>JANJGK010000048.1:11297513-11312513 GCA_039081455.1 Macrobrachium rosenbergii
CGCACGCACGCGCACACAAATGTGTGTATATATATTTATATATATACTGATATGTACGTATGTATGTATGCATACGCGTGTGGATGGGTCCAATAGTGTGCGGTTTCCTTAGAAGCAGTAGCTTAGTATTCATTACATCTCTGAAGAATTTTTTCTTCTCGTATCATGAAATTATATTCTTTCTCTCTCTCTCTCTCTCTCACACACACACACACACACACACGCACGCTTTGAACCCTGATTTGAAGGTAAGGATCGTTATAAATGCTAACGAGATATCTTTAAATGGAAAAATTGCTTTCCTCGCTCAGAAACATGCGAGAGAGAATCAAAGATTTCCAATACATCAACAAACAGCGCAAAAGGAAGTTTTCATAAAGCATCAAACAGAGATCAAAACATACTTTGGTCAAAAGCAAAAATGACCTCTAACGTTTGGTACGTTACTCTCCTGTCGCTTTGACAGGGCTGTGAGCAATGAATACGAACGAACTTGTTTCGAAAACTTCGTTGGGGCTAAACAAGACGCGAATTCGTACAGATGGGACGTCGCGGGCGAATCGTTTTGCCGAGTTTGTTGATCAAACTTTCGTGGTTTTCCTCAGGTCTTCGCACCGAAAAACTTAAGTAAAAGAAAATAAGTTTTCTCAGATTTCACCATTTTTAAAAAAATAAGTTTGATTCCAGATTAAGAGGTCTGTTTACCAGGAAAACTGGCTGAGGGTCGCTGCCTCATTCATTATTTAAAAATTTGAATTAAGGATAGCCCAATCTTTACCCAACGTATGTACTCTGCTTACTGAAGTTCCACCACAAACATTTAACTTATGGATAGATTCTAGTGATACTGTATAACAATGGTCCCATAATAAGAAGTCAAGGACGAGGTTTATCTGAAGAAGTAATTTTTTTCCCACACTAAAACAAGTGACTATTCTGAAATATTATTCCGCTTATGGTTGAACGGGGGAAACCTACTTTTCCTCTTTTAACAGCATATATACCTTCTATTTTATTATTGTACCTTATCTTCACACTCATTTCTGATGAATTTCTATTTCTATAATATTGGCCATTTATATTTTTACAGGTATTACTTTCGATGTTGCTCTTTTGGCCATGTTGAACTTGTATAAAAAATTTCCACCATTCATGTGTGTGTATCAAGCCATGAATGATGATGTTTATTCAGCCTTTTATAACGAGGTTCATTTAACCTTTAAACTCCCGAACTTTCTCCGTTCGTTGTGTTCCTCTGCTCTCTGGATATTCGTTTACTTTAGAACGTAAGTCTGTCATAACGCAAAAGGAGGCGGTTAAAAAAAATTGATAACAGTTCAAATACATTTACATATAAAATATTTGATATATACTCGCGTATTGGAAAATGATTGCACCTTTATTTTCCAAATAAACTATGATTATTCACTGATGCAAATTTATTCGTTTTTCTGTATGTTTTTTTACGAACTTTTGTAAAATGCCCAGTTGGCCATGCAACGCACATTTTTTGAGATAATTGAATTTTCAGTTAAACCAATAAATATTGCCAGTTTTTGGTGATTTGTTTACTTTTAAACGAATTGGTCATTACAAAAACTACGACAGAATTTTTAGCGAGTGTAGCTCTTTATCTTTAACATGAAAAACAAAACAAAAATATATGTAGATATATTCGTGGGAACATTTCCTTTGTATTACTTATGGAAATATATCAGATTGTATGCTCGCTATTTTCTGATTTTCAGGAAACTAAACAGATATCAGCAAGAAGAAATCGGGAAGTATATAGTAGTTATTTTTCTTCTACACTCCCTTCACTCTTTATGTCAGTGTAATCTTGCTTGGGTAAAGGAGAGTGGAAAGTAATGATAAACTCGTTATCCTCTTAATCGCCAGAGAATTTTTAGGAGTTGATATCTACAAATGGTCCCTTTTCATACATTTTTAGAGAGGGATACAAGTCCGTTATATTTGTATCTAACACACGATCTTTCGGTTTTTGGAAAGTTAGCAGGCCTTCGTCGTAATGTATGAGTACATGGTAATCGGAGCCGTTGAGATAATATCTTTTCTTTGTGTCCGTAAAAAGGAACAGTTTGGAATTAATCAACACTGTCACACGTGTAATAGAAATAGATTTCTAGCTCACATCGGAATCGAACTCAGGACCCTCAAAGGAAAGGCAGGTAATGCCTTGGTAATGCCTTAAGTACAGAAGTATCTAGGTTCCAATTTCATTTAAGACTTCTGTGGAACAGTGGTAGTGACCTTACCTTTCATTTGAGATACTAGGTTTGATCCTAATGCGTCTGTGCACTGCGCTATACTGCCTTAAAAAGACAATGGGACATTTGAATAGCTTACCTTCCCATGAAATATAGTATATGACATTTTTTACAGACTTCATTCTTATATTACCAAGCACAACCCTTGGCTTAGTAATTCCGTTTATTTTCATCACTTCCATAGGATGATTTTCTGTTTTTCTGACCACTGAGGGTGACCTCTTGAGATCCCTAGCATAATGAGATGCGAGAAGAGAGCTACTTGGAAAGTTTCAGCTTTAATTCCTCTCTCAAAAATCTACTTTAAATGTCACCTTTCCTCGAGCGGTTTTCTAATCATTCCTAACCAGAATACCGTGTTTAGTTTTATACTGCATGGCATCATTCTATTGTTTGCTGTGCTTCATCGACTTCATTCTATGTTCGCCATTTTTATCTGAATTTACTTTTATGTAATTTGTTTCCTCTTTTGATGTTCGCTTCTCTTGCATCTTTCGCGCTTCATGATAATTCTCGTTTTTTTAATCTCCCAGCTTGGAGAGGAATGATTGGTCTACCTACAACGTTGCTGTCCATTGTAGATTTCCTAAATACTGTCTTCCGCATTTCTTCATATTACTGCAAGTTACTTTCCTCCTCTCCAGGTTCTGTCTTATTAGAGAACTCCTTTATTTTCGCATTGATGTCTTCTTTTGAATTCTCCTTACTTGCCACTTTCCTTGTCGAGCGTTTCATGTATTTTCAAGTCACGAAAATCAACCCAAGTCTTGAATTTTTTTCCTTCCCCATATTCATCGTATTCTCTTAACCATTGTCGTCACAAGTAACAAAAATGTCTTTCACTCACAATCATGTCGGAAGAAGTTGCAATGCAATGTGACACTGACTTCTTGAATTTTCCCCACAGATTCTTGGTAGATGCTATAAAAATATATTTGGGAACGGGGGCACGTTATATATTATTTTGTAACATGTTTTTACCATGATGAACTCATTTATATTTTTCCATTTTTGTTGAAATGTTAGGCTTTCTGAAAGGGCATCTAATTGTTGAAAAGGGAAGATTAAAATTCGTAGTTATTGATTTGCAAATATCGTTATGGCGCTTTCATTTAGAAAAATGGCCTTTATAATGTTTCATCAAATTAACACAGAATTAAAAAAAGTTTTGTAATAAATTTGTTCTTTTCTTATCTCAGAATCCTAGAATTGATTTTTTAAAAATAAAAGTAAGTCATATAAAGGTCAAAGCTTTAAAAATGTGTCCGTACCCTTTGTTTTAACATATTTTAAAATTAAAGAAGTGTCCGTTTACTAAAGTCCTTTCCAGTATCAAGAAAAGCTATGCTTAACCAGATTGAGTTTGATGTACCACCGCTTTACTTGCATTTATTCCTGTAAAAACAAAAGCATTAACTCAGTTTTAACTTAAATTAGAGTACAAAAGGATTTCTCTCTTTCTCTCTCTCTCTCTCTCTCTATCTTCTTATACATACATACATACATACATACACACAGATATATATATATATATATATATATATATATATATATATATATATACACACACACATATATAATGCCAATTATTTCTATTACAGCTACTTTAACATTCTGGTTGACAAACATTCTAGATCGTCGCAGTGGATTTTATTTCAAATATTCTCACTCCTTTATTTCCTATCTTGTTTCAGGTCACAGCTGTGGATTTCAGTGTCTTGTCAAGATGAGCAGATGGCTGGTTCTTCATCGTTGATATTACTACCGGGTCCTCTTCAAAGTCAATGTAAGAATTGATTAACTTGATTAATTCACTTTTTTAATTTTTGTTAACTGGAGGTAAATATACGCACGAGTACACAACTCACACACATATGATAGCAATATAAATGTCACTATTATAATTATTCATGAGGCGAACCCTTTTCATATGAACAAGCCTACATGGGCCAATTCACTTGAAAGTCAAGCTTCCAAAGAATATGGTGTTCATTCGAAAGAAGTAACAGAAGGTAATGGGAAATAGAGAAAGAGGGGATGAGTTGTTAGAAAAACAGATAAATTAACAAACAGTTAAATAAATAGAAATGTAAGTAAGATATTAAAATGCATGTTCAGTTGTATTTAGGTATTAAATACATTGCACCTTCGTTTGAACTTCTCCTGAAGTTCCAATGGCACGACATTCTCTGGGAGGCTGTTCCACATTCCAGCGGTGTGATATATATATATATATATATATATATATATATATATATATATATATATATATATATATATATAATTGTATATATGTATACATATATATCTACGTAAATATATATATATATATATATATATATATGAATGTATGTGTATATATATATATATATATATATATATATATATATATATATATATATATATATATATATATATATATATATATATATATATAATTGTATATATGTATACATATATATGTACGTAAATATATATATATATATATATATATATATATATATATGAATGTATGTGTATATATATATATATATATATATATATATATATATATATATATATATATATATATATATATTATTTATGATATGATTTAGTCATTTTGCTCTATAACGTTGTTCATAAAAACTAAGCTTTGCGGTCGTAATTAGAATATACTTTTACAATTCTTTGACTGCGCTTTGTTATGATATAGCTTGCCCAAATTGTAATGAATATAATATTAGTGCAAAGGCCATTCATTTGACTTTACAGCGCAAAATTAAATTACTGATCTTTATTTCATGTTTTCGTGATAAAAAAAATAAAAAAAAACTTACAAAATGCTTTTTTTACGGCTGGTGCTTACTCATGCTATTGGGTCTTTATTTTAATTTTTTTGTTTCATATTTATTAGTCTTTGTTGCCGAACAGATGGAAAAGCAATGTGTCTTACTGTACACGTTCCAGAAATAGGAAAGTTATATTTATTGTCATTTGTTAGGTAATTTTTTTTTTGTAAAGTAACCTATAACGTTCTTCTGCACCGCAAGGTTCTATCAGTGCTATGGATTTTTTTTTTTTATGCTTTTTCTCTATGACTTTTATTACACTTGTTTGTAAATTGCATACTAATGAAAGGCAGTTGATCCTAATCAAACACTGTAGAAAAATTAGTAGTATATCCCTACTTTCTATTTCTCGTGCAATTTTTTAAAAAATAAAAGTAACATAAAACTTTTGCTTACGCCTAACTCTTACCGTTGATATTGTTGTTTTGCTTGGCGTTTTTTGCTTTCTAGAACATATTAGGATATGATATAAACCTTCAGCTTTAAAATCACACTAAACCTTTGATCATAATAAGCAAGGTAGCTTTATACTAAGTGATCAATGAAAAACATCAGTGCGCATGCGCTCTCGTTCTTTGAGGGTCGTGTGTTTGAGACAGACCCAAGTTGTGGGAAGCTGAATCTCTATGGTGCTAGAAATGGGGTTGTAGCATGCTTATTGATTAAAAATTTTATTTTCAGTTCCAAACTTAATGAGTACGCGTGTTGTGGGCACCCCTTCGTAAGAAACTCAATTTATCGTGTGAACTATAATATGTAATTAAAGACTGAAGGCGTTTATTGGTATTTATATATATTTTTTGGACAATAATCACTCTTCAGTAGTCATGAGGAGACCGAGGTTGGTCGGTCGAGACAGTCCCTACCAGCTCACATGCCTCGCCCCCAAAGAGAAAGAGGGTGGCACGTGGCAACCCACTGTTTTCAGATACCAGAACTGTCGTGCTTGATAGGAATACAATGTTGATTTCGTTTTTACCAGCTGGAATACGTTTAGTTTCGATGACCGAGCTAGTTGACATAATAGGAAAATGCTGTAGCTGGTTTCCCTTGATAGTGAGATATACTTCGGCATCATTGAACAGAAAGGTACAGATTAGCGACCCTTGGAGAGTCAGGTATTATTAACGCCAACAGTGATATATACATCAATTCCTGGACATCCAAGAGTTGATAATTCTCTTAGTGAGCTCAACATCTGTTTCCTTTGAATAACCAAGCGATAATGACACGCATATTTTAGGAATTCTGTAATCCCTTTGGATAATCAAGTGTTGATAATGCTTATTAGGACTCATACATCAGCCAACCTTGTTAAGAGTGTTGGCAACACTGAAAGTGGAATAGATTTCTCCTTTGGGTTTCAAATGTTGGTTACTTGGGCATTAAGGTATACAAGCATTCTCCTTGGACAACCAAGTTTCAATAACGTGGACAGTTGTGTACATCAGCCACCCTTGGACAGGTATTAATGATGTTGATATTACCTATACATCAACCTCTCCGGGATTGTCAAGTGTCAATAATAAGTAACAGGAAGTTCCTCGTAGGACGAATCGGTAGAGTTCTCGGCTAGCACTCTGCTAGGACCAAGTTCGATTCTCCGACCGGCCAATGAAGAATTAGAGGAATTTATTTCTGGTGATAGATATTCCTTTCTCGTTATAATGTGGTTCGAATTCCACAATAAGCTGTAGGTCCCGTTGCTAGGTTACCAATTGGTTCTTAGCCACGTAAAATAAGTCTAATCCTTCGGGCCAGCCCTCTCTAAACTCGTTTTTTTTTTTACCGAGGGGCATTTACACGGACTCTCAGGGGTGCCCTTTTAGCTCAGAAAAGTTTCCTGCTAGCTGATTGGTTGCAAGTACTTTGTCCGAATAGCATCATTGTTTTCAAATAATTACCAAGTAATGTGAATCGAAACTTATTTACTAACCTAAATTTCTCCCTCAGACATATGTTTTGTCAATGAATAATGTTAACGAATAAAGAGGTTATAAAGTATTGTGATGGTAAGTCTAAATTTAATAACAACACCCGCCGAAGTCAACGACAGGAGCTTGTTTTCGGATGCACGCTGCATCATTTTTTTACTTTTCACATATTTTAACACCAATTGGGAAAAATTACTCTAGGCATAAGAAAAACATGTTATTATAAACTTTCTTTGAATACCAGAATCTACTAAAAACATGGAATTAATAAAACTCGCTATTGGTGAAAACTTCCAGGGAGGTAAAAGGAACAGCCTGTGGCGGCCCGGCGGGAAAACTATCACAGGTGATTGTCATTGCAGCATTTTCCTGATTTATGTAAGTGTTGAAATCAGTGTTATGTTATTGATATTACTTTAATGGCTATATCTACAATGAAATAGTTTCTATGCTTCTTTTTGTAGGTGCACAACTAATAAAAATATATTTCGCAGAAATTAACAACTAACTCTTTCATGTAAGTTAGACAATGCGAGATAAGAAAACTTTTTATTTTCCTATTTTGCGTTCTGTTCAGGACACATATAAGGTTAACACGAGTTTCTGGGGATATTTTGATAAGTAAAAGAATATGTGACTGAGTAGAAAATGTACTATACACATATACATTTTATGGATTAGTGGGCTATAGGCGTCTACTGTCAAATACCGAAGCGGGGATGGAACGGGGGGGTGGGTGTGGTATCGCGGTTGTAACTAGGTGAAATTATGAACTCGTTTAATTGTGATTTTTATGCAGTTTATGGAACATTACAGTATCCTCAAACCGAAAATAGTGCTATTAATAGAATCTGTACCTTTACGACAAAATTAGCAAACCCTTTCTATACGGACTTACATCATAGGCCTACATACACCTAGCCTAACTTATATCAAGCATCAGCTACTGTTTACTGTTTAGGTACTCCTTACCTTAAAGAGTTAAGCAAAATTTATTGCAATTGTCAAAAAATGGTGTAAGACACATAGACATAGGCTAGCCTAGTTTCAAATGTGTGCAAGAAATAAAACCATAGTAAGGGAAGTACATTATTATTATGTAAAAGAAAAAAATAGCCTCTTCATATTTATCATTATAATATAACAAAAGGCTTCAGCACAAAAGCCTATAAAAGATTATATGTATCTGAAAAGTTTTCTTGCCCATCAACATTTGCTGGCATGTGGATACCATATGAATAACTAGGCCTACCTATCTAGGTAATTTTATCTAAATTTTATCGAAAGCCACAGGCTGTTCCTTTTACCTCCCTGGAAGTTTTCACCAATAGCGAGTTTTATTAATTCCATGTTTTTAGTAGATTCTGGTATTCAAAGAAAGTTTATAATAACATGTTTTTCTTATGCTTAGTGTAAATTTACCCCAATTGGTGTTAAAATATGTGAAAAGTAAAAAAAAAATACGCAGCGTTCATCCGAAAACAAGCTCCTGTCGTTGACTTCGGCGGGTGTTGTTATTAAATTTAGACTTGCCATCGTAATACTTTATAATCTCTTTATTCGTTAACTTTATTTATTGAGAAAAAATACATCTGAGGGAGAAATTTAGGTTAGTAAATAAGTTTCGATTCACATTACTTGGTAATTATTTGAAAACAATGATGCCATTCGGACAAAATACTTGCAACCAATCAGCTAGCAGGAAACTTTTCCGAGCTAAAAGGGCACCCCTGCGAGTCGGCGCTAATGCGCCTCTGTAAAAAAAACAAAAAAAAACTGAGTTTAGGAGAGCCGTTAATCAGCTCAGTGGTCTGGTTAAACTAAGGTATACTTAACTTAAGTAACAGGAGGCTACAGTGTTCCTGATATTTCACGATAAGTAACGTGATAGATTAGGAGATTCATAGTGTGACAGCGTTACGCCCATTCGGTTCTTTTTTAATATTTATATACAGAAAACCAAGCCGAACTGGAATAGCAGAATTGGAAATACGCTAACTACCAATGTTTAATGGAACTACTCAATTAACCAACTAAATATCATGATGACCTCTAGTTGCATTGCAATTTTTCTTTGATATAACAGAATTTCCTTTCAGTAATTCTGATATCAAACATTAGTTCATTTCCCCATTTCCGTTTAACTCTAATCTTATTTACTTTGGAATATTTTATTGTTTATCTAAATTCTTGAGATCTTTTTAACTGGTTTATTCCCTGTAAAAGTAGGGGAAGAAAGAAACTTTCTTTATGCTGTTTGTGTATTTGTTTATGTTAGGCCATCTGGAGAAGTGATAAAATCCCTTTTGAGGACTGAATGTTTTCCTATCTTATTTCATAGATATACTGAAATGGAACCAGGCCACAAATGTTCTGTAACATGTTTCTTACGGGAAATCTAATCATAGAGAGAGAGAGAGAGAGAGAGAGAGAGAGAGAGAGAGAGAGAGCTTGCTAGGATTCTGGGACCTTATGATGCTTTAATATAAAGATTTCATGAGAGGGTAAGCTTTATGATGTAAATGATCGCAAAAAGTATATATAATCTTTATTAAGACGTATTATTATATTATTATGACAGGCGGGATGGTTTATAATTGGCGGGTTGGTTATTAGACTGAATTTTGATTGGTCATGGGTTGGTGACGAAATCTGTCCCAGAGGCGTTGTGATCTTCTAGGCCTAACCGGTATTGCTGGCTCGAGGTTGGTGTTTGCTCGGGTACCCCCACTGGTTTAGTGCTCTCTCTCTCTCTCTCTCTCTCTCTCTCTCTCTCTCATGACGGTGTTTGGTGTCGGCTGATTTCTTACATTTCTTCTTATGATGGTGGGGAGAAATTCCGTTACTTTCACCATGTTGATACTTGGTTTTTTCCTAATATGTGGAGTGCCTCGAGAAACCGTAGTCGTTGATGGTCCAGTCTATAATTTCTGTGTTCTTTATAAAAGCTGTTTTTTTATTATGATTTTGTGTATAATGGTTAAAGAATGCCCCTTCTTGAAGGTGGTAGGGGAGACGCTTGAAGAGCCTGGCAGTGGATATCCTACTATTTGAGTGGTGGCATCCTTCCACCGGGCATATAAATTCGCAGAGACACTACTTTTCTTCAAAGGCGTTCCTTGGGGCTCCTGATTTTATAGTAGATTATGAGGTTAATCCTATCCCCTCCTACAGTGGGGGAGACATTTCCATTTATTATTTACCTGATTAACTTTTCATACTCTAAATAATTTTGGTGCATATTTTTGTAGTACAGTTTTATGGACCAACTTTGGTCGTTATTGGTGTCCGTCGTACTTTCCAGGTGCCAGTTATTTATGGAATCTCGGGTTTGTCGTTCGATCATACGATTTGAGAAATTGTCATTTATGGGAATTTACGTGGGCCTTTCGATCTTTCGTGGTTTCTCTCCACGTGGAGCAATGTATGAGGGCGTCACGGACGAAGGCATCCACCACTGACCTTTTATACTAGTCTGTCACCCACTGGGTCCAATAAGGGGTAGACCTGGTTTCGTATGCTTTTTATAAATCGTAATGGTAGATGAGGAGAGAGAGAAGAGAGAGGAAGAGGGAGAGGAGGAGAGAGAGAGAGAGAGAGAGAGAGAGAGAGAGAGAGAGAGAGAGAGAGAGAGAGAGAGAGAGAGAGAGGTACCCAAGCCAGCACCTATTCCAGCCGGCAATACAAATTAGGCCTAGAAGATCACGACTCCTCTGGGACAGATTTCGTCATCAACACACGACCAATCAAAATTCAGCCTACTAACCAACCCACCAATTGTAAACCACTCCGCCCGTTATAAATACTTGTGCATCGTGTATTATTATTATTATTATTATTATTATTATTATTATTATTATTATTATTATTATTATTATTATTATTATTATTAAGCTTCACCAGACCACTAAATGAATATTTACACTTATGTGCATAAACCTGCATGAAAATCCTTTCGAAAAGCGTTTTAGTTTAAGTGTGACTCGATATTTGCTATACTTCCACACTTACACTTAACAGCATGATGTAATTTAAATGATCTGACAATGAATAGTGTGCATGATGAGCATTGTCGTAAAGTAAACAACTGCAAAATCAAAAGTCATCGGATGATTGATGCAAATGAACCTCTTTACATATGTTTGGAATTTTTTTGGGCAAAAACCCCATCCTGAATATGTAAGGGATGGTTTTCTCTCACGGTAAGATAATATGGGTTTTCAAAAGCTTCTAGGCCCCACAGGTTTTGTTGAAACAATCCAAAAATAATTTCAAGATTTATACGAAAATAGTTTTCACTTCACAGACTTTTGAATTAGAATAAGAAGAAATCACATTTTAAAAATTTTCCCTGTCTTCCAGTTTTGAAAATGCTAGAAGTAAATATGATGAATTAAAGATCAGTAAACGATAATGTATTGTTCAGATCACATTATCTAAAATATCAAATTATGAAAAGCATGATTTAAGGTATGAACCCTGCATTTCGTATACGGAGACGATTATATGAACCAAGATCACGACGAACATGAAATGCCTATGATTGTCTAAAAGCGAACCCGCGTATTCATTGGGTATGTTCTATTCAGATGAATGTTTATTGATATTTATATAAATAGTATGAGTCACGGCTGCCAGAAGTGATTAAACCCAGTCGCTCTGTCAACGTGGGACCCAGTTATAACTCTCTCTCTCTCTCTCTCTCTCTCTCTCTCTCTCTCTCTCTCTCTCTCTCTCTCTCTCTCTCTCTCTCTCTTTCGGTTTTGAGCATTTACGTGCTTATAAATATATGATTTATTCCTTAATTTCCCACCTAGATACCCAGCCCTATATCAAAATACTCTGTCTTTTCTCACTCTCTTTCTCCCTTAAACGTTGCCTCAACTTTTCTTTCACAATTGAATGAAGAAGGGAGGAGATTTTTCCGACGACATAGCAAATAAGTGGACAACGAACTCGAAAGTTGGATGTGGGGACGGTTAATAATAATAGTCATTTCGCAAACGAGGAACCTCTCGTTCGCCTACAGTTATTACCATGATTGATTAAATATTAGGCTTATCAGATAATTATAACTTGGGATTTGTTACCCAGTAATGGTTATAATAGAACGCCAGCTACCAGGGAGCAGCGTAGTCCGGGACGCATTTGACCTGGATCCAGTTTTCCAGGAGGCAAATATCATTCCCTTTCCCTCTTCCAGATGCTAGTGTTCTAAGCTGGCCATTCCATATCAATCAGATAGTTGAGATGGGTTCTAAATGGGCAGAGTTCAAGCACATCTTTATGCGAGTGGCAGTATTCATCCTCGACTCTGATTGCGTGACCAAGTCGTTACAATAAATCGTTAGTTTTGGTCGAAAAGGTGAAATCTACAAACAGACCCAATTTGCCTCGATTGGAACAGGTAGTTTACTCCTGGGCGGGTTTACCTCGACCATATAGAGGTAATCAGTACCTGTGGAGTTTCAGAAGTCAAATGTGCTCCGATAAGAACTTGGAAATACGGCTGACGAAATTCTGGTTGAAAATTAAGAATGATCGCGGAAAAATTAACAAATGAAGTACTTTAAACTTCAAGCTGCTGGTGTTCATTCCGATGTTCAGCATCATGATATATAAATTCATATTGTTGTTGTCAGAACATCAAATTTGTATATTTGTACTTTTATTACACTACATATAGTGATTGACGTAAAAAAAGTGGTGATGGTAATTATGTTTGGCGTGTTATACATTTGTATATATATATCCAATTTCAGTGGGTTTTAAAAATTCGTTTTTTTTTTGTTATTTTAAAAGCAAATAAATCAATACTATCGTGCGCGTATATTTGTGGTATTGTACACTATATTGCCAATATGTTCATTAACAAATCAAAACTCAAAACATTCTTAACCTTCATATAATTGTTCTGAAGTGAAGTCCAATGGCTTGGAAGGTCTCTGGAGTAATTTTTTCCAAGGTTGAGGGGATGTCATGCTGAATTTCAGATATTCATATGATCTACCTGTAATTAAATATCGGAGTGTGGTGTGCCGGCGTTGTGTCCATTTGGTTCATTTTAAATATTATATATATATATATATATATATATATATATATATATATATATATATATAACATATATATATATATATACATATATATATATATATATATATATATATATATATATATATATATATATATATATATATATATATATATATATGTATGTATACATACAGAAAAAGGGGCCGAAAAGGAATAGGAGTACAATTGGGAATAAGTTAATAGTGCCAATGTTTAATGCTTTTTGGAACTTATCAGTTAACCACCTAAATCGTGATGGCTTCTTGTTGCATTAGAATTTTTTTCGTTGATATAACAGACTTTCTTTTCATTAATTCTGATATTAGGCATTAGTTCATTTCCCCATTTACGTTTTAACTCTAATCTTGTTTACCTGGGAGTATTTTCTTGTTTGTCTAAGCTCTTGTGATCTTTTGAACTGATTTATTATTATTAAAAGTAGGGGAAGAAAGGAATTTTCTTGATAATGTTTATACACTTTTTTTATGTCAGGCCGTACAGAGAATTGATAAAGCCCTTTTTGAACACTGAGATGTTTTCTTTAATATTTTTTAGATATACTGAAAAGGAAATGGACCGCGTATATATTCTGAAACAAGTTCCTTAAGAAAAGTCTAATTCTCCCGAGAGAGAGAGAGAGAGAGAGAGAGAGAGAGAGAGAGAGAGAGAGAGAGAGAGAGAGAGAGAGAGAGAGAGAGATGGTGGTGGAGGGGCTTCTTAGGATTCTGGGACCACAATGTTTTTATATAAAGATTTCAATATTGAATACGCGTTATAATGTATGATAACATAATAATAATAATAATAATAATAATAATAATAATAATAATAATAATGATGATTTCACTAAATGAATATTTACTCTTAAGCCCGTGAAGCTGCACGAAATTTCATCCAAAAATTGTATTAATTTAACAGCGTGTCACAATGTTCGTTATGCTTCAGTATTTACACGTCCAGATATATTGCAATCTAAATGGTTTCACAATCGATAATTTATATGAAGAGCATTTTCGTAAAATATAGAATTGCAAAATCGAAGATCAACGGATGACATGCAAATGAACCTTTTCACAGATGTTTAATATTTTTTGGTAGAATACCCCGTCCTGAATATGTAAAGGATGGTTTTCTCTCACGGTAAGATATATATATATATATATATATATATATATATATATATATATATATATATATATATATATATATATATATATATATATCTAGGTTTTTAAAAGCTTCCAGACACCATAGATTTTGTTGAAACAATCCTAAAATATTTTATGATTTATACGGAATTCATTTTTACCTTTGGGATATGACAGCTTTGCAGATTTTAGAACTGCAGTCGATTTCAAGAAATTCTGCTTTTTCATTAAACTCTCTCTCTCCTAGTTTTGAAAATACTAAAAGTAACTATAATGATACCATAAATGAAATGCTTTTGGAGTACTTTTCAGTTCCATGTTACGCTTATGAATTAAAGATAAATAACGGATAAGGTAATGTGCAGATCATATTAGCTGAAATATGAAATTATGAAAAGAATGATTAAGGTATATTGGCAAAACTCAACATTTCATATACAGGAATTGAAATATAAGAAAGGGGATCACAACGAACATGAAATACCTATGATTTTCTAGAAACGAACCGGCGTGTTCACTGGATATGTTCTATTCAAATGAATGATCGTTGATATTTATATAAATGGTACGAGTCGCCGCTACCAGAAGTGATTAAACCCAGTCGCTCTGTCAACGTGGGTTCCAGTTATCATGCTCTCTCTCTCTCTCTCTCTCTCTCTCGCTCTCTCTCTCACTCTCTCTCTCTTACATACACAGTCACTGTTTTGAGTATTTCTATATATAT
>JANJGK010000048.1:11316480-11328980 GCA_039081455.1 Macrobrachium rosenbergii
ACGATTTGTGGAAATACATACACCCAACCTCGGTAAAGTCAACGATAGTCTCAATAAAGAACGCAATGACAAATAAAAAATTGAAAGTACGGAAAAGTAAATTTAGAACTAGTGTTTTGTTTCAGCTAATGAGATTCAAGATTTGAATTTTACGTACACAAGGTTTATAGCTATAGATTATCTTACCAAAACGAATGCCAACGTCTAGGACTTATCGTGTTTAATAAACCACAAGAGTTCAAGCGCTCAAGTCATCAAGTTAGCTACGCCGAATGCAAGACAGATTCGTTTGAAGTTTGCTACAGTTTGTTTGAAATGTTTGTGCCAAGCATAGTATCATCTTCAGCTGTTAGGGACCTCTGAGTGCAGAGGGATCATCTGTTTACAAAATGAGTATGTGAGACCACCAACCGATTTTAGACACGAGAGAGATGGTGTGAAGGAAATTGCTGATATAAGAATTCCAGTCGGAATCAAAATTGATTCAAAGCTTCATATTGCAATCTATTTTGTAAGAATATTATATATTTTCATTTCTAATTCTCTTAACAAGTTGATATGTTTTCGAGTTTGGTGAATGTAATGTGATCTTTCTAACAGCGATTGTTCCTCTTCTTTATCTTATTTTAAAATCGATTTTCCAGTATATACAATCCGAGATTTGAGAAATGTCCTTTATTCTTGAATTGCATGTTCATATTAATTAATCATAAACATATTCTAGCTCCCAGTTTTTATTGGTTTTGTTTTGAAATGTATTTTTTCAGTCAAAAATATGAATTTTAATGGAGCGCTCGTCCATATCTAGGTCATTTGCAAATGGAAATTAGTGGTAAATTAAATTCTTTTTTAAAACAGCTTCCATGTAGGAACAAATGATGGCTTATTGACATTCATATTTTCTTGTATGGAAAACAGTTATTCTAAACGATAATTGCAAACGAGAGTTTCATTGGCGAGAAATTAATTAGTAAAGAAACATTTTACAGAGGAGTTAAAAAATTAAAACTTTTTATTTGACATTTGAAACGGCAGATAATATTGTTATTGACACATTTTCTCCGACGGTGCTGGTAGATTGAAAATTGTTCAGAAAATAGTCTCTTGTATTAGAAATAAATGCAAATCTAATGTTTTAGGTCTGAAGCACCAAGGTATTAACGAGACTTTTATTGAGCTTGGTATAAAGTTAGTTTTGTATGACAGCATTATAGATTTGTTTTCATTTTAAATCTGGATGCCTTTATTTCATCACAGTTTACTCAGGAAAACTAAACAACAAAAGGTAAAGGTCAAAATGACGGGTCGGTTAACTATAAACATATATATATATATATATATATATATATATATATATATATATATATATATATATATATATATATATATATTTATATATTTATATATACATATATATTTATTTATGTATATATGTATATATATCTATATACATATATATACACATTCATATATATATACATATAAATATATATATATATATATATATATATATATATATATATATATATATATATATATATATATATATATATATATATATGCGTGTGTGTGTATATAAATATATAGTGTATATATATATATATATATATATATATATATATATATATATATATATATATATATATATATATATATATATAAATATATATATATATATGTTATATAAATATATAGTGTATATATATATATATATATATATATATACTGTATATATATATATATATATATATATATATATATATATATATATATATATATATATATATATAAATATATATATTATATATAATGTACACACTCATGAATATTACGACCTAAATATCGGTTAATATCTAGTTCACTATATCTTGTGAATAGTTTACACCCAAGTAAAATTATGATCGATAAGTGCGTCATCCCGGCAGGATTCGAACCGATGCCTGGTTTAAAAGCAACGATAGACGGTGAGTTACACAATCCAGCCATCAAGGGAGATATATGTTGATACTGGTCCGCTATACATATGCTTGTTGAAGTCAGACTTTGTACTTAGAATCGATATCAACCCATCTCCACCGAGATGAGTTAATAGATAAGTTAGTAACACTAGGCTGATTATGAATTTTCGCCACTTATATGAGCATGGCATTTACATATTCATGAATATCACCACGGGAATATCATTTAATATTCAGTTCTCTATAGACTGGGAGTAACTTGCACCCTAGGGAAATTATATTCAATTCTCTATAGATTGGGAGTAACTTACACCCTAGGGAAATTATATTTGATGAGTGCTTCGTCTCCGACAAGATTCGAACTGATGTCTGGTGTAAAATATACAAAAACTATAAAATTTTCACCCGTTTATAAGTAACAAAAATTCATGAATAGCCAAGTATTGCAAATTTACCAGTCAGCTCATCAGGGTGGAGATGGGTTGGTATCGATTCTATGTACAGAACATGAATGCGACAAGCGTATGTGCAACAGGGGCGAAATCAACCCGTATCGCTCTTGAGAGCTGGATTGTCTGATTCACTGTTTATCGTTATTTCTAGACCAGGCATCAGTTTGAACTCTGATATCGATTCACACGAAACTAATAAACTGACACCTTCTTTTAACGTGCTTTTTTCCCATTTGTATGGGGTAAGCACGATGCCTTCTTTTGAAGGACTTTGATTTGGCTTTGGGGTAGACTTTGCAGACTCGATCTGCTGCCCTGCCTGCCATCGCTTAGACCCCGGTAGCGCTTGTACATGTACTGTACCGGTCACCAGCGCCCTTTCTCCCAGCAGCGAGGAGTCGTTGCGCGGTTAGGTTGACAGTCGAGGCGTGTGAGGTGTCTGCTATATAAACATGCAAAACATACCAATGAAAACAAATAATAAATTACTACTAACCAGCTGGATACCTTGAAATATAATTACTAACCGTATACTACGCAATATTGCTGAGCGTTTTCGTCCCTTTCCGTGTGAAAGATTCAGAGGAGAATAGTGTGAAATCCTGTTCAGTTAAAGGAAGGTTCTGAGTTAAATTGTGTTCTGTGAATTAGTAATCGGAAATTGCGTTCCAGCAGCGGCACTCATGTGTTTACAGATTCCAGGCCAGAGCAAACGGGAAGTAGTTCCTATGGGTGAGGAGGTAAATAACAGCCTAAACTGTATACAAATAGGAAATGTGAAATATTAGTATTTCCTTATTAAAAGTTAATTTATCTTCAATATTATAATATTTTTTACTTGGTGGGTGGATAGCTGTTTTCGTGTCAAGTTTCATTTTATTTTTTCTTTAATCTAATATTTTAAAATTCGTTTGACTAAATACGTTCATTGTAATCACAGGAAAAAACGTTAACAATTGATACTATTGCATTCCCAGTGATTTTTAAAGTTTTTTATAATTAATTTCAGCCGGATAATGAGATCACTGTCATTAATAGTTTGCTTAAAGAAATATCTTTGAAATATTTCTCTGGAACCGCTCATATCACGCATCTTAATCCACGTTTTATATTACCTGTATATATATTCATTTACTGCAAGTTGAGAGGTCTCCACACTAACAATTAGATGAAGATACACATTTACTAATTAGTTGGCATACTACACTTCCGATTCATTTCTCCTCGATTTAAAATAATCAAAAGTAAGCCTTGCAATTTGCCTCTGACATCCGCAATGGGAACTAATATTCATATAACACATAACACCCCTCAGTATTTAAACACATTTGAATCCTAGCTGTTAACCATTATTTCCTCTATTTATTGTTTAGTTCCGTTCGAAATGCTTTTCGGGTAGTAGTGGTCAAACAGACAGAAATAAGAATGAGATAAGACTGTTGTTGAAAAAAAGTTAGCAGGACGCGGAAACCTACTATTAAATTCCATGAGTTTTCACAGTGTAGAAAGTCCATGTTTTTGCATACACAGAGATGAGTTATTGGAGGTTGCCATTTATAGGAAGAAACTGCCAGGCAATGTCGGACATCCACAGTTGAAATAATTCATGGAATAAATGATACAAGGGCATTACTGGAGCTCCAACTTCATTGCTTAATAATTATAAGAGAGAGAGAGAGAGAGAGAGAGAGAGAGAGAGAGAGAGAGAGAGAGAGAGAGAGAGAGAGAGAGAGCAGGAATGTCCAATGGTAAGTATATATATATATATATATATATATATATATATATATATATATATATACATATATATATATGTATATATATTGATATGTATATATATGTATATATATATATATATATATATATATATATATATATATATATATATATATATATATTTATATATATATATGTATATATATATTTATATATATATATATATATATATTATATATATATATATATGTATATATATGTATATATATTTATATGTATATATATATATGTATATATATATATATATATATATATATATATATATAGACAGATAGATAGAAAGATATAATAGATAGATAGATAGATATATGAATACACACATATATATACAGTATAATATATATATATATATACATACATATATATATATATATATATATATATATATATATATATATATATATATATATATATATATATCTTTTACTAAATCTATTCTTTTACTTTGCATCATTGTGAATCCTGAAGTGTTCCTGCAGTTGTATTTTATTACATGTCATTTTTATAGCTAACTAACCCAGATAATGGGAAAGGGTAAAATCACTGAAGATCGTCTTTGCCTGTGTACGTTATCAAGAAAAAAATAACATACAGTTTTACCACGTCTTCTGGCTAACCTGTTCATACATACACACACACACACGCACGCATACACACACACACATTCAAACACACACATATATATGTATATATGTGTGTGTGTTTGTTGTTATATATTTCAAAGACCCTGCACCAGTTGATTCCTGATCTATGTCTGTATCCTTATCTATTCATTATGCAATGAAGCCAGAGCACTTGTAATCCCCTTGTATCTTTTGTAGCAGAAACCATTCCACCACGGCTGTCCGTGATTCCCGGGCGGGTTCCCACTTCCATATGACAGATCCACCAATAATTCAGTATCTCTCGATGTGCCGAGCACGATATTCTTGTACCGTGAAATTTCATGGAAATTTAATATTAGGTGTCCCTGTTCTATTAACTTTGCAGACGAAAGTCGTATCTCATCTTCATTTCTCTCCTTTCAACTTAACTGCCTGGATATCCTCCAGACGGAGGTAAGGAAGTAGGCTGCTGTTGTTTTATATAAAGGTGGCCTTATGTCAACACGAGCTCTTGTTCCTGGAGCTGTCTGTAAGAAAGATAACAATAATTGTTATTATTGGATATAAAGCTTAACAGTTCCAATTCAAACCCGTTTAAATACCGAGGGTATTTATATATGTGGTGGACACCAGAGGTAAATTACGAGGTTTATCCTTGGTTATTAGAGGTCGAGTAGGGGCGACTATTGTGCCCAAAGAAAACTCAGACGTATACTGTGTTAATTAATTAGTAAATCGGATTTCAGTTTACGTTCAAGTTGCAACATCTCAGATCTCAGGCAACAGATATTTATCCCAAACGTAGTTCAGCAAATAGGTTGTTGTTGTTTTATATTAAGACAGCTTTATACAAGCTCCCGCCATTGTTCCTGGAATTGCCTGTATGAGGGACAACAACTGTCATTAGTATGAATGAAGTTTTAACAGTTGGAATTCACACCCGTTTAAATACCGGAGGGTGTTATGCCTTGTACAAATACCAGTATCCATTTTGGATGTTAGAGGCAAATTACAGGTTTAGTTTTGGTTGTTAGAGTTCGAGAGAGATGACTAATGTGCCAAGAGAAAGGTCTGACGTATATTATGCCAAGTAATTGGCAAATCTGATTTTGATTTATATGTTTGAATTGTGACATCTTAGATCTCAGGTAGCAGATATCAATTGGAAATAAAAACGCGGCGTAAGGATCATGATATGAAAGTCTCCTGGAAACTATTCAAGGATATTTCCTAAGCATTCTGTTGAAGCTAATGACTTCATTATATACCTGAAATTTAGCGCACAAAATTTTTAAGACCTTTGCGAATTAAAATGAAAATGTATTGCCTTACTACGACTAAAATGATTTAAATTGAAATTAAAAAAATAATATATATATGTAAAGTCAAGTATACCTTAGTTTTACCAGACCACTGAGCTGACTAACAGCTCTCCTAGAGCTGGCCCGAAGGATTAGACTTATTTTACGTGGTTAAGAACCAATTGGTTACTTAGCAACGGGACCTACAGCTTATTGTGGAATCCGAACCACATTATACCGAGAAACGAATTTCTATCACCAGAAATAAATTCCTCTAATTCTTCATTTGGCGGCCGGAGACTCGAACTCGGGCCTAGCGAGTGCTAGCCCACAACTCTAACGACTCGCCCAAAGAAGAGCTAATATATATATATATATATATATATATATATATATATATATATATATATATATATATATATATATATATATATATATATATATATATATATAAGTGGAGGTGCATGAACTTGAAAAAAAACGTTAAAGTATAAAAATAATTTCATTTTTTATTAGGGAGAAAAATACCAAAGAGATCACAAATTTTACCCAGTTGGGTGTCTTAAGAGACAAAATTTCCCAACTACCGATTGGTATCTCACTGTTATTCAGCTTTACACGCGTAGTAGCCGCTACTCGTTGTCCTTGGCTTGAACTCCTTGAACAACATGGGTGTCTCAGTCAGAACACGATTCCCTGTTAGTAATTCACACCCCTAAGCGACCTCAGTCTGATCCTGGACAAGACTTTCGCTGTTAAGGTTTTCACAGAACTGTCTTCTGAGTCTTGTTCGGAGAGAGAAATAAAAAATGGAAAGAGCTGAACAACAACTGGTCTGGGATTTTGTCATTTTTGTTTGTATACAGATATTCAATAAGTCAGTAGTAATTTTTGCCCAGTATCTGCTTGTTTCTTGTTCAAGTTTTAGGTATCAATTTTGATTTGTTGATCTGACCCTTATTTTTGTTTTATTAGTTTAATGTTTGATCTTGAGTTTCGGTTTCATTTCCTCTTATTTTATTGTATTTGCTCTCTTTCATTTTATCTATCACGATAATTTTCATCATAATGCTAAAATTGTTTTAGAAGAATTTCAATAATTCTTAAAGGTTTTCCCATTGATGACAACTTGGTAATAAGATATAAACATGGAAGATTCGGAAAACGGCATTATCTCACTGGCCTGGAAAACATTAAGTTTTCCAAGTAGACACAGTGAAAATAAAACCATATAAATAAATATATATATATATATATATATATATATATATATATATATATATATATATATATATACATATATGTATGTATGTATGTACATACATATATATAATATGATATATATATATATATATATATATATATATATATATATATAGTAATATATATATATATATATATATATACGCAATTTCCCCTTTTTGGAAGGTGGCTCCAGAGGGTAGCAGACTTCCGTGAGCTTCGCTCCACCTTTATAGCAGTCAACCACAGCCGACCAAATATCACCTACAAATGCCAATGTAAAATCCACGGACCACTTATCACTTGAATGTACTGTAAAACCTCGGGGTCCGTATGTAAAATATATGAAAAATTACATAACACATCACAGGAATGCAAAACTGAAGCGAAATAAATTTAACAAATGGAATATGGTAAAATATAGGACAAGGTAAAGTCAGACAGTACAATTATTTCACTGCAAAAAATTCACATTCGTCGATATCTAGATTCGATGAGCAGAATGAGGGAAGAGAGAAGATGCTCTTCCCACGAGTCGTATTGCTACTGGGAAATTAGTCCCGAGTGAGAAATGACACACTCTTTACTGATTGGGTGAGGGAATGATGGGAGATTCCGGCGAGGAATGATGGTCCAGGATGTCCTTAGGGCGGAGAGAGAGAGAGAGAGAGAGAGAGAGAGAGAGAGAGAAAGAGAGAGAGAGAGAGAGAGAGAGAAAGAGGATATTCATAAATAGTTCTGCAGACTATCAAGATTTTTTTTTTATAATTATTTGACAAAATTGGAAACATGCGAAAGGTACAAAACACTCAAACACACACACATATATACTGTATATATGTATGTATATGTATATATATATATATATATATATATATATATATATATATACTATATATATATATATATATACACACACACACACACACACACACACACATATATATATATAATATATATATATATATATATATATATATATATATATATATATATATATATATATACGGGTATCAAACATAGGCAATAAAACTGTTCGAGTTCGCCGCGAGGGCTTTGTCGCTGAAGAGAACTAAATTGAATAGCTGTGGAGTGTTAATTGAAAAACCTATTTGCACTTGCAATACCATCATAGCTCGGAAAACAAGGGAATAAAAGGGGAAAAATAGAATTATTTGTAAAGGGCATTTTAACAATTTACATATTGCTTTGTTTTCGCTTTGACACTTTTGTTAATATTTACGTTCAAAATTAATTTTCTATAATAGTTAGCTTATGGGTATTTGACCTTTATTATGGATGTTTTGAGGAATGTTTTTTTTGTCTATGGAATAATATTTCTGCTTCCGCAAGAAATTCTAAGGTGTAGATACAAATATCGCAAGCAATTTCTGGGTTTTGGTTGATTTTGTGAGTTCATTAAAGACAGCAATAAAATCTTTTTCATTCAATATTTCACTCCGGAAATGATTTGAAACTATTAGAATAAATTTGCATTCCGTCTATATTTAAAATTTAAGATTATGGCAAGTAGCAGAGCCGACATTATACAATATTCCAGAATGATTAAGCATTACCAGTTACTCCTTCAATCGTAATGAAGCCAACCCTTATTAATATGCAAATCTAAAAGCCAGACATTATGAGCTCTTTAAGTATCGACTCCTTAATCAATTTTTCAATGTGTTCTCCACTGGGATCACTGAACAAGAATTTTGGGAGTAAAATAAAAATGCCGTTTGGAATATAGAGCAATAATCTCAAGTTGAAGCCAAACCTTGGAATTCAGAAGCGCAACCCTCATATTCGGCCAGAAGCCTGACATATGAGACCACAATATTAACATTTAGACATAATCATGGGATGTAGCACCACAGCATTAATATTCAATTCAAATCGTGGAACAGATCTGCAACTTACATTTGATCATGACCCTTGAATATGGTGCCACAATCTTGATATTTGGACACGATCTTGAAATATGGTATCTCTGTCTTGATATTTAATCACGATCTTGAAATGTGGTATCCCAATCTTGATATATAATTGTGATCTTGGAATGTGGTGTCACAATCTTGATATATAATGGACGATCTTGAAATATGGTATCACAATCTTTATATATAATGACGATCTTGAAATATGATATCACAATCTTGATATATAATGACGATCTTGAAATATGGTATCACAATCTTGATTTATAATGACGATCTTGAAATATGGTATCACAATCTTTATATTTAATGACGATCTTGAAATAAGGTATCACAATCTTGATATTTAATGACGATCTTGAAATATGGCATCACAATCTTGATACATAATGATGATCTTGAAGTATGGTATCACAATCTTGATATATAATGACGATCTTGAAATATGGTATCACAATCTTGATTTATAATGACGATCTTGAAATATGGTATCACAATCTTGATTTATAATGACGATCTTGAAATATGGTATCACTGCCTTGATATTTAATCACGATCTTGAAATATGGTATCACAATTTTGATGTATAATGGTGATCTTGAAATGTGGTATCACAATCTTGATAATCGCAGCCATGAACAGTCATTTTCATGGATTATGGTACTGAAATCATAAGCAATAATAATAATTTTGGATTATAGCACCACACTTTTATATTGAATCACAATCCGTGAATATAATACCATATTCTTGGCATCCAGTCATAATATTGAAATATAGAACCACAGTTTTTACATTCAGCAATATCATCGAGTATCTATAATATTCTTTATATTCAAAAAAATTTCTTGGGATATGGAATTACAATCGTATTATTCTACCACAACCTTAGAATTCATAACCGAAATCACAACATTTAATTAACACCCTAGGCACTGAAGCACGGTCTAAATCATGATTTTGAAACATGGTATCACAATCTTGGTATTCACTAGAATTTTCGTAATACATTACCGCAGGTTTAACATTCAATTAGAAACTGGTAATATGGTGCCACAATCTTGAAATTTTACCAGTGTCCGGATAAAGTACCGCTATCTTAACATTAAATACAATTTTTGGTGTAATTATATTATCGCAAGCTTACGATTTAATAAAAAAAATTTATAATATGGTGCCATAATCCTAATATTCCATCATAGTCGGGAGTATCGTACTGTGATCTAAACACGCAATACAGTTCTTGGGATAATTATATCATCATAATCCTAACATTCAATCACAGGATCTTAGAATACGGCTCCAGAACTTTAATATTTAGTCTTAACTTTGGAATACTGCAACACAATTTTGATATTCACTCATAATCTTGACCCTTTAAGACTCACCGTAAATTATTCCAGGCGACGCAGTAAGGACCGAAAAATGGTAACGGATGGACGAGTTAGGCCTAATCCCATACATTCCAGTCAGAAATATCAAGAAAATGAAAAGATTTAGGGATTTGAAAGCCCGTGGAGAGAGGAATGGAGCTTAAAAACAGAATGATAACTTTTTTCAGTTATTTTTTTCTGTCCTTAACATCTGGGTCCAAATTGATGCGTTAGATGCAACGTACAAAAAAAAAAATTAAATAAAAGTATATAAATAAATAAGTAAATGGCCTTTGGAACACAAGTTTCATCTTCGGACTTAATTGCCTTTCGGTGTTACTTTTAGAAGAGAGAGAGAGAGAGAGAGAGAGAGAGAGAATTTATAACATTTCAAACTCTCAAAGTAACGATGCTTTTGTGTATGCGGCGTATAAAGTAAATATATTAACCCAGTTTATAGGTTTTGTAGGTATATTTGGAAACTTTGTTCAAATGGGATTCCATTTTCGAAATCGTAATAATTCCTGTTTTCGCCTCGAAAGAGGCAAGCGCCATATTCCTTCGAGTAATAACGTTTGCTGAAATATAAGTTATCTCTTATTTATGGGAATCAGCACATTTCGCAGAAGCCCACAAGCGACAAATGAACATGGCGTACAAGTTTAAGTGTTTGACAGGGAATTGTGAATCCACGAACCTTATTATATTGGCCATTCCATTAAAGCTGTGTCAATACTTCTGCTATACAGTCAAAGTAATACGCCACATTGGCCCACTTTACCGAAAATCGCAACTTAAGGCCAGAAATAAACCAGCTAATTGAAGAGGGAAAAACCTTCCACTCTGAGACGAAGTGGAATCGAAGCTTTATGGCAGAAGCTCCCTCACTCTCAACACCAAAATCCTACACCACCATCGGCATCATAGCCCCCAATACCGTTCAATACAAAGGTCCTCTGTGGCGTTCCATTACGCTTGTCTTTCCTGTGCAAACATTTCAACACACCTCCACTCACCTTCAGCCTCTCGTCTCACGGCTATCATCCAAGCGGACCAGGAGTTTCCAGCTCTTCTGTGCTCAAGAGGGCAGATGCTATATGGCTCTGTTACATATTATTCTACCCTGGGTTGTGTGAAGGTTATGTCCAAGCTATCTGTATCTTCCACCCATCATTAACCAACATTTAGAATTTACTTTGTCTCCATTAAGGTATTTCCCACTAATAAGTATGTATATATACATATACATACATATATATATGTATATGTATATATAAATGTATATGTGTATGTATGTATGTATACTTATTTTAGGCAACTGCCTTTTGCTCCTGTTTGTTCTTATCGTATCGTAGGTTTCATCCAGTATCCAAGTGTCCGTTCCCTTTCTCCACATTCAGTACTTCATTTCCAGCAAAGTGATATATATATACTTTCCTGATATTAAACCATTCCCGTGCTTGTTTGGGCCCACTAAGATACTGTTAAAAAAGCCACAGATCTATTTGCATATTAATTTGCAAAAATCTCTCGACGTTCATCTTCAGGAAGTTTTATTCGATTAAATATATGTACACTGTCAGTTTCATTTTTGGCGAGTGATTTTAATTTCAGTTTTACTGTAGTAAAGCCAAGTTGATGATCACTGCCAACAGCTGCTTCTCTATAGCATTCTTTTTCTTTTCGGACAAATGGCTGTGTTTCATGTGGTTTCTGTGCATGCCATCTGAATATTATCCAAGTGTATTTATGAATGGCATTACGTTAAAAAGAGTATTTGTAACGACTAGATCATTTGCTTCTCAAAACTAATAAATTGCACAGAGTTTTTGTGTGTAGTCGCTTAAGGTCTTCCT
>JANJGK010000048.1:11338980-11346480 GCA_039081455.1 Macrobrachium rosenbergii
TTTCAGCGCTCAAAAACTTTCGAACAAGCAAGACGATTCTCGTGTAGGTGTCAGCGGTCACATAAAAGCTCTTCTAGCTAAAAGGGTGACTGATAGGTACTTAATCCACCATTTTCACATATATATTTAATTCCGCTGGGGAGTAATTCAGAATCCCTTTTAACTGTATAAATTAAATCTCCAAAATATTAAATATTGATCCTATTCTCATAAATTTCTCCAGGTATATTCGGAGACCCTGTCAGATATTTTTCAAAAACACATTTGGAATCCAGAGCCCTAAAACAAAGACGGGATATGCAAACCAACGTTGCATGATCCGTCACTTTGTTTTTTGTTTCGAACTTGTACCTTGAAGCCATTTGTTGGCTAAAACTTTGTTTGAATGAAGAGTTTGCATGGATGAATTTCGGTCTCCTGTTCTTTGATAGAAGATGCAGACGAGTGTTTTTTCACAAGGATGTTTTAAATATAATAATAATAATAATAATAAGAGAGAGAGAGAGAGAGAGAGAGAGAGAGAGAGAGAGAGAGAGAGAGAGAGAGAGAGAGAGAGAGAGAGAGAGATAACGTTAATTTACATAATATCATTGGTGAAACTGTTTTAGAATTTTGAGGGAGAAAAAGCTCAAGTATAGCCATGTTTTTTAACATACTCTGGGAAACAGTAAAAGAAAAGGAACCGACTGAGAATAAATGTCTAATAACAAGCATTTATAAGTTTATTAAATTATAAGACGACTGGCCGAAAATTTGTTGAAAAAATAAGAATTCATTCGGTAAACATTAAACGGAATAAAGATACTTCCCCTATTTCCTTGGTCAAGATGCTGTTCAAGCTTGCATTAGCACCTGAAGAGAGAATTTAGTTAATTCAGTATACCTTAGTTTAACCAGACCACTGAGCTGATTAACAGCTCTCCTACGGCTGACCCAAAGGATTAGACTTATTCTACGTGGCTAAGAACTTATTGGTTACCTAGCAACGGGACCTACAGCTTATTGTGGAATCCGAACCACATTATACCGAGAAATGAATTTCTATCACCAGAAATCAATTCCTCTAATTCTTCATTGGCCGGTCGGAGAATCGAACGCGGGTCCAGCAGAGTGCTAGCTGAGAACGATACCCACCCTACCAATGAAGAACTACCTGAAGAGAGAATCGAGTAAGACAATAAGGGAGGCCCAGCTTGAATAAGGGGTTGATTATTATTATTATTATTATTATTATTATTATTATTATTATTATTATTATTATTATTATTATTATTATTATTATTATTTTAAGAGCAGGGTAACGTTTTATATATTTCTCTGTTATCATCATAAGAAGTCATTCGTTGCTCTTGTTGCATTGCCAATATAATATCAGTTTATTTCAACTTCTTGCCTGTATTGATTTAATTATACCCTTTTCATCAGTTTATTCAGGGCAACATGGGAGACTGGTATCCTATTTTACTGCTTGTGCAAGAGTTTAAAACGCACATGGGCAGGAAATTGTGGTGTATTCTCTGTGCACTGTACACTAAATTAAACCCCATAAAATACTTCCCACTATTAGGCAATCCAAAATGGGGAGGGTAGATTCATTTTCCCTTTCCACGGTTGATTTTATCGCTGGAGCAATTCATTGCATTTAACAATGAAGGATTTCATATATTCCTTTCCAGAGTCAGATGCATATGTCGTAAACAATCCTAAAGCGTATCACGCTGCGTGAGATGTTTTTGGTTAATATCGTGTTTTGATAAAAATTCCACGCACAAATTGCCATACGTGGATTGTAAGAGTAACATTTCTCTTTGAATTAAAATGTTTATTCTTTTACGCACATTTTAATCACTTTATTAAAGGGTAAATAGAAAATTGTGTATCAGATAAAAATTTGAACAAAGCATCAATATATAGATTGGTATATAGGTTTGTAAATAATGATACTATGTAACAAGTCTCAAGCCTAGAAGCATTCTTAGGCTGCGCATTTTAACATTTATTAAGTCGACTTTCCTCTTTTGAAGGGCATCAAAAAGGGCATCATCCAGTGAGTTAACAATAACAGCAATGTAATATACTAAACTGGATGAAATAGAACCAACAAAGCTAGTACTAGCCAAGAGGAAAAATTAGTTTTTTTGTGTTTTTATTCTTCCTTACACTGACGATAGCCTAAAGTTGACGAGATCACACAAAACCTTTCGGTTATTTTGAAATTGTCCGAGTGATCTGAATGTAATATGACTCTAGGATACACTGTGTAAAATTTCTCTCACTATGTATCAGCTTTCTTGAAGATGTCTCAAAGTGAAAACGAGACCGGTCAGAATTTGTACCATGCATTTCATTTTAGCTATGCGGTACATTCGCAAAACTATATCACGCATTCCTGTGATTTCAAGCAAGCGCGCACACGTATGTATGTATATGTGTGTGTATATATATATATATATATATATATATATATATATATATATATATATATATATATATATATATATATATATATATATATATATGTATACAATGTATTTATATATACATGTGTATATATAAATTTATTCATCTATATACACATATATATAAATATATATACATCTGTGTATACAATGTATTATATGTACATGTGTATATATAAATTTATTTATCTATATGTATACATATATATATATATATATATATATATATATATATATATATATATAATTATATATATAGATATATATATACGTATATATAAATATATATATATATATATATATATATACATACATACATATATATACAGTATATGTATATAGAAATGATACAGTTAGAATGATTCACTTAATCTTCCACATCCATTTCTTTCCATCTCCTCTCACTCACCTTTAAGTTTTTCCCATTCCCTTCCTCTCACCTTTCCTCTCTCGCCGCCATCCAATTATGCAGTCCGTTTCACTGTCTGAAAAGAAGGCTTTCATCTTGATCCCTCTCCCTCTCAATTTTCATTTATCTCGGATCAGTCGTAGTATTTCTCACAAAATTGTTTCCCTTTTCGCTCTTTGGCCCCGAATGGATGATGATGATGATAATAATAATAATAATAATAATAATAATAATAATAATAATAATAATAATAATTATTATTATTATTATTATTATTATTATTATTATTATTATTATTATTATTATTATTATTATTATTATTATTATTATTATTACTTCATATGCGTTTATACGGCATTTAGCATATGTAGATATATGTACACACACATACACACACATACACACACACGCATATATATATATATGTATGTATGTATGTAGGTATGTATGTATGTATGTATGTATTGTATATATATATAGAGAGAGAAAATTATGCTGAAAATCTATTTATTCTCATTTTCAAGAAAGGCTAATAAGAGTAACAAAGAATTTCAACTTCAGAGTCTGACGGGAAATGATAAAACCAGTGAAATTGAACAGTAATTGGTTTTGGTATTTTCCTCGTTAGGCACAAGCAATACAGAAGATGATACTCAGAAGAAAATAAGAATCAAATAAAAAAAAAAATCCAATTTTTAAATCTTAATTCGAGACCCAATGTAAAGAATATAAGGTATGACAAGCAGTTCAAGCATAAAGGATTGATTATTTTTTATAACTTTGTAAAGACTATAGAATATGAATAAAATGATTATCCCGAAAAAAACAATTCAAGGGATTTGTATTAGAGAATGATATCAAGAAAGTAAAGAAAAATAATGGAAAATATCTTTTTCTAAACTTTGTTTAAAGACTTAACATAAACAGAAGTCATAGGAAATGATGAATATACAACAAATTAGAGACCAAATACCAGAGCAATAACATTCAAAACTAGATGTATATAAAAATCAGTCCTCATTATTTTTATTATTTCCTACAACGCCATGTGACACAAAGGTCCTCTTTGAAATTCCTCGACTCATGTTTTTTTCTATTTATCATCTGTATATCTCCTGTCATATACAACCTCTTGTCTCATATTCGTATCCATGTAGGTTTGTGCCTTTCAACTTTCCTGGTGCCCACAGGAGCCCAGCTGACACTTTTACACACTTAATTTCTCACGTGTGGTGCAAAGATGTGAACAGGCCAACTCTATCTCCCAGGTGTCATTACCTCGTCTACTTATTGAACTTCCGTAATGTCTATTACGGTATAATTTCTGTTGTTGTTGTTATTGATTGAACAGGCTTTATGCTAGCACGGGCTCTCGCTCATAGAGCAGCCCGTAACAGGGTATAATTTCTATTTCTATCCTGCCATCTAACTCCTAATATTCTTTCCAAGACATTGATCTCTGATGGACAAAATCTCTTAGTCATAGTTTCATTACCATACTCATGATGCATATCTTTATCGTGATAGAAATCTCACTAGACTTGTGTATAATATCTGTTTGCCGTTTGATTTCAGTGTGTTTGATTTCCAAATCTGTCCAGTAATTGTTTTGCTTGTTTTAGTCTTTCACTAAATTCCAGCTCAAGAGAAACTGTATTAAACAGTGTTCCGAAATGTTGGAAAGATTCAGCCTCATTATAGCTTCTCCAGATAGTGTTGTTTTGTTTTTGTATACGTACTCTGCTTTCCTTCTGCTATTACATTTTTTAGATAGATGATGTTCTCCATTGAGGGAAATTTTTTAAGCCTTGTGATGTTTTGCTAATTAAAACAGCGCAATCTGCATAATCTGCACCCTTCTTAACCTCCTCTTCCGCCTCCGAACTTTTTTCATGATAAAACCCATAACAACAAAGAATCCCTTCGCCCCCTAGCTGCAACCCCTTTCATTCCTTTTATTGTACCTCCATTCAAATTATCTTTCTTCCTTCTTACTGTTAACCTTCTCCTAGCAATTGTTTCATGCTGCAACTGCGAGGTTTTCCACCTGTTACACCTTTAAAACCTTCTTACTCTCAATATCCCTTTCAGTTTTGAATGGCCTCATAGGTCCCAGCGCTTTGGCTTAAATTTTACATTTAATTCCACTCCATAACAGCAAAGGTATTCAATTAAAATTCACTTGAAAACCCCTTATTTGCAAAAAAAAAAAAAAAACCATCACTTATAGTAATTTGCGATAAGGAATACAGGTATGAAAATAACATTTGGGAGGTATTGATAACTAAATCTTATATATATTTTTTGTGCAAAATAACATATAAATTGCAAATGGTAAACACTTTAGATAGCATGAAATTTCAATTATTCTCATTAATTTTATTTCGAGAATGAATATAAGAAAAATCAGATGCTGACATTAACTGCCGTTTGATGTCCTTCGTGCAACTAATTGTCGAGAAAAATGACAGCTTGTTGGTCTGAGAAGTGAACGATTGTAACGAAAATGCTGAGAAGTAAAGGATTAAAATAATGAAGGAAATCTTTTAAAAAGGAGAAGGCGGCCGGATAAGAGGAGAAAGAGACAGCAGTGAAGGGAAAAGAATAGACAGAGATGATGAAAGACAATGAAACTGAAAGAAGCTACGAATGAAAGCGATGAAATGAAAGATAAATGATAACACTCGGTGGTTAAGAAACGGAAAGTAGCCTATAAACTGGGCTGAGTTGGGCCGTATTCAGAGCCTGAGATATATATATATATATATATATATATATATATATATATATATATATATATATATATATATATATATATATATATATATATATATATATATATATATATATATATATATATATATATATATCTGTTTGGTGGAATACCTCGCCCAATTTAGGCTTAAAGGTTGTATGGTCTTAAGCATCTTTTTTGGCGTATGCTGGTCAGTTGGTAAAGTGGTTAGTGTCGTGGTATGCCACTCAGATGTCGCGGGTTCGCTACTCCCCCAGGGCGATGAAAAATCACTAGCTCTGTATCACGATCAATTACTGCTGCAGTGTGGGGTCTGTGGTTGGGAGGTTGGAACCAACATTCTTTGGAAGCTTGAATCTCAAGTCAATGGCCCCCTTGTGCTTGTTCCATGTGAATAGGTTTCATCTACTGTGTAATAATAATAATAATAATAATAATAATGATAATAATAATGCGAAGCTAACAGGTGCCTAAGGTCCTTTCTTGAAATCCAGTACACATACACGCACTGGCACAATCCCATAGACACATACACGCACGCACGCACGCACATACACCTAATAGGGTGTTTATCGCAGAGGGTGTAAACTTGCTGGTTTTCGGCAATCCTTTAGGATGAAGCTGTTAGGACTCTGCCCTTTTCCATCCTGGCTATCCAATGCCTAAGCAAGAGACTGTCTTCAAGGCTTAAAAAGTTTATTTTTCAGACGCAAGAAGTTTAAGATTAAATGATTTTATGACACTTAACTCATAATTTGGGCACGTAAGAAACTAGTTGTTACTGATTTCTTACACATGTGACGAATCAGTGATTGCGATTTATAAGAATTCGGCTCAAAAGCCAAGCTACTGGGGTACTTTCACAGTGCTCTAGACAGAGAAAAGAGGGAAGAAAGGAAGTGGAATGGAGGTAAAGTAGAAGGAGAAAATACGAGAGCAGCCAGGGGCCGAAGGAACGCTTCAGACAACCTTTAACAGTACTTACAGTGCACGGGTGAGGTGCCCTAACAACGTTGCCTCCTTACGGGACGGATGAGTCAAGACTCACCTGTTTCTAAACACTCACTTCTCCGCTACTTTCTAACGATGAGGCTTTCTCCTTCAACCCTTGAGAGTTTACTTCCATTGGTGTGGCCAATGGAGCGTCCTCATTTACCCCGGAGCCTATTCATCAGCAACTTGAATTAATCATTAACCTGAAAAGAAAAAGAACTTTCTCTTTAAAATAAAACCCTTTGAGCGGCAGCCTAATGCTTTCATCTTAGCTCTTGCCCAAATAAGGAGAAGAAAACATTTAAAGAATGAGGTAGCTATGCAAAATTACCTTTTGATAGAAAAAAAATGTCTCGAATACATTAATAATAATCATTGCGCTCACGTTCGTAACTGTATTTGTGTATTGTAGTGTATAAGAGCACATTCACAGATGCGTTGATTCTCATTGACACTATTATGCAGTGATACAAAATGCAATAATGCTCCCCCAGAATTTTAGATATTTGGGGCTATTATGCCTTAGTTAAATATGCAACTGTAAATTGTGAATGAGGGCTTTGATAAAATTATTTGCATCGGTTGCAATACCACTATTATGGTTATCAATTAATGGTAAATGGAATACGAATGAGATCATTAAAGCAATTTTCTGTGGACATTGTTTCTGTGATGTGTGTATTCAAAATCATTACCTACGTCGCAAAAAAGAAATTTTCTGCTAACTGGTGTTCATCACAAGAGGGGGGTATGGATTTTATGATATATATATATATATATATATATATATATATATATATATATATATATATATATATATGTATATATATATATATATATATATATATATATATATATATATATATATATATATGTATATATAT
>JANJGK010000048.1:11351480-11365369 GCA_039081455.1 Macrobrachium rosenbergii
ATGAAAGAGGTATTAGAAAGGATGGGGCACCAAAATCCAGGAAGTAAGAGAGTTCATGCAAAATAGAGGTGAATGTTGCAATGTGATTGTAGGAGGATTTGATGCGATGCTGGTGAGCCTTTGGTCTAAGTGACCAATCGGCTGATATTATGGAAGATTTTTGCACAAAAGGGTGCTGAGGGGAAAGTAAGAATGTGTCAGTGACCTTTTCCTGTCCTTTTCATAGGAGCCACCCCCTGTTAAGGGAAAGTTATTACAGGTATTAAGGTACATAAATAAGCGAACTCAGCGAGAGACGCGAGGAGGACCGCTGTCTCGAGTCGCCACCTTTAAGGGGAAAAGGGCGCATATCCGAAAAATATATGCATGTGAATTTATATGCATGGAGAGATGATTTCTCTCTCTACAGTCCATTCAGTCATGCAAATGTGTCATGGCAACTGTAATCTTTTCACTTTTGGTGACAGAAAGAGGATTCGCAGCGCAGTGGAAAAGTCGAAACGAAAATCTATGAATCTCGTCCGAACCAACATTCAAAAATGTTTGAGACCTTTTCAAGACATTTGTTGAGTCAATCTTATCGCCTGGCTATTTTTCGGATATAGTTCTTTAAGAAAATATTTAATCCGTATATTGTTGCTGTTTTGTTTTATTTTGTGTAGCCTTTATGATTTACTTTCTTTTTTTATTGCTAAAAGCTCAGGAATTCTATCCGGAGTAGGTGAATTGCAATGAAGATCGTCTGCGATCATCAAAGCTCTTTCTTGCGGAGACTTAACAATGGCATTGTTGCAAGAGTGTCAATTTGATTTTAAACTGAATAAGTGGCAGTAAGGTACTAATTACTTATGGACCGGTGTGATCGTGATTCCTTTTTTGTCGATACGTAAAATTTTCCGTCAATTTGGAACCGAAGCCCTGACACCGAGACTGAGGATATTCGGACCCAATTTAGGAAATTAGACATGCGAATACTATCTTTCTAAAATACTAAAGACTAAAATATTCATATCCTATACATCAACGACTTAAATTACGCTTAAATTCAGTAACAGTTTTGGTTTAATTTTGAATAATATTGATGTGAAATACACTGCGTACCCTTAAAGATACAATAGACAAGTGTTGACCTCTGTATCAAGTCTCAAGTTTTCCCAGCGGTAATGACAACAGGAGTTTTCATTAAAAGCCTGTTGTGTATTCTTCGAACTTTTATCTCGGACCTGAGTCGCTTTTTCTCGACTTGAAATACTCTGATTTGAATTTTTCTTCCCGTCAACTCAAACATGACCTGAGAGGTTGTAAGAGTCTCCGTCCTTATAATGCCCCACACAAGAGAATTGAAATTATTTCTTCAATATTCTTTTTTTCAATATTCGTTGTGAATTTATCACCACTATTGCATTTTGCTAATCGGCATTGTTACTCCTTGTTACTTCCCTGTTGCTCTTGTTTGAAGCAGTTTACGACAGTTCCTTTTAAATACAGTAAATGTCTGGGGTATCGTGCTACAGAGACTTGAATTATGATCCATTAACTTGCAAGGCTTTTTTAGGGGAAGGAGCCAGCTACTAAATGGAATTTGTTGCGTAAATTCATGACTTTGTATAAAGTTAAGTTAAGGCGGAGTATGGTCTTTCTTTAATGGACTTTAGAATCCAAAATCTTCGAATCATCATAAGGAAAATAATCATATGAAATTTACCACTTTAACATCCATTGTGTTTCAGTAGATTTTTGCAGTGAGTTGATATATGTTCATAGACGAATATTGTGGGTTGTAGACTTGTAGGTGGATTTGAGAGAAAAAAGAAGAAAGAAGCAGGAAATGAGAGAGAGAGAGAGAGAGAGAGAGAGAGAGAATGGTCAGTATTCTGTCAAAATGCAGACCTTCAACTATAAAAGAGGGCCTTCACAATAGAATCATCATCTCATGCGGCTAAAACAAAACATGATGTTCGTAGCCCCTCTCTCTCTCTCTCTCTCTCTCTCTCTCTCTCTCTCTCTCTCTCTCTCTCTCTCTCTCATCCTTAACAAACCCCTCTAGACAAACTTTAAAAAATTAGTTTTCCCGTTCTACCCAGCCACGTATTTTTTGTGTAAACTTTTGTTGAAAAATTAAGCCCTGTTCGATTGGTACTGGAAAAAATCAGGCCATGCAACTTATTTCCCCTGTTCTGTGATAGATCGCTGTGAGCAAATAGTTCTTATCTGATTTATTTTTCAAAGTTTGGTTTTGTATCTAATTCGAACATTTCTTTCGATTTCATAGCCATTTTTTCTTATAGATTTAACGTAGTTCAGAAATATTACGCTTCAAAAATTAATAAGCGATTGTTTGTTTTTTTTTTTATTTCCTTTCCTTTTGTTACGGTTCTGAGTCAGAAAAAAACGTGGGTGGCAAATATATGAAAATTTAAATGCGGGTAAATTAAGTCGACTTAAGGAATGGTTAATAGGCTGAGTAATTCTATATTTTCATCTGTTTCATGTACCTATTATTAACGACTGTCGAGCAACTAAATCCTGAAGAAGAGAACGAAAGGTAGTCTTGATAATATAAGATAAACCATGTCATCGGGAACCTCGGTAAATCAAGTACAGTTGGACCAATTCATACGGTGTTTATTTGATAAATCACATGCAATTAAACTATGCATTCTGAAACTCCTTTGATAAATCAATTACAGTTATATTATATGGAACTTCCTCCATAAGTCAGCTTCAATGAACCTATGTCATTTGGAGCTTGTCGATATAGCAATTACAATCAAACTAGATCATTAGCAACTTTATCAATCAATCGTGTAGTTGATCTATGCCAACTGCCACCTTTTCGATAAATAGAGTACTGTTAATTATGTGAAGCGGAACTTGGTCGGGGTATCAAGCATAGTGAAACTATGTCATCTGCAACTTCTTCGACAAGTCCAGAACAGGTAAATTACGTCACCGTGGCATGTCACCTAAAATCAGGTGGTTTGAGAGAAAGGACGGGAAGGGGTGAGGAAGGGAGAGAGATAAAGTCGCGTTTTAGATTTCAGCAGCCTAAAACTATTCCATCCTTGAAAAGCTCTGGGAAATCAACCAGTCATATCATTATGGTAATTTTATACAGCTTCCCTTGGATTGATGAAGTAGATGTTACATATTTATGCGAAGAAGAGTACTCATTTCATTTGTAAAATTCTGGTAATATATCATAATTCTCTTTCATTAATTTTGGTAAGGGACGATGGTGCAAAAACCGACTGGTGAATGGGAAAATATGGAAAACGTAAAACAGTATCTGAAATTACAGTATGTTCAAATTTGCATCATAATGTCTTAACAACCTTAGTATATACTTCTACTGTTGAACTTATGTTTAATCTAACAGTTAAACGCAGCAGTAATAATAAAGTATTGATATTATCTTCATAGTAAACTCTACCGTATTTTTGAGATAATTAAGAAAACAAAGTTGAGGAAATAACTAGCAACACTGACATTGATGATATTTAGGAAAAAAATAATAATTGTGCTCCAAGATTTTAATTTTACAATGTTGCAAATACTTTTATGAATTTCGCGGAGGAATGCCAACGCCCTGGACTCTCACTCGAAAGCCAGGGGTTCGGTCCCGATGTGAGTCAGAAATTTATTTCTGTGAAAACCGTCCAAATGCGTTCATTTCCATCATATCTCACAGGGAAGGGGTAAGTTGCATGAAATGTTGGCAATTCGTTCGCTGGTGGGTCGGGAAGTTGGGTAAAATTCGCTGGTATGTTAGTCGCTAGGCGCCAGTCTGGGTAAATCCTCAGGTATGTAGTACTTAAGTTCCAATTTCTTTTATGACGTGTGGTGGAATTACAAACGCCCTAGACTCTCACTTGAAAGACCTGGGGTTGGTCCTGATGTGAGTCAGAAACTTATTTCTGTGAAACACATTCCCATGTGTTAATTTCCTTTTTTTTTTTCATATATATTCCATCAGCATCCCATTACTGAAAGGTTGATTGCCTCAATGCTTCTTCTCTACCTATCCCTATTGAAAGCATCTTTCTATACTAAATCCTTCTTCTCCAAATCTGTCTTCACTTTATCACTCTATCTAATCCTTTGTCTCACTCTTGACCTTTTACCCCTAACACATTCCATTGAAGCCCTATTCACTCTTTCCTCCACAATTATCCTTACCCCATACCCATAACATCTCAATCTTGACTCTTTCATCATATAAGTAATCTTTACTACCTTGCCACAACTAATGTTTTCATATTTCAGCCTCTCACGCTGGGAGATAGTAAACAATTCCCTCAGTATCCTCATTTCTGCTCTAGCTTCATTTTTAATTCAAATGTTTTTGAAGTATACACCAACACTCATCTAATTAGGTCTGGTTTAAAGGCAATCCTAAATATCTGAAATTCTCTATCTGCTTTAAATATAGGCCTTTTCTATCTTGTACAAATGACTGCTCCATCCCTGCTTTACACCATAATCTCTGTTTTACACACATTTACCTTTATTTCCTCACAGTTAAGAGACTCATGCTCCTCTCCTACCCTTCTTTGCAGTTCTTCTTCAATCTTTGCCATAATCACCAGATCATCTGCATATAACAATTCACAGATTTTCATTCCTAATCCCTTCAGTCATTATATCCTAAACCAGTACAAACACATTTGAGCCAAGTGCTGATCTTTGATGTAAACTAATTCTGACTTCAAACACTCCTGTTATGCCACACACCATTATTATAGCTGTCTTTGTTCTTTTATGCATCATTTCAACCAACCTTACCAATTTTTCTGGCACTATCCTCTTTCTTAAACACAATGAAACTGTCTTCACTGGTATTCTAACCCGTTCAACGGGTATCTACCTGGCTTCATTTTGTTCTGTCAGGTATTGGTATGATGTGGAGGGGTGGATGCCCATGGGCTGGGTTTTTTTTTTTGGCATATTCCGGCATTCTCCATCTCCTTGAATACTTGTTTGGCAAAGCAAGCTTCTTGGGGGCTAAACATCTGAAACGTGAGAGGATCAGGGGGCCTTCGGTTTCTATGTGGTGCTGGATGTTGTGTTTTGCTGGTTTGGTTAAGCCATTCTGCAGGTCCTCTCTGAAGACTTCTCGGTAGTCTTGCAGAAGTTGTTGTATTTCTGGTGGTGGGGTGGCTGCTGCAATGGGACATCTTTGTCATCTCTGTTGATGTGGTGATGGTGTGGTGACAGTTCGTCTGCGTGACTGTTGACCAGATGAAGTCGGAGTCGTTTTTGGGTCAGTTGTTTTGATGCTACGTCCACTAACAGGTTGTGTGCCGTTAGGAATTCTGCTCCTAACAGTGCTATCGTCACACATGCCATGATGAAGGTCCAACTGTAGCTTTTCCCATTGAATGGCATGTTCATATCCCGCCTCTTGTACATCTGGCGTGGTGTTCCGCTGGTGATGGATACGTGGAGGTTGGTAGGTGGAGCAGGGTTGAGTCGTTCATTCGGGCTGGCTGGCACAAATGACCTGCATGCTCCAGTGTCGATGAGGAATTCAGTGTTTGACCTTTCGTCCCTGATGAAGAATCACATGGAGTCTCTACGTTTGTACCTGGAAGAAAAACAGCGGTGGGCAGGCATAGCTTCTCTTACGAGGCAGCCGCTCTGCTTACCGCTGATGTTCAGTTGGATGGGTTGCGGGTGCGACCCTCTTGCATGTTTTTTGAAAACAGGCAGCCTTTGTCACATTTGCTGGCTTTCTTCCCGAATCTCCAGTGGAAGTAGTACATCCCCTCTGGTGGTTCGTCTTTCTTCTGTCTGGTCTTTCCCTTGATGAATTGCTTGGGGAAGTTTTCGTTTGTGGATGGGGGCGGTTGGTCCCTCTGGGTCACTGTCAGATTCTGTGTTGGTTGACTGCTGGGCCCGTCGTGGTGCTGCTGCTGCTTTTGGTGGCTGTGAGGGCTCTGCTGTCTTGTGGGCCATGCACACTCACTGTGTTGACCAACTTCAGGAATTCCTCGATTGGTATGGTGGAGGCATTGGGCATGGCCGCCACTGTCTGGCGGGGTAATCATGTGAGAAGTACCTCTCTCACAAGGTCTAAGGATGACTCAGGTTGGCCATCTGTGGTGGGTAGCGTGATGAGCCACTGCAACTGTTTGTAGATGTGCGATGGCCACTCATCTCCTGTGGGTGCCCCCACATAGTTGAGGAATTTCTTGGCTCTTAGGGTGGATGACATTCTGAAGGATGACTTCAGCTGATCCTTCAGCAACTCGCAGGTGACAGGGGTTTGAAGTTCTGTGAGCCATCCTGTGACTTGCTTGAAGACATCATCTGGCAAGGATTTTGGGGACGGCGTCTGCTTCTCATATTGAGGATATGATTTTCTTCGATCGAAAGATTGTTTCCACCCTGAAGAATCAAGCTTCTGGGTTGAGGGGTGTGACTGGAGGTAGATGTATGGAGGTGGCAGTGATGGTCTTGCTGGAGAGGCTAGCATCATTGGGGTTGGATGGGTCGGTCATCTCCATGGTCACCATTGTAGAGAAGGCGCGAGTAAGGGTTAACAGCTACAAACTTACTAATTTATTCAGACAACAAACGGGCAGGTCAATCTGACAATAATATGAAAAAAGATATGTGTATAAAGATGCATGACGTATGCTGTGCTTCTTGTGTCCACAGGTTTTGCGCACCAAGTTGTGAGGAGATTAGTAAGCCAAGTAAGATGATGGTGCGTGGGGTCCACATTGGACCCTACAACATCTTACCTATATAAGAGAGTACAGCCAAAAATCTTAAATGAAGATTAACAGTTTTCACAGTATAGGATGCCTCTCCATCCTCCCTGTTCCAGAGAGAGCATTAAAAGTCAGGAGCTAGTACGTTTACATTGCACTGTATAATGAGCGGTATTAATGCTGCCTCCGAATATAAATCCACAAAGCTTGCTCCAGATTTCATGGAACTCCAAGGACTACTGTGCACCCCATAACAAGGCTGAGCTCCAGTGTCCATTGTAGATCATAAAGAGAGGCTTTCACACTTCCTCCAAATTCAGTCTTGTCAACTATATCGTCCTCAGCTTCCTTGGATCTCCCGGGGCGACGATGCTTCTCTACACAAGGTGGACATAAGGTTGGAACAGCTGAAGACCTTGCGCAGTACCCGCCCACAGCTTTGGTCTCGTTTTATCGTCAAAGGAAAAGCTCATGTACGTTTATCCGGAATGCCCATTCCTCTCTGCTTTTTAATTATGCTTTTCTAGCACAGTCTCTCTTTACCTTTCGTCAATTGCTGATGAACACTTGGCATCATAACTTATGGCAACATTTACAATTCCCCCAATGTGTAGAACTCTCAATGCAGAGAACAGGAGTAATTTTGTATAAGGTCCACAATAATATATCAGTGGTAGAATGTGATGTATTATTGTGGACCTTATACAAAATTTCTCCAATAATATGTATTTTTGCCTAAGTTAGTTTATATGATCGGTTCATGCAGCCACATGTACTGCAAAAGAGAAATTTAGTGTAATAAAAAGATTCCTTTGAGTTAATCTTAGCTGTAAAAATTCAGTGTTTAAATAGAAACACATACACATAGGAACCTGTCAGAGAGATAGAAATTTTTATATTATACGAAAATTTGTAGTAAAAAAAAAGTTTAATTAACCCATTGAATTGATTAACGTTTCCTTATAGTTTAGTAAGGTTAATGGGGAAAAATAATTGTAAAAATCGTTTGTTGTCAAAACGTATCGTTTTTTAAAAGGAGATTAAGGTAAATCTTTACGAACAAGGGAAATGTTACAAAACATTCTGAGGAAACCAGATTTACCTCTGGCTTCTTACCGTATTTATAACATTTTTTTTACCCAGGTTCGTGGCTTTGGAAGTGTCACTGGTTCTTTTTATTATCATTATGCAAAGATATAGATGAAATCAAACTAAAAGGTCGTGAACCACCTAAAAAAAATAAACTCCCCAGATACAGAAACTCAGAAAACAGTCAAGGAAGTAACAAAAGTAACAGTGTTTCTTTAAAAAGGCTCGTATAATTGCTGCTTCAGACTGTTAGACCCACTCACAAGCCACTCCCAATCGTAGTCAGTATTGGTGACAGACGTCAGGTCAATGTACAATACCTTGCAGTGAAAGCGATTCCTCCGAATTAAACCTTATTCACTATCCGGCCGTACTCCAATCCTTACACGTGACAAGACCCTCTCAGATGACAGGTCACTCCATTCACTAAAGTTGCCCTAACCATCTTTCTTGCATATCTCTCAGTTTCTCGATCTCTGGGTTCCCCTTACGCAGCTTGTACTAAGGGAAACAATTCATGTCATGGTCCTCAACTGATTTTCTTTCATTTCCTTTGAACATCCGTTCTTTCCTTCCATTTACTTATAAACGCTCTTGCATGTATTTTGGTACATAGATAGATAGATAGATAGATAGATAGATACGCAAGTATACTGAGAAGCCTCTACAAAAGATTATTGGAACTATCGCATACGGATGGTTACAAGCCACTTAGTAATTTCCATCTAACCTTTTGAGTCCACTCTAATAGAATTAAATTCAAAAATTAATTTTCTTTTTCGCACGACTTGCACTTAATTTCCACCTTTATTCTTTCTTTTCCATTCATTTACCAACCAAAGATTCTACGCTCACCATTTCCCTTTTTCTGTTGTGGCAATCGAGTTTCTCTGCTATGGACACAGTGCGATATCTTTTGCCAAGGCACTGAAACAGTATCTTGAATTTTGTTGTTTACGAGTTTCCAGAACGTCATAAAACCGGTGGTAGGTTTCCTCTTCACATTTATTATTCGTTGCACTATAAGAATAGCCGAGATGACCTCATTATGCTGTTCCCCGAAATGCGGTGTCGTTTAGAAAATTGCCTAATTAGAAAGAGTCTCTCTTGCAACCCTGTCATTTCTTTCTTTATCAATAACTTTTTGTGATTTCACTTCACTAACTCTAATTAAATAACTGGAGTTATGCCACGTTTAAAAAAATATTAATTCAGTACCTTGAAATAATTAATATTTCACAAAAAAAAGAAATAAAATTACGAAAGACTTTTGGAGTTTCCTTATATAAAATGAGGGAGAGTTTTTCTTATTATAAATGAAAATACTGATATTTTATACAAGTTCAACCTTCTTCCTTTTGTGTTAGGGAACGCTGTCCTATCAAAACGATTAGGAAAAAAACATGATTATTAAAAGGGAAAATATAGTATACATATTTTCGTAACGTATATAAGTAATCACTAAAAATATGGAGGAGAATCGTCCAGGCTACCTCCATTAGATATCGTTAAACCAAGCAGCCATAACAATTGTTGCTCCTCACCATTTGTATACAGTTTGTTATATTGTGACTAAGGTCTGCAGTGCCTTCATTCTCTACATGGCTTTTTTTCCTCCCTCAGCTCCTGAGATTAACTAAGTTAATTGGGATCAGTTTTACATGGAAAAGGAATCACTTTCTTTGTTGTCAGGATCGGTGTCAGGGATCGTCATAGGATCCCTCTCCTAACAAACTTCTGGGAACAACTGAGGTAATTGGAGATCATTTTTTCATGAGGCAAAAATAACGACTCGGTCTCATTCTCGCCTTCTATTCGTCGACACCCCGACTTCTGAGGAAAGTTGTTATGCAGTTAAGATAACTTCCCAGTTTTTCATTGACATTTTTCCCATTTTGCCAAAGTTTGTTTGGTGAGGTATTCTCTTTTCTAATTCTGACAAATCAACAACACTTGGTGATCACAAATTCCTTTGAAGTACTGATGTCATCAAAACACTTTTTCATTGTACGCTTTTTTTCCATCTTTACCTTAGGCGGTGCTGTAAGGGTAGAGCCTTCTGGTTCTCAGCAGTTCTTCAGGGATGAGGTTGCTAGCTTTGTTCTGCTCTTGACCTCGGCAGTCATTGCCAAAGATAAAGCGCTGACAGGTCGAGATAACAATCGCTGATCCGTTCTGGAAACCAACTGGGGTTTTTCGTTTTGTTTTTAAACATACCAGTCATAATTAGCCTGTTGCAATCTGTTTGATTGTGTAAACGTTTCTGTAAAAGCTTTGTCCCATACGAGAAGCACTGCGATATTTACGAAGACATCATATGTCTAGAAAATGGATTAAAAATAAATTTAAGGAAAAGAGAAGTAACGACAGACTATATACAAAAAGGTATATTAACATGACATGGTGAAGGGATTCATGAGGATAAATATTCAAAGTATTTAACAACAATAACAATAACGGTATGTAAAGATTTACAAAAAAATGAAAACCAGACAATGGGCAGGCTGAATTGAATAGAATTAAATATAGAATTTAGGTCAAAGGCCAAGCACAGGAACCTATGAGGTCATTCAGCGCTGAAAAGGAAACTGACAGTAAAAGGTCTGAAAGGTGTAACGGGGAAAACCTCGCAGTTGCACTATAAATCAATTGGTAGGAGAGGGTGGAAAGTAAGATGGAAGAAAGAGAATATGAAAGGAGATACATTAAAATAAACGAAAGGGGTTGCAGCTAGGGGCCGAAGGGACGCTGCAAATAACCTTAAGCAATGCCTACAGTGCACCGCACGAGATGCACTGACGTCACTACCCCCCCCCGACGGGGACAATGGTCATTTTGAAATACATTGATATTGCAAACGGAAGTAAGATTATATAAAAGTTTAGAACAATCTCTAGTATTATGTGGACATGAATCTTGGCATTACAAAAGAAACGGTATGTAGGAAAATTTATTAATTCGAAAATAAAGTTTTAGGAAGGTATATTAAAAGTCGGTGGGAGAATAGAGTAAAACAAAAGTATCATTATTCTTACTGCTTTGTTGTACAGAAAGAACGCACATAAAACTCGGCTTCGAAATTAACTGCCGCCGGACTTCGTGTGAAGGAAGATTAAAGAATAACCAGACAAAGACGTAAATTGTTGGTTGGAGAGATAAGGAACAAAAATAGAACTCATATAAAGCAACAGATTTTGAGAAAGGGGGAAAACAAAGAATTGCGGTGAAGATGGGAAATATTGGAAGAATAAGAGGAGAAAGTGACTGGTGAAGGGACGAGAACAAGATAAAGGATAAAATAAGTAAGAACAGAAAAGGCGGAAAGATGTGGAAGGAAAGATATAAATAATAAAACGCGGTGGTTAAGTAAAGGAAACCATAAAGTAGGCTGAGTAGGAAGGTATATCCTGTGCTGGGACTATATTCCTGTTTGGTGGAATCCTCCCCTCCACCCCATCCCACTCTTCCAGCATTCATCTTTTTATTCGTTTTGAAAGAGCAGTTGAAACTTGAAAGGTTTTATGGTCTGAGGAATCGACTGTGGCAACTGCGAGGCAAAACTACCTTATTTCCTTTTCTATATTTTCACTATACACGCAGACTAATGTAACACAGAAACGTACACGAGGGCACACGGGCATATATATATATATATATATATATATATATATATATATATATATATATATATATATGTATATATATATATATATATATATATATATATATATATATATACATATATATATATATATATATATATATATATATATATATATATATATATATATATATATATATATATATGTTAAGAAGTTAAGAGGGCATTGTGGCTATTACAGTTACACACACACACACACACACACACGCACACATATATATATATATATATATATATACATATATATATATATATATATATATATATATATATATATATATATATATATATATACATACACACACATGCACACATACACACACATACTCATGAGTAAAAAACTCATACAAAAGTAAAAATTAAATATATATATATATATATATATATATATATATATATATATATATATATATATATATATATATATATATATATATATATATATATATATATATACGAGTTCAAGGTGGGACAACATACCTGTTAAACATAGAGGTGTGTACTTAAATGTACATATTTTATTTTATACTTTATATCACAATTTTTATTTTTTAAATGTATTTCTTAGTTCTTGTTATGACCTTAAATTTTTACTTTACTAGGATGTTTATTGCAATGTAGTTTCTTTGTGAAACTACCGTTGCCCCGATGAAACACATTATTTCATGACTGAATCGGATTTTTCCCATGAAGATAGGATGAGATATAGACGATTTGAATATGTAGTCTTGAATTAGTGAATGCTACCTGTAAATTGGTCGTTATTGTATAAACATAAATACATACATGCACACATATATATATGTATATATATGCATATGTATGTATGTATGCATGTATATATATATATATATATATATATATATATATATATATATATATATATATTATGTATATATGTATACATATATATATATATATATTTATTTATTTATATACATATATATATGTATATACACACACACACACACACACACACACACACACATATATATATATATATATATATATATATATATATATATATATATATATATATATATATATGTATATATAAATATATATATATATATATATATATATATATATATATATATATATAAATATGTATATATATACATATATATACAGTATATATATATATAGATATAATTATATATGGCTGTGAATGCATGTGAATGTTGAAAATAAACCCTAGCAGCGTAGTGAAGTTTTAATATCTAGCAACAACTGGGAACAAATAATTCAAGAGAGGAAAAGGAAAGAAAAATAGCGTGTGAAATGGAGATGTAAAAGGGCTAGCAATTCAAAAATAAGAGGCAATAGATGAAGATATGGGGGAAGTGTATGGAATGCGACGAAAATTTGGAAAAGGGGAGGCAGCAGAGAAAGGATGAATACCAAGGAATGGCAGAGATGCGAAGGCGAAGTAAGAGGAATAATGCAACTGGAAAAGCTAAAGAGAAATAGATGTGAAATGATGTAATTTGCAAAAAAATATGACCAGGTGATTCTATGGCAACATAAGCCGTTATGAAGTAACGACAAACAATTTACGAGGCTGTTTCCTGAATTCCATGCATAGTAAAGCAGTTAATTTTTCTTGTGGAGAACAGACTCACGTTCATTTGAAAAATTTCTAGATCAAACAGGTTTATTTATTGTGTAATCTCCTAAAAATAAAGGACAAAGTATATTTCCTTTATTCTAGCCTATAAATATGAAATATAAATAATCCAAGGACTGAATAGACATTAAAAAATGTTAATGTGTATGCACCTGAAGCTGTAAAAATACATTATACAAGGAAATGAATGGTAGCCTAACAACATTCGTAATTTCTGTTTTTTTTTTTAATTTTACACAATTTCAAGCAGTTGCTACAGTAACTAAATTAATATTACTCTTTTCTTAAGTAAAGACATAAAATTTCTAGGTCCAAAGAAGGAAAAAATAAAGGCATATCTGTCTTCCAACATTTACGAGAAAGAAAAAGTTACTCAAAAAACTAGTTTATAACAAATAAATTAATTGGGCACGCCTGATGAATTAAATCAGGTTTAATTGGAAAGCCCTCAAAAATAACCTGGCAGGCGAAGATAAATGTTGCGAAAGCTTAGTGCTCGGCACAGGCAAATTACTTCGCAAAACTTGTTAGTTTTGATTAAGTTTTAAGAAATAACTTGAACCTTAATGTAGATATTATTCATCCTTTTCCTAAAAAAAAAAAAAAAATAAATGTAGAGATTTTTGAAAGGATATTGCAGCGGGGAGGAACAAATTCGTCATATAAGGCATGCAAATCTTGTTTTAAAAGCAAAATGTTTTCCAGATCCAGGTTGTATGGATACCCAGCTCTATCATCAATAGCAAGAGGGATTTACTCCTCCCCTCAATAAACATCAATTGTAGACAGATTT
>JANJGK010000048.1:11365469-11385469 GCA_039081455.1 Macrobrachium rosenbergii
GCAGGGCTGAAACTCTTCAGCAGCCTGGATCTGCCAACGGCGACATCATAACTCCCACAGCCCTTCGTTTCCACAGCAGCGTTTAATGTAGTTTCTAAGTAGGATGTCACAATGTGTCACCGGTGTGTTCCCTCAGTATATAGGTTAGCAAGTTTAGGCGACGTTATAAATAGAATATTATGCCCTGCACCAGAGCTTGTTTGGGCGCCTGCCTTTTCAACGGCGAGATTATAAAATCATTTCTGTGCTTATAGAATGGTATTAATATCTGACGGTTTAATGAATTCATAGAATTATGGCAATAATAAGTTTTGCAGATAATACATTTTTAATTATCTATAAATCAAAAGATGTACATATATGTGTGTGTGTATGTGTATATATACATATGTATATATATAAATATATATATATATATATATATATATATATATATATATATATGTATATATATATATATATATATATATATACTGTATATATATATATATATATATATATATATATATATATATATATATATATATATATATATATATATATATATACTAACCTCTGTTTTAGGTGTAGACTAAAATAGTGCGATCCGAAATCATTGTGGGTTCATTCCTTTAAGGACCACACTCATTTAATATTAGATGACAGTTTAATTATTCTGGGCGACTAATTCTATTATTATGGTTTTATCTTTATTATCCCTTTGGAGTATGAGGCTCCACCACCAGGCTAGCTGCTTCAAAAGGAGTCAGCTGGATTCGAGACTGAATAAACAAAATCCAGAGTTGGACTTGGAAAAACCAAGTGCGAGAGAGTGTTGTAAATTTCCAAGTCCCGCCAACACTACAGTGTTTGGGCGGTGACGTCACTGATACGCCACAGCTCATGAGGCGTGTCGACTGCATTCTTGTTCACCAAACGTGTCGGTTACCTTGCCCGTCACCAACTTCGTCACCTCTCCCTCCATTTACCATTTAACCATCACCAATACTTACTTCACCATTTCCTCTCTCTCGATGGTGAGTTCACGAAGGCTGACACTGTCTGTCAATACCTGCCAAGGAACAGTCATTAAATTCTTGGTTTGTCTTAGTGCTTGAATAACAAATCTTGACCCCTTTCTCGAGCGTTCTGGTTCAAAACCGTAAGGCCACTTGTCTCACTCTTTATAATAGTTTCTATAATACGCTCTCTCTCTCTCTCTCTCTCTCTCTCTATCTATCTCTGTAACACACACACACATCATATGTATGTGTATGTATATATATATATATATATATATATATATATATATATATATATATATATATATATATATATATATATATATACATATATATATATATATATATATATATATATATATAAATTTATATATGTATATATATGTGTGTGTGTCTGTGTGTGTATGTATATGCATGTTAAATTTATTAAGTTTCGAGTAATTTGAATATAAAAATTTTAAAAAGGAAAAGGTTTTATAGTCAGCTTAACCAAAAATTACCAGAATAAGTCTTTCCATAGATATGAAACATGTAAGGTTTGTTGTCAGACATCTAATTAAGTTGGTATCCTTTTACTCCTGCGAACAGGATAATTAAGAATAGTCCTTCTTGACCTCTGAATAAGTATTAAATTGATAATGGCTTCATTTTTATTATTATTTTGTTCAATCTTTATCCCTTTACCTGTCAAAAAAATTGAAGGAGAGTTATGGATTTTACCACCATGTCGCTTTGATTATGCTCTGAAAGTCATTCACGATCATCCCAGAAATTTATATAAGATATATATTTTTGTTTTTTAAAACTTGACCTGGAACCCAAGGAGTAATAAGTTTGGTTTCCAGGTAGATACCACGACAAGTGTGGACCATTTTATTTTTCTTAAACTCAAGCAAACATAAGAAATTCCCTTCTACAATCACAAACACTAGATTTTATCACAAAATCAGTTCATTAAAACCAATAACAAAACGTGACCGAGATTAGAGTCTTTAAACCTTTAAGACACGATGGAGAACAAAACAGTTATCTAAATATGGTAGTTAAATAATCCGTTGTTATTGGGAGGGAAAATAACCTTAAAAAACTGAAAAATATAACAGAACCTTTTTAGCTCCTGTCATCTACTTTTATTGGAGACGTCCAATAAGAAACATGCTTCTGGCTCAAGGCTTCATCATTTTAAAAATTTAAGTGTGTGTTAGAGAGAGAGAGAGAGAGAGAGAGAGAGAGAGAGAGAGAGAGAGAGAGAGAGAGAGAGAAAGAGAGAAAGTATTCATAACCAAGCAAAAGTTGTTAGCACTGAGTAAGATTACGAGTCATCATTCCGAGCGTTTGTGTTGGACTTATGTAACATTTCATTAAAACTGCATAATTATAGAAGAACAAACATGAAACCGTCATAAGCACCCGTTTGATCTGGTACTTAATCACAAGCAACACCAGCACGAGAGGAGAGGAAAGTCCTTGACCCTATTCCAGTTTCAAGAGCTAAGAGGTCTTATATATATATATATATATATATATATATATATATATATATATATATATAATATATATATATATATATATATATATATCAAGACTGCGTGTTGATAATTGGAACAATTCCGAGATACCTCCTGAAAATCAGTGGACAAGCTGAGTAATTAACTCTGTGAATTAAAAAGCTTTATAACAATGAATGATAGACGGGAAATGACGAAACACTGTTGGCTCTCAAATGAACCTAACACTTACATGTATTATTATTATTATTATTATTATTATTATTATTATTATTATTATTATTATTATTATTATTATTACTGAACACCAGTATCTTCTGATTTATATTTTCATCAAACATAAAATTAGTTAGACAAAACAACATGTATAAGATATGCCAAATCCTTGTTATTTTTATTTGAATGATATAAGTCGTTTAATATCGAAATATTCAGTTGAAACGAACATCATATGAAAGTTTTTTTTTTTTTTCAGGAATAACAGCAGTACAAAAACTATCCTACCTTCTTATCCTGTTTTGCATTTGATATTCATGTTAGGGAACGTACTCTCTTAACTTCGGTTTTGGCTCTCTGGCGGGAATTAGGTTTGAAAATCACACGAAAGGAGTTTTAATGTAAAATATAAACGAGGAGTTTTGGGAGTTTTAACTTTCACAGAATCAGATTTGTTAGACGGAGCGAGGCTGCGGTTGGAAGGATCAAACTCGGTAAAAAGATTTTTTTTCTCAGAGAGAGAGAGAGAGAGAGATGAGAGAGAGAGAGAGAGAGAGAGAGAGAGAGAGAGAGAGAGAGAGAGAGAGAGAGAGAGAGAGAGACTAGAAACGTGGAAATCCTCTCTGATGCTAAAGAAAAAAAAATAGATTGCATTGCGTTAACCAGAGGAATTACAAAATTTTTTTCTGTATTATCTTAATTTTGCTATAAATGCAATCACCTTAAATTTGTGTTTCGAAATTAATTCCGGAAGGTTATATACATTTTTCTAACCAAAACCATTCTATACTCGATTATATAGTGCCGCTTCTTTTATTATCGCAAATTACCTACCACAATAAATTCTCTTCCAGCTTCACACTATTTCTCTTTTAGCTCATCAACGTTCCACTAAGACTGAGACTGGAATAATATGAAACTGATACGAATATTCGCCGTGATTCATAATTCATCTTTAAAATCTATTTGATTTTAAGCTTGGCTTGCTGAGCAGTCTTACTTGATTTTACCCTTGGCTTAGTAATTTTATTGAGGCCGGAATATTCCATATGGAATTCTGCCACAAGCAAGGTTTCCAGACATGAAACGGATATTATGAAGTATCTTTCCAGCAGCAAAAATTTATTCGAACTGGCGTATTTATGCCAAAAGTTTTCTTATATCGAGTACCTGTTTATATTAACTGCTGAATTGCCCGTGATTGGACAAATTATTTATTTAACTTCTTTGAAATTGTCAATTCAAACTCATTTTAAGGCCCCATGAATCTAGCTTTCATTTTTTTTTTACCGAAAACAAAGCACGGTTTTTTTTATAATCATGCATCACATCAAATAGTACAGATTTTTATGATTCTCATGATGAAAACAGTATTTTTCTTATTCACAAAACGAATTAGAATCAAAACATAGGCCCTGAATAGTTTTTAAAAGTAATAGCAATGTACATACGGGTGTGTTTTTCTTATCACAATAAATTTTTTTTTGTGGATATCATTTACCCCAGAGGATAAAACGTAAACCTAAATAACTGCCATTATCTGTATAATGAACTTCATTTCCATCCCAGCTCGACCTCTACAATTATTTGGTAAATAGCTTGAACTGTTGCAATCTCTCTCTCTCTCTCTCTCTCTCTCTCTCTCTCTCTCTCTCTCTCTCTCTCTCTCTCTCTCTGTTATTCAGTTAACTTTAATATCTCAAACAGGGGTTATAGGATTATCCTGAAAAATCCCCATCATCGATTCGGGTCTCCGACCTTTTGTCAAGATCACTTTGTTCCTTATCTCACGAGGCAGACATCGGAGTTATAAATCAGTAATTTGTTGAACGTAAAGAAACTTTGCTTTGGTAGTTAAGTGTAAGGTGCGCAGACGATTATCTACAATAACTATTAATCATGCTTACAGATTTTGCATTTAATATTTTTTTACTTAAATAAATATCACAGAGCCAAATAAAGTCGGAAAATATTCTAATTAAATATTTCCATTTTTCTCAGAAAAAAACAGCATAACAGCAAGCAACGAAAAGGTTATGAAAAACAATGACCAATGGTTCCATTTTATATCATATCGGTAGATGCCATTGACGCGTAAGACATTGTAACATCTATTGGACAACGCTCTGGGCTAGAAATCTTATCCTATCAGTACCTCCGGAAAACGCGAGGGTAACACGTTTTTCAACATTCTCTCTAGGTGTTAATGAGTATGGGAACATATTAGTTAAAGTTCAAGTCCTCGCCTCGAATGGCTCATATGGTTTGGCGCTGAACTCCGGTTTCTTAGGCCAACAGCCAGTAGGGGAGAAGCCCTGGTACCTAAGACATGTGGCCAGTGTGTCCGCTAGGCCCACTGTTTAACCCCCAGACCGAGGGATGGTACCTATTTTCTTACTAACCTCTGGAGCCATGCCTAAGCCAACAGTGAGAGGCAGGATTTGAACCGCGGTCCTCTCGACTGGTAAACGAGAACCTTACCACTGCGCCAACATGGCAACATATACATATGTATATATGCACATAAAAATATATAGGCAGCTGAAATAGTGTCAATAATATTTATTCTCGTGCGCAAGACTAAAAGACGATAGACATATAGATAAATTTATGAAAAATGGTAAATTTGCGTTTAATGAAATGACTCCAAAGCAAAAGTTTCGCCGACACTAAAAGTTATCCTCGTCTCGATGAGAGTGATTTGCTAAATGTCAAAGGGAGGATTCTATTTCAACATTTGAATGCAAATTTAAGTTACGTTTTAGTGCAACAATATGTTTAGGATTTATGGACTGTTTGCTATAAATATCCCATTAACCAAAAAAAAACAACAAATATACATATATATATATATATATATATATATATATATATATATATATATATATATATATATATATATATATATAAACCTGATTCAAGAAATTCATCCTGAACAAGGTGGCATTACTACTGTAGCGCTGAACATTTTCGTAGAAAGCTGATATGTCTAATGAATTCAGCAGTGTGATCATAAGCTCTCTTTCACAATACAGAAATAAAATAAAAATTTGAATTTTAGGAAATGAACTTTAAACGAAGCAAATTAATCATTTAACGTGTCCTCGTTATTTCAAATTAGGACAATTTACCTAACAAGCAGTGTTAACATTGTTTGGTCAGTATAATTATTTATCCTCTATATTCATTTCGACATGGAAATTAGTCTTTCGAAAAACATTAGGAAAAGAAATCACGAAAGCTACTGTAGGCATTATCGATTGTTATCAATATGTTCTCTGGGCAACACTTCTAGCTGTCTGGTTTTGTGCATATATATATATATATATATATATATATATATATATATATATATATATATATATATATATATATATATATATATACATATACATATATATATATATATATATATATATATATGTATATGTATGTATGTATATATATATATATATATATATATATATATATATATATATATATATATATATATGAGAGAGAGAGAGAGAGAGAGAGAGAGAGAGAGAGAGAGAGAGAGAGAGAGAGAGAGAGAGAAAGTGACAGCGAGACAGAAAGGAAGGAACAAAATTGCAACTAATTATATTATTCTTATACACCTGGAAAAGATAAATATCTTCCCATAAATATCTTCACATAAACAATAAATTATAATAGAAAAAGCGAGTACGTAAAAGCTACACAGCTTACTTCAGCAAGAAGATGCCATGTATAAAAATGAGAAAGAAAGGGACTTCAAGTGTCATGAATATTTAAGTAACCCGACGAAGCATTTTTTCTCCATATCGCATGAGAAATCCTTCCGGGAAATAGGTGTGTTTTCAATTTTTCTTGCTCTCGTCTGCGACTGAATAACTTGTATGGAAATATTGTATGGAAATATCCCCCGCAATCCCTACCAATTCTCACCAAATCACGGCCTGAAGTAAAAGCACGAAAAAAGTTATGTTCTATTGAAGGCTTTTAGTATCTCCTACATGTAAGTATATTATTTCCTAGTGGATGCCAAAGTTCACTGACTTCATTTCTTTGCTTTTTGTCTCTCATTTATATATATATATATATATATATATATATATATATATATATATATATATATATATATATATATGTTAAATGATGAATCGCTGTAGGATCTCAAATGGACCGAAGACCTACGAGTATTATTATTATTACCAACGCTAGTATCTTCTAATCAAGACATTCATCGAACATAAAATGGATCAGACAAAACTACTTGCATGGGATATGCTAAAGCCTTGTTTTATTTGAATGATATAACTCGAATAATATCGAATATTCAGAATGTATTTTCTACGGAAAAAAACGAACTACCAAAACCATTATACTTTCTTATCCTATTATGCATTTGACATTCATGTTAGAGAACGTACTCTCTTAACTTCGGTTTTGGCTCTCTGGCCGGAATTAGGTTTGAAAATCACACGAAAGGAGTTTTAATGTAAAATATAAACGAGGAGTTTTGGGAATTTTAACTTTCTCAGAATCAGATTTGTAGACCGAGCGAGGCTGCGGTTGGAAGGATCAAATACGAAAACAAGAAATTTTTTTTCAGAGAGAGAGAGAGAGAGAGAGAGAGAGAGAGAGAGAGAGAGAGAGAGAGAGAGAGAGAGAGAGAGAGCGTGGCAGTGGAGAAAGAGAAAGATAAAAACTAGGAAACCTTTCAAATGATGAAGAAAAAAATTAGATTGCAATACTTCAAAAAGATTAAGGATATTTATTTCATGTGTTATTTTATCTTTGCTATATATGCACTGACCTAATATTTATGTTTTGAAATGAATACCGGGAGGATATTTAAATTTTTCAAACCAATACAATTTTATACTCGATTAATACCACAAGTTTCGTTTCCGCAAATTACCTATGACAAAATCTGTTTTCACCTTCAAACTATTTTTCTTTTAGCTTATTAACATTCCACTAAAACTGAGTCTGGGATATTATGAAACTGAAATGAATATTCGCCTTGATTCAAAATTTATCAACATTCCACTAAAACTGAGTCTGGGATATTATGAAATTGAAATGAATATTCGCCTTGATTCAAAATGCATCAACATTCCACTAAAACTGAGTCTGGGATATTATGAAATTGAAATGAATATTCGCCTTGATTCAAAATTTATCAACATTCCACTAAAACTGAGTCTGGAATTTTATGAAACTGAAATGAATATTCGCCTTGATTCAAAATTTATCAACATTCCACTAAAACTGAGTCTGGAATTTTATGAAACTGAAATGAATATTCGCCTTGATTCAAAATTTATCAACATTCCACTAAAACTGAGTCTGGGATATTATGAAATTGAAATGAATATTCGCCTTGATTCAAAATTTATCAACATTCCACTACAACTGAGTCTGGAATTTTATGAAATTGAAATGAATATTCGCCTTGATTCAAAATTTATCTTGAAAATCTATTCAGCTTTACGCTTGGCCTAGTTTATGGTTAGTAGCTTTGTTCGATTTTACTCCTGGTTTAGTAGTTTTATTGAGGTCAGGATATTCCATAATGAATTTGGCCACAAGCGAGGTTCCCATACATGAAACGAATCTTATGAAATATCTTTCCAACAGGGAAAAATGTATTAGACATAAAATATGTCAAAATTTTTCTTATGACTGCTGAATTATCCGTGACTGGACAAATTACTTGTCACAGTATTTTGAAACTAGAAGATACGACGAATAATTCAATTCAAATTCATTTGAAGGCTTCATAATCTAGCTTCAAACTATTCTACTGAGCACGAATTTCTTTTATTACCGTGCATGACACCAAATTAAACGTATTGTAACGATTCTTATGATAAGATTAGGATTTTTCTTTTTCTAAAAAAAAATATTACAATCAAACAAATGCCTTAAAAGTAATAACCTTGCGCATTAGATACACTGTTCATATGTCCAAAACGCTTTTTGTGGATATCATCTCCCCCGATGATAAAACGTAAACTTAAATAACGGCCCTAACCTGTGTAACAAAGTTTATTTCTTTCTCAGCACGTCCTCTGCAGTTGTTTGGTGAAGAATGTCCTCGAACTGACTTACAACATCTCTCTCTCTCTCTCTCTCTCTCTCTCTCTCTCTCTCTCACACACACACACACACACACATACATATATATATATATATATATATATATATATATATATATTATATATATATATATATATATATATACAGTATATACACACACACAAACAGACATCGCCGAATTCGAGTTTTAAAAGTATGCAGTATTTGAGAATGGCCGGCATGGTTCAACGGAATGATGTATTTGCCAAGGCTTGTTTCAGCAGCATACGAGTTGAAGAGAAAGAACACTAAAATTGTCATCATCTATAGATAAAGACACATGGAAGCGTCAATGACCGGCATTCCTTACCCGATGTAACATCCCCATGAGCACATTTTCACCGAACAGAAAGGGTTAGTTTTCAGAATCCAGACGAAAGCTTACAGGTGAATAGGAGGCGAAAGTTCCGATGAGACCTTTTAGTGTGATGTGCATTGTCATCAACGAAAATTAAACGAGCTTCCTGAACAACTGTCAATTTGGTAAGCAAGCATCCATAAATAGTAACCCAAATCTGTGTTCCTATTGCTAGCTAGCAAAAACAAAGATTTATAAGTCTTCCACAACTTTAACCGATTGCGTTTTGTGATTTCCAAACTCATGCAGTGACCTATAAAATGCATAAAAACCCTCTCTTATATACAGAGCTATTCCACGGACTCTTGGAATGGCATTACGCTTTAGCGAAATGGGCTTCTTAAACTCTGAAATACACAGTTCTGAAATATGTCACAAATCAGACATAAGAGTTTCAGAATATGAAAGGTTGTCAAGATCGGCAGCACCAACTTCCAAGTCCTTTTTATTCTTATATAATCCGCTGACATTGCTATTTAAAATACAACATTTCCGTGATCGACTCTTTGTACCAGGATTAAATTCAACATCGCCAGAAAGAAGCAACAACATGTAACACAGGCATAAAGGAATATTTGCAAATTTAAACCTCCCAAAAATGAGAGGAACAATATATGCACGTAAAAACAATACTGAAGAGTGTACGTCGATGAAAAGACAAAATTATCGCCGGAATAAAACTGGTCGACAGAGAAAAGTCAACGCACACAGCAGGAGCAAATACGTCTGCTTGGTATTTTATTCTGGATCCCAATTAAGCTGATTTAATTTATATTTAGAGCAAGTAAATGATGAATTTCCGGGGAATATAGTGAAAAAAGTTAAGCTCAATGACCTTAAGTTAAAACAGCTAAGTTTACATTGGTTTTAGGAAAAACGTTCGAAGCATAACATGTTTTCCTTCAGTCTCCAAAGCTGAATTATATCTACTAAAACTAAATATTTCTTGTGCAACATTATAATCCCGCGTATATATATATATATATATATATATATATATATATATATATATATATATATATATATATATATATATAAATGTGTGTGTATGTGTAAAGGACAGTGAGACAACAGAAATTCTCTGCTTCTGTTAGACAAAACATTTAACATCAGAGTTCTCGCTTCAGAGAAGACCCCTCACATTCTTCATTCTGAAAAGGATTTCGTCTGGGAATTCTCTGGGACAGCATGAGGTAAATGAGAGGAAGACATTAAAACTTTGCAAATTAGGTGCTGGCTGGTCTGCGTGGAGAGAAGCACCGCTGCATGGGGAAATCAACATTAATGCTTTTCGCATTTTCATTAAAAGCTAGTCTTTGCAAAGTGCTCCTAACTGAAATATGAAAATTAAAAGAAAATCAAATTTCTTTAAGTATTTCCTGTGAGAACCGAGTTAATTATAAGGGAAATTCTTGAGGGGCCAAAAATAAATTAATGTTACGTCTCAGGAAAAAACCGAAATTCCTTTGACTGCGTACTAGCTAAAAAAAAAAAATTAAGGAAAACACTCAATAAAATTCATGATACCATTATCCAGAAATAAGAAATGAAGATTTACCCGTGTATAAAATGGAAATAACATAAAAAAAACGAATAAATTAGGAAAGTAAATGAAAGAAATATATTTTCATGCTGATAAGATAAATAAAACTTGAGTGTTATTCAAACATTCTGAGAGATTACACAATCCGTTGAACAGTTATTTACTTCTATAGAAAAAGAAGTTTGAGAATAATAGGTACCTGTGGTTTCATTACTATTTCAAGTATTTAATTGGAAATATGTGGCTATATTGTCTCACATAAATTCATATACTGTTCGCTGTAGACGTCCAATCGGTTTGGTACACATCTACGAAGTTACAAAAGAAACGCACTCATGCACACACTAACAAGACTAATTTGTCACTGTACGCCTTACTCCATTTATAAATGAGTGAAGCACAGGACACAAATTTGTCACTGGACCCCTTGCTCCATTTATAAATAAGTGAGGCACCAGAATGACTAGCATGCCGGTGGTCAGCAAGCCTTCTGGTATAAGGTTGCTAGACTCATGCCCTCCTCGATCCCAGTAGCGCCTTACACGAACAGCTAGTCATAACAGCCTTAATTCAGTCTTAGATCAACAAAGACACAACGACCTTTCAGGAAAAGGCCATTCAGACATTTCACCCAATGTGACCAAAATCTGGCCTCCAGCTGCCGAGGCACGGTTGCTAACCACTGAAGTATGGGAACCATGCATGTCTATATTTTAACAATTACTAAAGACAAGGTACAACAAAGACTGGGTGGGGTAAAAGGGTTACAGCTCTGAAATGGTCGAGTGAGTAATATCAGGAAGATTTTGAGGAAGGCTGAAAGATTGTTGCAGGAGAAAAAGCTGTAATAGTTAGTTTTTATAGTCCAGGTATGAGCAAGAATAAAAATTAAAATGAATATTTATGGAGAGCCTGAATCTGTGCCTGGCTGGGTTTGGAGAATAAGAATGGGAGTAGTTGCTTGGTAATTTATATGCAAAGGTATGTGGTATGAAAAGAGATGGAGTTGCTTGTTGGTTACTCGTCAGTATATCTGGGAAATATAAGATGCTGAGGAAAATCTTTAGCTAGAGTAGACAGAAGAGGGAATTAATGGATGTAATGCTGAGACATGGTATGACTCGAGATATATCTGATAACTATTTGGTCACAGTAAAAGTTATGATGGGTGTAAGGTTACGTTGGAGAAGTAAGAGTGACGATGTGTTTATGGGATTTGCCTTATGTTGAATATATATATATATATATATATATATATATATATATATATATATATATATATATATATATATATATATATATATAATATATATTATATATATGTATATATATATATATATATATATATATATATATATACACATATATATATATAATATATATATATATATATATATATATATATATATATATATATATATATGTGTGTGTGTGTGTACGTATGTATGTATGTATCAACTGTGAATCAAGTAAACACACAAATTAATACATTTGTTTTGATAGGCTCAGCTAAGCGTCGTTATAAAACTATTATTGTGTCAGATTAAACTGGCTTTATGCCAGCAAAGGCTCTTGTTCCCAGAGCATTATTTTATCGTTATCAAAAGAACGAAATCAATTATCACTACTATTTACCTTTATATGCTTGCTTTCTCACTGCAAAATTGATTAATACCTACTGAATCAGCCCTTACTGCTGATATGGCGCAAAAGTTAATCAGACCACGGAAAAAAATCAATCTTAAAATTATCTCATTATATATAATCATCATAATTGCGCAGTTGATAAATCGTGTTCCTTTTCCTCACGGCCAACTTTTAAGGTTCGCTCCAAGTTTTGAATCAGTTCTTCCCAAGTTAGTTAAGTGGAGCAAGTTGGCATTGTTATCTCAGAAAGGCAACACCTTGTAGGGCTCAGAGATAACAAGAAAAGTTTTTACTTATTCCAAACAATTCAGCGCACCCGCCCCACCCCCCAGGCGTTGCCATAAGGCCTTAAAAGTCATAAAAGTCAGTGCGTAGGACTCGTTTACAGAATCTTTGTCTGGGAAATGAGTATCACATTGTATTATGCAGTTTATTTCTTAACTGAGATAGTTATCCTATTAATTAGATTGAACGTATCCTTCCTTATCAGGTGACTCATTTGCTGAATGAGAGAAATTCTATTGAGTATTACATGGTATTATGTAATTTATTTCTTAACTAAGGTAGTTAACCCAATAATTAGATTGAACGTTCCCTTATCAGGAGACTCAGTTCCGGAATAAGAGAAATCCTACTTTACAACGAGTATTACATTGCATTGTGTAATTTATTTCTTAACTAAGGTAGTCAACCCAATAATTAGATTGAACGTTCCCTTATCAGGAGACTCATTTGCTGAATAAGAGAAATTCTGCTTCGGTTTTTCTTCCAGCGAACCATATATTTTATTTCAAACGAGGATTCACTCCAGCTTATTTGTGAGGTTCTCTCTCCCTTATTGCATATATTACAGATATTTTCCCTGAGGGGAGTTTTGAATGTAAATAGCAAAATGATCAGGGACTAAACCAGTTGTAGATAATATGAATTCTAAGTTATGGAAGTACATATTCTGTGCCTTACGTTCGTTCGTATCACTTCCACTAGATTCTCTGAATTATCCTGCGCTAATTACTCAGAATACCATTTATGAAGGACTTATTTTGATTAACCACCTTTGAATTCAAGTCACCCATCGCAATTACCAACAGTCCCGGCACCTGCCCATTATATTTTTCACACTTTCGATTTTATTCATGTTCAACTTGTTTCGAAATTGATATGAAAAAATCCATTTAGCAAGACTCAATCAGTATCTGAATACCTGCACATCAAAACTTACTTGATTCTAGGAATTTATTTTAGTGAAACAGTGACTTATTATGCAGTAAATTATTGCATTTTTCACCGCAAATGATTTTCACATAAAAATAGCATTGAATATAACTGGTTAGCAACAGGCCTAATAAACCAACTTCTCCATCCTTTAAGCTTTGGAAGTTTTACAAGGCAGGAATTCACAGCTTATTCACATTCTATTCATATTCAGCTCAAAATGTCTAGATGGAATCGTGAAGATACATAAAAATTAGAGGGGATGGTTAGAGTGTATAAATGGGATTTAGAATATCAAAAGTAAAGGGGATGCATGCATGGATTGTTGGCAAAAGAGTATGGAAGGGGGAAAGAGAGAGAGAGAGAGAGAGAGAGGGGTGTTGCTGAACGTTTTCATTTGACTTGTCTCTTAATCCAATGTCGAATGCCCTTGGAATCTTCGCTTAAAAAAAAAAACTATCCACATCCTCATTGTAGGAAAACACCACCAAAACAAACTGTTAAAGGGTGACCATTAAGACAATAGACAATCGAAAAAGGCTTATGAATCATCTATTTTACTGAGGAAAATCCACATGAACCAAAGTCAGCATGGAATACCACGAGAGCTTATCTCTCCCAGAACTAAAAGAACGCAGGGATAGCACCCATTGGAATGAAAAGAATGGCTGATTTAGGTGGTGAAGAAGAGGGCGAGGGGGGGAAAGAGAAGGGGGATAAAGAGTGATGGGAAAGGGATAAAGGAGAGAGACCAAAAGAGTGAAGATATCGCCGTCGCTCCACAGGAAGGAGAGGCGATGGAAAGGAATGCGAAGAGCCTTTGAACAACGCGTGTAAATCCTTCCAGGGCGAGGAATGCTCGTGCGAAATTCTTTACTCACACATGAAATGCACATAAAAACAGAGTCATGATGAAAGGCCGTTAGTAAAATGTAACCCCAAAAAAACTGAACATCGCGTCCCCGGAACTTGTGAAAAGGAATGCAATAAAGAGAAAACACTGGGGGTCACTGAAACGCTGTGAATTCTAAGAATGAGAGAAATGGTTATCTCTGTAGGGAAAAGTTGCAAAACTCTTTCGGAAAATAGAGAGAGAGAGAGAGAGAGAGAGAGAGAGAGAGAGAGAGAGAGAGAGAGAGAGAGAGAGAGAGAGAGAGCTGGAAGGATGGTAGAGACAGAGATTTGGTCTTTAGCTTTTTGTAGCTTGTATGGTTGGGATGGCTAACTTACAAACCATAGGAATTGCTATGGAACAATTTAAGTTTAACCCAACACGTTATATATATATATATATATATATATATATATATATATATATATATATATATATATATATATATATATATATATATATATATATATATATATATATATATATATTTAAGCAAGTATGTATTGTGTAAAGTTTATTTATCATCTCTTTCCCATTATCAGGGTTATAATAAAATTAATTTGCACAACCTTAACAAGTTGCTTAAAATGCTAATGTTCTGATAAAATATTTTGCAGAATATCCTTCACACCTCTTTGATAAGGCTATTGATAAGTTTTTATATATACTATTCATCTATCTTGCCCAATCTACCCTCAGGTTCCAAAGAAATTAATGCATATTTCATTACTTCAAATAATAAAAATGCACCTTTTAAATATGAACTGACCATAGTTTTAATCGTTTTGTACCCACATGTTAATTTTAGGTTCGTATGAGGTATACTTTTCCAAAACTGAATTCTGGGAAATATCTCGGTTCTACAGGCGTTTACTGAGAATCCGCATCAATTCGCAGAGGTTTATCAGACACTACACTGGTAGCATTTTATTAAAACAAATTTCCAACCATAAGTAACTTTCCTGATTAATATAAAACCAACATTCTGTGCAAAAACTTCAAGATACTTTTGTAAATCACCTACTTCCCTTCTCTTCTTTTAAAATTTCTTTTGATTAAGAAACTGTCACATACCTTAAGCAGTCACACTACTTCCACATCATTACACATTGACTAACTGCCTATTACTCATCTCTCTCTCTCTCTCTCTCTCTCTCTCTCTCTCTCTCTCTCTCTCTCTCTCTCTCTCTCTCTCTCCTTCCATCATCTTCGATTATTTTTTAAAAAATTCATTTACAGTTTAAAGCCACACCTCTTATTAGTAAGGCAGGCTACTTTTTTTTATTGTGCGTTTTTTTTTCTACCTATATTATTTTTCAACCTGCTTATAGTCTTGATTTTACTTTTCAGCTTACGTACACTCTTGCATTACATATAGTTATTCTATAAATATAAATTTGTTATTTAAGCAAGTTTAATGGGAAGTCATTCCCGATATGCTTACTATCCGAGTGTTCAACTACTGAGATATAACCTCCATAATCATGATACGTGACTTCGTATATTTTAGTAAGTTAGGTTATGTTCGAGATATTTTCGAAAGGAACTTTACTGAGGGCTATTATTTCAGAAGTTGAGGTTCGTTACTGACTGGACTCTTATATCTTCTAATGGAGTTATTTTTGGTAATAAACGTTTTTCTTTGAAATACACGATAAAAGTTTTAATGGCATAATTAAACATGACTGCCGCTGTACTCTGAATGGCTATGAAATGTTTTGCTTGGACAATAAAGCACTGAACAGCAATATCGTCGCACGAGATAAAACAGAAAAATATTCATGGATCGATGAGCAATAATTATGTTAATAGTTGAAAATTATACATTATCATTACTATTAACCATTGCATTCTAATAAAAGAACAGAAAGCAAAATGATAAAACAACAGAAAATTTACCCCAGGTCACACTAATTATCTTCGTCATCCTTAGGTATAATAATCGGTGTCTAAAGATCTTTGTAGAGTTGAGAAACGATAAAATCATTGACATTTATCTAAACTCGTTAAATGATATTTTCTTAGTCTTCATATTAGAGAATAAGTAAAACGGAAGGAGATACATGCTGACTTACTGCCTTCAAGGAAGGGAAGGAGAAAGTTAATTGTTAATTGGATGACTTCCTGCACGAATGCTCCCGGGGATCTTCATTTGCTTTGGGAGCAATTTCCGGCACGCAAATCGTTCCTTTTACCGCTGAGAACAGAGCTGCCAATAATTTCCTTCGTACACTGGAATATAGCCTCGATAGACGTCCACCTTAAAAAAAAAAAATTTATTATAAAATTAAACCAACTTTTTTCGGTGACTATTATAACAATATTTCACTCACAAGGAAAATTTTTAAGAAACAACCAGTTTTAAAATATTATTATAAACTGAGCAAATTTTCACGTGAGATTAGAGATCTGTTATTCATAAAGGAAAATAATCTGAGATAATGGAGGTAGAGAATCTTATATAGTAAGAAGAATCACAGTGTCCGATAACCAATTCCCAAAACAAATGAAATATTTTCAGTTAATTTATATGGTATATAATTACTTATACTATCCTTCTTACAAATAATAAGAGTCTCGATGGCCAAGTCGGTGAGAGCAGCAGCTTCGGACTTCATAGAGGCCTGTGGCGCGGGTTCAAATCCGCAGCCGACCGGTCAGAAAGGCAGACACTTTGCTATCCGTGTAGACACCCCGGGATTATGCATGTAATCAATGGATAAGTTTGCTTAAAAGCAAATGGGTGTTACAGACTAATACACACTCAAACAAAGCCACTCCAACATCTCCTAAAAACATAACAGACACCTCACACGTCTCGAACTGTCGACCTAACCGCTCATCGTTTCCTAGCTGCTGGGAGAAAGGGAGCTGGTGACTGGTGCAATACGGGTACGTGCGCTACCGGGATCTAAGCGATGTCAGGCAGGGCAGCCGATCGAGACTACAAAGTCTACCCCAAAGCCAAATCAAAGTCCTTCAAAAGAAGGCTTCGTGCTTACCCCATACAAAAAAAAAAAAGAAAAAATGGGGGGGTGGGGAAAGCACGTTCAAAAAAGAAGATCCTTCTTACAAATAATTCTCCTTCACGAAGATGTCTTGAGAAGACACTTACGTTGTTTTACATCAGAATGAAAATTTTTCCCTAGAGGAATTACTCCATGACTTATTTTCTGATTTACGAGGTTTATATTGCACTGGATTTATTTCTACTTATATAATTTGAAAATTACACTTATCTACTTAAAAAAAAGTAGTTTTGCAAGATTCTGATCAGATCCCCAGTTATTAAAATGTTGCGTATTTCTTAATTGAATTTCAGCATAGTGAAATTCAAAGTGACTGAAGGAAATTCAAAGCCAGGCCCTAAAAGCATTTCCAACAAATGTCAATGCTTTGCCAAGTGAAGCTATTCTGTTTTGAATAAAAATTCCATTTTCTTAGTTACAAAACATCACAGTATTTTCTAAGTGTCTGCGAAGAGCTTTTTTTTTATGAAAGTTTTGCAGCCGAATTCTTCAATTTGCAAATTCATGCAGCGTGTATCACTGGCCAGAAGCTGATCACGAAAAATGAGTTAATAACCTCAGCTCCATTATTCTCCAGTGAACTTTTACATCTTTGAAATTTCCAAACGGTACTTCAGTTACTTTATCTTATATATACGAACCATCTGTTTACATTTCTTTCCAAATTTCTGCACGCAGACGACCGCACGTTACTTGTCAGTCCCTTCCCAAAAGCTGAGGGCATCATTGTTGGAGAATCTCATATATATATATATATATATATATATATATATATATATATATATATATATATATATATATATATATATAATATATATATATATGTATTATATATATATATATATATATATATATATATATATATATATATATATATATATATATATATATATATATATATATAAGGAGAAACTATTTTTTTCCCTAAGCAACGCCATTGGAGATGTTGTTATGAAAATATAATATGAACGACATAAAAGCATTTTAGTCGCTCTAGTGGTAATTTCTGACACCTTCGAGCAAAATGTTAATGTTTATAAGAGGCTTAACAACTTCCATTTTGGTAACACAAAGAACGGAATTACCTACAAATTAAGATGCTAATGAATTAATATAAAAAAATAAACAGCATCTCAGCCTACTTCAAAGGAATAAACCCTGTTGGAAGCTGAATCAGTTTTCAAGCTATAAAAGAGCATCATATTTGTCATATTTCCTTTAGTTCATTATTTTTTTTCCTAAGTTTCACAAGTTTGCTTCGCCGAATGCTTAATGACCATCGAGCATAAACAACATGAGCCTGTTTATAATTAAATAAGTTTCCAACATATCAAAGGGTACTGTATTTTAGTTGTCTGTAAAAGAAAACTATTGAGATGGCGTTGTTCGTCCGTCCGCACTTTTTTCTGTCCGTCCTCAGATCTTAAAAACTACTGAGGCTAGAGGACTGCAAATTGTTAAGTTGCTCATCCACCTTCCAATCATCACACATACCAAATTGCAGCCCTTTAGCCTCAGTAGTTTTTATTCTATTGAAGGTTAAAGTTATACATGATCGTGCGTCTGGCACTGTTATTGGTGCCAACAACACAGGCCACCATCGGCGCGTAGCTGAAAGGTTCATTGGCCGCGGCGGAGAGTTTCATGGGCTGTGGCTAAGAGTTTCATACAGCATTATACGTTGTACAGAAAACTCGATTGCGCCGAATTTTCTTCGGCGCATTTTTAACTCGTTTTATATTTACTTTAGTTCCTTTAATATTTTTTTGCAAGTTTTACAGGTTTCCAATGCCTAGTGCTTAATGGTCGCCGAACATAAACGTTACTGTTCATTAAAGTTTTACTTTGAAGAGATATGTACTGAAAACAAACACTTGTTTCCTGGTTTCATTTGTTCTGAAGCTGCAGCTTAGATAAAATGCATAATCACACACACGAACATTTCCCAGAGCTTTCTAATCGAGTGTTTTTCGTTCAGTTTTATCAAAATATTGCTATATAGTTGTAGCACAGAATTCAAAATGTAAATGGTAAACCAGTTTTAAATCGGAAACTTCCCCACCGATTCTCTTATCAGAAAATTAGCTTCAATTTCCCCTTTCCTGGCGATGCCCTTCCTCTAGACTGGACCGTGTTCTCATTCTTTATTTTCTTTCTTATTCATTGCCTAGTTGTTTTATTCTTATTTTATTGAAAAGTAGGTTTTTATAATATTTACATAATATAGAATAATATATCTTTTTTGTCTCATTGTAACATACTTATGAAAAATTTGAACCATTTAGGTATTTCTCTCTACATCACCCAACCTTGCATTTTCCTTTGTTTATTTTTAATCACCAAGGACACCCTCATGCAAAGAACACGGTACCTCTTCTTTATAAAAATATTTGTAACTGAAAACAACACAAACCTAAAATAGCAATAAATTACAGGGCATTTTATTATAAATACAGTTCTCAAAC
>JANJGK010000048.1:11403971-11406471 GCA_039081455.1 Macrobrachium rosenbergii
AATGTAAAATAAGTTTACATAAAGTGTATATTTACACATTTTTAACAAAGCCGCTTTGTAAAATATTTACAAAGGTGCAATATCACCTGGTCCTATCAAGAATCATTGTACCCAAACAGAATCTTTCCCTTTGCCATTCAAATCGCGCCGAAGATGAATGATTTCTCTCGCCTTTTCTCTTATTCCATTTTCCTAAATATTTTCTTCACTTTAATTCTGAAAGGTTTCCAACCCCAATCTATATCACAGTAATTAATATTCGAACGCCTTAAGAATAAACGTATTTTTCTCGCACGAAAATAAAATCTCGCTTTTATTCCATTTTTTAATAATTAAGAAAAATTATAAGATACAAATACCCTGATGGAAAACTATCATATAGATTAGTACTGAAGCAAACATATCCAAAGTTAATCAACATTTGGAAAAATTTGCAATATAGATAATACAGTTATTGATAACTATACATAATTAGACCGGAAAAAAAGTTTTTTGCACGCTCTAATTAAGCGTTGTTAACTAGAAATTTGGTCTTAACTGTGGTAATTAAAATAACCTACGGGCAAAATACCTGACCCCTCTCTGATCAATGATAAATGCAGGAAATTACGTTTAATGGATTTCTTTTTTCGTTGGTGGGATTTAATATGAAATGATAATTACTTGTCCATAAACATTTAAATTATCAAATAAACCTAATACTCTTTATCTTGATGCACTTAGGTTTCATCCCCCGTAGGAAGGCAGTGCCGCCGTCACTGCACTTCACGTGGTGTACTGTAGCCATTACTAAAAGGTTTTTGCAGCGTCCTTTCAGCCTTTAGCTGCACTTGTTTTTACCCTTTTACTATAGCTCCGTTCCAGTTTCCTTTCGTTAATGTTGCTGTCCAGCCCCTCTAACTATTCAGTCTTCGAGTAACTGAGCGGTTTTCTACCAGTTCCACTTTTAGATCTTTGCGCTTCCCTTTATTTTCTGAATCTCTTTGTCTTCTCCAACCCTTCCAACTCCTCTTTAATAAGACTTAAGCCTTTAGTGGCCGAAAGTCCCCCGATCTTGTTTTGAAAGCCTGAAATTTTCCTAAATAAAAGAAACGTTGGTTTCGTTTAAGGGTGAAACGACGCCTTTAATTTGAAAGAGATTTCTAGACAGAAGCGCCGATGTTAGAATATGTTCATACAGTGAATAACCAATTGTCTTTTCGTGGAAATGAGAGAGAGAGAGAGAGAGAGAGAGAGAGAGAGAGAATGAATGTAACTGTTTCTTTCTTGTAGGTGAACTTGATTTTATTTAAAAAATTTTTTATATGCAGTACAAATTTCTTATGACATTTACGAGGCATGTTAACCTCCTGCCGCTACTCAAAGACAACGTGTTATTGTGGCCAGTAATGCACAAACATATAAAGAAACACATTGAAAATTCATAAATTGCACGCATTTCCTCTCATAGCTATCCAGGCATACATACATACATACATACATACATACATACATACATACATACATACATACATACATACATACATACATATACACATAAGCGCGTACACACGCACACTCACATTATATATATATATATGTATATATTATTTATATATATACATATATAGAAAGAGACAGACAGACAGACAAACAGACAGAGACCTTGGAAAGCAGTGTCGAATCGAGAAGCACAAGCTGTAGCCATTTATGATTTTAAAAACAAGTTAACAACAATTCCTCTGCAACGAAGCTAATATACGAATAGTAATGGTGATACCGTCCGTGTTGTGCTGAAGAATCGAAGGAAATGAAAGTGAGAATAGAAGGAGAAGGGAAAAGAGGCCGAGAGGGAGAGAAAGGATGAACAGTGAGACGAAAGGGTAAAGAGATGTGTAAACGGGGAGAGGCGAGAACGTGCAACACTGCTCATCTGTGTTTTCTATTTGCGTAGTAGTCTCTTCTGTATGAATATCAAAATATGTTTCCTCTGTTGTTCAAGTGCCTCTGAATTCTTCCTTTCATTTCAAAAGAGATTCAAGATGTTTTGCTCATGTTCTTATCGTTTTTATTGTTATTATTATCCATGGCATATTATTCCGCTTTTTCCATGTTCAGTTGTAACGCTTAGTGGAAAGTGTAGTTCAGTTCTCTAAGCTTTTACTAAAATTGAATTTAATATGTCAAAATATGACTCCAGTTCTTGAAGCAATCACCAGTGTCTGCCATTTCGATAAACCACACATAAACCATAAACCAAACGTCTCGTGGAAATCGCGGGTTGTAGATCAACGTTAACCTGCAGTCTGTTGCCAGTTAAAGAAATGCGATATTAAAAAGACATTATACCTCCACCTTCATTAGGTTAAATATCTACGATCTCCAAAAATCAACAGTTAGGATTTGAAATCACGACTACAACTAATACTCAAGTCGCTTAGTGATAGATGGAAAGGTCACACCTCGAGTATCATTAAAGTTCTAATTATAACTTTTTTTCAGGCTGTAAAATATTTTTATG
>JANJGK010000048.1:11408971-11426471 GCA_039081455.1 Macrobrachium rosenbergii
CCTCAACCATGAGAGCAATGGCTGGAATCCAAACGAGACGGATTCATTATTATTATTAACCTCTGTAATTGTTTTGTCCTGATAACTAGAAAATTGTCCTACCCTAAAAATAAAAGAAGGAACCTAAGAATTTTAATCTTAGATAAAACTGTTTCGCATTTTCTATTTATTCTTTTTAATGGGGGAGAAATGTAAACTGCCCGAGATGAAGAATACAAAGTAAGGAATTAAAGCGAATAGACAGAACCCCCAGAAAACAATTCTACCACGAAACATAAAAGGGAAATTAGGGGAACTTTACAACTATGATGAGGCGGAGTCTCATAAAAACCATAGTGCAGAGTAAGTCGCCCTCTGAATATAAATAACACCATCGCATTTGCCGGGGGTGGCGGCGGGGGGGTTGCTGTGGGTGAGTTTGGGAATTAGGAGGGAGGGACTTGATGAGGGTACCAGGGGTTTAAAAGAATCCCATGTAAGCAAAAGCAGGATTAAACTAGAAGGGGCGGATTGTATTCCTTTACTTCTGCTTTCCTGGTCACCGAATGCCTACTTTTGGTGTTACTTTTTTGTATTAATATTTTTTTTATTATTGTCATTTCACCAAACTTTATTCAAAGGAATTTCGTACCTTGGATTTACATCTTTATTATTCCCTAGATACAGAGCCAAATATACTACCCTGAGTTATGTAAAAAAAAAAAGGGGGTGCTATTTTATTAATCATGAAAGCTTTACGGGAATTTTTTTGCATCTTAATATGAAATGATCTACCAAAAACCTTTGAAACTATAATAAGGTAAAGTCGGAAGTCCTAATTGAAAGCTTAATTATGCAGATAATGGTCTTACAACTTAGAATTCACATATTTCTAAAAATCATAAGTAAGATGGTCGGAATAGAAAAGATATGATCATAAAAGTAACTTGATCGAAAAAAATTTTCTGAATAATTCATCCTATATTATTATTATTGCTAAGAGATAAACAATTTCGTGAAAACAATCTGTGTAATAAAATCCACAATTATATAGTAAATGTATTACTATGTAAAATAAACAAACAAAGATTTTCGAACACTTGAACGGTGTTCCTCATCAGTGCTAACGTTATTACATACATTATTATTATTATTATTATTATTATTATTATTATTATTATTATTATTATTATTATTATTATTATTATTATTATTATTATTATTAAAATAAACAAACAAAGACTTTCGAACACCTGAACGGTGCTCCTCATCAGTGCTAACGTTATTACATACATTATTATTATTATTATTATTATTATTATTATTATTATTATTATTATTATTATTATTATTATTATTATTATTACTGTGGTTGTTGTCACTGGTCTAAACGTATCTGATTGTTGCGCTAATGATCTGATGATTTTCTAGTCCAACGAATGACATTTCAGATGCTTATGCTAATTACAGCGAGGGACTCACAGGAAGCGCAATCACGAATTTAATTTAGCGCAACAATCAGCTGATTCCCCAAATCCTTCTCGATGCCTTTGACCCAGAGATGTAATTCGTCAGGGAAGCAGAAGGTCAAAGAGGTGGATTCTGTTTCCTCTTTCGGAGCGATCTCTCTTCATAAGACAAATTTATTCATAAAGGGTGACGCACCAGTGATTATTAGTTAAGCTGATGGAGCTTAAAATGACACTAACGTGCCACCAAAATAATTTTGTTTACAGACACACACCATCCTTATATATATATATATATATATATATATATATATATATATATATATATATATATATATATATATATATATATATATATATATATAAATATATATATATATATATAAATATGTACATGCACATATATACAGTTTGTGACAGCTCGATCCCGGATTATCCTGCATTAACTTTCTGTTTATTACCCTTTGACAACTGACCATCTGGTATAATTGTTCTTTTTGTTTACTTTGTAACCTTCTTTATATCTGTGTCTCATTCGTGCCCAGACGATGCGTTAATAAACGTGAAAGCGCTTCGTACTGAACTTCTGCCTGTCATTTTCCTGTGGGATTCGCTTATACACTGAAGTTACGTGCATCTACTGTGATTTTTTTAAGCATATACATATATACATATACACAGGCATCTATATCTATATATATATATATATATATATATATATATATATATATACATATACATATATATTCAAGTACAAGAAAAGTTAAGCCCAAAATGACCTGCGGCGTAATATACAAATTCACTTGCCCCAGATGTGGCCTAGGGACACATGTCGGTTGCACGCGGAGGTTGCTTGAGGTGCGAATAGACTCTCATCGCGGTGTTAGTTAGCTACAGAACAATGGTTCAACTATCGAACCCTGAATTCTTTAATATAAGTGACCATTTACTTCAATGCAAACATAAAATAAAATACGACGATTTTGAGGTATTGGGTAGAGCCTCGAATGACCAACTTTTAACGCTGCTTGAATCATTATTTATCAAACAGATTGTTTCGCAGTTAAACACCCAGCCCTCTGCCACGCCTCTGTGACTGTCGAGAGTGTTTGAATCTTCTTATGATAATTGTAATTTTTTATTTTGTCCGAGTCATGTTAACGTTTGTAAATTTGTCTTTTTAGCCTCAGAAATAAGACAATTGTGGTCCAGAAACAATGGCAATCATAATAGAGCCATCTGATTTCGACCTGCCTCTCCTTCTCTCACTTTGATTATATACAGTATATATATGCAGTTATGTATATGTTATATATATGTGCGTATGTTGTATATGTGTGTGTGTATATATATATATATATATATATATATATATATATATATATATATATATATATATATATATATTGCGTGTGTGTGCGTTTATAAGGAGGTCCAAGTGATACGTGCATCGACTTAGGCAGTAACAAAAATATGCGTAAAATCCGGAATCAGAACGAATATTAATATTGCACATTGCTTCGATGTAAGTCGGAATTGCAGGTTAACTGCCCTTAGCGGTGAATCTTACGTCCAAAGGAGGAAGCAAAAAATTGTTTTTTCTTTCTAGCAGAGTTTGCCCTTAAAGGCTGAAGGAGGAAGGAAAACCAACTGACCGGGAGGAGAGTTTTCCAATATCTGAGGAACGTCCTTGGCAATGGACGTGGGTGGACGTGGGTTTGGCAGTGGGATTTTTTTTTTTTTTTTTTTTTTTTACATAGAACAGATGTAGGTGGATAGACAAACAGTTGTATCTTAAGTAGGGCATCGTTGTACTTGACAAAAAATCTTTACTTATAACCACCTGATATAGCGTTTTTCATCTTATTGGAATACGAAGATTTTCACTTCAAAATATTCGCACAAATTCAAAATAAAAAACAAGACACTATACCCAAAATAATATTTATAATAATGAAGGTTATCCATATATTTATTTTCGACAAATGCATCATATATGGTACTTATATTGCTCTTTATATAAAGAATCTTTGGATAATATTTTCAAATAAATGGGCCATGAAATTGAGTTATAAAAATCACCAAAAATGGATCGGATATTTGAGTACCAGAAGAGCTTCGAATTAATTTGGTCAGCTTCGGAAAAGTGAAAGCGGAAATTATTACGAGATGATTCGGTTATTATCTCCCTAAATAAAAATTCATCGCTGAAGGCTAAATTTAGACTGTGCTCATTAACAGCAAATCGATCTTAGTCTTTCCATTGAAATATTAATTCATTCCGAAAACTTACATCTTTCATTGAGGTACTGATCAATTTCGAAAGCTACTTCATTACCTGAAAATTCCATTAGCAATTTCATTTTCATCGTTAATGAATCCATATGGCTTCCTACCTTCAATTAATCAGATGAAGTAATAAATTAATCATCCTGATCATGACCGTTTAATGATTAGGTCTGTTTGGTGAGAGTAATATTAATCAATGTTGCAGTTCAGAAATGCTCTACAATATCGTGGAAATTCACTGGAGAAATCTAGCCCATACCTGACTCTGCTGAAAAGGTTATCCAAAGCGCCTTGCTGCATAATTCTTAATTCAGACCTTTTATAATACACAAACACACATCCGTGAACTACTTATTCTGTTAGTTAAAAGAAAAGAAGAATGATAGCATTATTTTATGGCAAACTTAAAATGATACGAAGATGAGAATCCATGTGGTCTCTTCAGAGTGCAACAGTTGTAGTACTTTGTGTGAATCTTGCTTTATCATTGGATATCCAATTTCACTTCATATGAATTTAATTATCACGTCGACCACACAAACTAACTGATGGATTGTTATCGTTGAATTAAAAAAGACTTAATAGGATTCTCATTTTATAGCGATTCTTTCCATATCTCCAAAAAGCCTTCTCAGTACTTCATCTAGCTTCTTTCTGTTCTCGAGGATTATTTTCTCTGCTTTCATAAATATTTCAGTGCATTCCTTTTCATTAAGCATCACTTCATTTACAACTATACTTAACTCTTCTGATGATCAGCATCTTAACGTTTCTTCTCTTTCTCACTTTCTCCCTCTCTTTTTAGTCGCCATCAACTCAGTCTCAAAACATATCCTTTAAAATCTGTTTCCTGGACATCTTATTCTTAAAGCAATTCTGCATTCTCTGCCACTTTTTTAATCCTTCAATATATTATCAACATGAATTATTCTCTCTCTCTCTCTCTCTCTCTCTCTCTCTCTCTCTCTCTCTCTCTCTCTCTCTCTCTCTCTCTCTCTCCGCATTCGCCTTAACCTCATTCTCTGAGCAAATTCTTGAGCAGGACTTGCGAAGTTGGCGAGATTGATGTTGCCGCTGCCTTGTTTGATTACACAAATTGGGGGAATCGGAAGTTCACTGCAAATAGTTGTCGATTCCGTGTTCAAGTGAAATAGTTTACTTCTGGAATTGGATTGAACAATTATGGTGGTTAATTTTTCAGCTTCGTTCTTTGGTCAGTTATCCCGAAAGTATCGTGTCTTCGCAATTAAGAAACATCCTTATGGATTATATCTGTGGAGATTTATACGTCTTCAAGGTTTCATCTTTAAGTAGGATTCATTTGAGATTGCTGATTGCATAACCTTCATATAGTGGAATCTCTACTTCACCGATAAAATTCAAGATAAATGAATCCTCAACGTTCTGTCTGATTAACATCTCAGGTAACAGTCATAGGAGGCTGGTAATAGTAGTATTAATAGCAGTAACGAAGCTACATACGAGTAGCAGTAAAAGCAGCAGTATTACATATCGCTATATGTTAGTCTACTTTTTTTTTTACTTGAGAAAATATCACAGTTTATTTCCATTACATTTTCTATAGAGCAAAACCGATGACGAAAACGTGACAAAACACAAAATAGATGAAAATCATCTGAATACTCAGCCCTGCTCCATATTGACGCCCGATGTGAACTTTTTTGCTCTTAGCGGCACTATGGCTACGCCAGCTAACATCCCACTCAATATGAGATAAGTGTGCGCAGATGTGCTAGGAAGAGGAAGTTATATCACTGAGGAAGTTCTTCCAGCTAAACCTCAACCATGTCTCAGCAGACAGAGGTTGAGTGTGACGGAAACGTTATCTCGATTTATTTTAAAGGCACTTCTTTGGAATAATCCCCTAATATGTCGAAGGAATTAAGAGTCTTTTACCTCTGGAAAGGCTTGAAAAAATATTCGACTGCTCTCTATAGTTCATATTTCACTGCTTTCTTACCATGATAGGATACTATATTCAATTTCAGTGTTACCAAGAATGAAAACATTCTCAATTTCATCTGTGTGAGTGCAGCAGTATCTTTATCCATTCCTCAAACAAATGGAAATTATATGTAATTCATCTTGCTACTATTCCTCTCCAGCCCCTGTGACTATTTCTTTGCAAATTACAGAGGTACCAGCTGTGCGCTCTCTCTCTCTCTCTCTCTCTCTCTCTCTCTCTCTCTCTCTCTCTCTCTCTCTCTCTCTCTCTCTCTCTCTCAACAGACCTGGATCATTCAGAGGGAAACCTGAAATATATATAATGAGATTTCCAAGTCCATTCGCGTCCTGGAAAGCTGTTGATTATAGTACGAAGAAATATTATTTAGTTCAATTTGCAATGTTCTTATTACTTATTTCGAAAATTGAATACAGCCACCCATATAAATAACCAGCACAACGCATTTCTACTTTTTCATTTGCATGACAATTTCGTGTTAACTTCCATAGCCCAGATCAGATATATAATGCTAAAATGAACTCATGGTGAATTGACGGATAAAAGAAAACGTACTAAGGCATTAAGAAAATAAGTTAGTGTAAAAATACTCGTTAAAATGCACGTAATAAGGAAATGAGATTCATTATGGATTCCAATCGATCTGTAAGCACGTTTGCAAATGAAAACTATCTTCAATTTCCTGTATCGTCATTCGTTAACCAGTAATCATAGACTACAGACGTCAAATCCGTTTTACTGTCTATCCTCATCTGTATCGTTTGCACAACCGTTGCATCAGTCTGCACTTTCATTCACCTATTTACCCTTCTGACTTAATCAATCAACTCTTTTAATAATCATATATCAGGTTTTATGTTATAGGAAATCCCGTTTTCAGCTCATTTTGGTTCAGTTCATGATTGCTTGATGTCGAATTTTAAACGTTGAAGAAACCTGCAATAACACTCACGGTGATATTTTACCCCTCAAGCTCAGCGGAATGGAAGTCAGAACAAACTGGTGGCAATTAGCCGGGTTCTTGAAATTCTAAACAGACTAAGTTTCGAGAGGTGATGAAACCTCAGGGTTCCCTCAAAGCGGGCTGACTCGCCTGTTATTGACGGTTAATTAGCCACGTTTGGATAATGCACGAACGCTTTAATGCAATATTGTAGGACTCGAGTGTCGCATTAATGATTTTTTGTGAACGTTCTTCGCAAATAAAACAAAATTGTCATTGTTGATTGAAACTTTTAACACATCCATAAAACTTATTTATAGACGCCTTTGTATAGTAATGAATTAGATTTAATTAATTGATACTAGAAATTTCATAGCATTGATGAAACTTGAATTTTCTAATGCAGTGAACTTCTAATGCCTAGTTTCATTTACTACATGTTTTTGCAAATAAGATGAGAAACCTTTTCAATGTTCTTTTAAATGCTTGATATAACGGCTAATGCAGAGTCACTTCATGTCTAAATTTCTGACCGACAGGCTGTTACGCAAATCAAGATTAAGAAAGGACAGGCACGACCGACTCACTAAGCAAATCTTCCAGAAATTAATGCACACACGTACACACACACACACACACACACACACACACACACACACACACACACACACATATATATATATATATATATATATATATATATATATACACACAACAATATATAAATACATGCATACATACATACATACATACATACACACACATATGTATGTATGTATGTATGTATTCACAGGGTAAGGAATCTGCTGTCAAGTTGTAAGATTAATTTTCCCGTGCGCGTAATTGCATGAAAAATTCAGCGAGTGCAAGGATTACAAAGACATTCCTTATAGTAAAACATTCCTTATAGTAAACTACCCGCAATTACAAAGAATTTTCTTTGACATGTAGTGTATCTTCATCAGAGAGAAAATTAAGTTTTTTTTTTTTTTACATTTATCATATATCATATTATCTTCAGGGTGAGTTAATTCCTCCATTTCAGTCGATACTTTATCTTTAGAAGTCGCATATTTTGAATAACACTTTAAGTGCAAGCGAGACATCTGGAGACAAAAAAAAGAAAGGGGAATGAAAAAGAGATTCGGTTATATTCTTAGATGAATCTTACATATCGAAGAATGCAGACAACTTTGAATTTCGTCCAGATTATGATGACGGACGACATTAAAGGTGGTGTATTCTATAATGAACTACAATTGGTAACAAGTAAAATATGCTCCGAAGTTTCTTCAGTATAACCGAGTTCTCTGTATAGAGTATAATTAAGGCCTCCGAAAACAGATTTATCTTTCGGTGATTTCGGTATAATGCTGTATGAACCGCGGCCCATGAATATTTAACAACGGCCCGGTGGTGGCTGTCTTATATCGTTGCCAGATGCACGATCATAGCAAACTTTAACCTTAAATAAAATAAAAAATACTGAAGCTAGGGGGCTGCAATTTGATATGTTGGATGATTGGAGGGTGGATGATCAACATACTAATTTGTAGCCCTCTAGCCTCAGTATTTTTTAAGATCTGAGGCCGGACGAACAGACAATCCATCAATCTGAATAAAAAAAAATTTTGTTTTTGTGTGTCAAAAATTAAATTCCTTATTTTTTAAAAGATCATTCCCACTCGGAAAGACATTAACAGTCAAAAATCGAATTTCAATGCTGAGGCAGACGTCTCCAGCCAAATATTTCTCCCAGTTCATAAGATTTTCTGAAGCTATTGGAACTGACATTGCTTTTCAAATTCCTTCGAGCAAATCGCGTTCCAAAAGAAGAGGGGAAATAAGCTCTTTGTTCTGGCATTCTTTGAAAGGAACGACGATTCATAAGAGTTCTTGGGAGAACGTTCAGGGACTGATATATATACATATATATATACACAGTATGTATATATATATATATATATATATATATATATATATATATATATATATATATATATATATATATATATGTGTGTGTGTGTGTGTATGTGTGTAGTTAGTAAATCAGGAAGAATGTAAATGTTACTCTATTCAAATTCATTACTTTCAAGAAAGCCACGTCTTCATAAAACCTGTGAAATACACTAAACTGATGATGAACCGAGAATTGAGAATAAAATTGACCATAAGAACCCGTATATGAAAAGCAATAGAAACTGAAGCAATTCCAACATGAAATTCAGAAGAGGTAAAAAGCTCGGATATTGGGGCGCCAAAACTCATCTTTAAGGCGAAGCTGTCTAACTTTAATTCATGAAATGATCAAGGGGTGATTATTAAGACCACGTTCCAGTATGCATGCATGTATGTATGTATGCGTGTATATATATGTATGTATGTATGTGATTATAATCACCTTAACACGCGATTCCTTTATCACACATTACCACAGGTGAAAAAATAAGAGACCGGGTGTAGGTCCCGACCGGTTTCGACTTTATTTCCAAGCCAGTGGAAATAATGTTGCAACCGGTCGGGACCTAAATCCCGTCTCTCTATTTTTTCACCTGTGGTAATACGTGATACTTGTATGTATGTATGTACGTATATGCCTGCGTATTTCTGTGTTCATGCAGATTAACGTGCCTCCCAACACCATGAGAAAAAGAGGAAGGCGAAAGCATATCGGATTTTGAAGGGAGAGAGAAAATGCCAAAGAGCGAAAGGCTTCCCGGATAACTGGGTTTTGTCAAGTGAGACAAATTGCGTCGGCGTCACCCATGGCCTCGCGAAGCTGAATGAGAGACACCGTCTCTTTCTCGTTCTCTTCCAATGCCGTTTCCGTCGCGGCTCACATTATGGTTTCCGCTTTACTTCGCTGGCTTTGAATTTCAGTTTCTTCCTTTCCTTCTTCCTTATGAGGTAAGTGAGGTTGCGAGGATCTGAACCTCTCGGAAGATCCTCTTCTTTTCAAATCCTCTATCACAAAGGGTCCTTTTCGAGTCGGGCTTCCCCAAAACAGCATAATGCTCTCTGTTCGAAAAAATTTCTTTACGAGATGTTCTGTTTGGGACTTTTCGGATGTTATTATTATTATTATTATTATTATTATTATTATTATTATTATTATTATTATTATTATTATTATTATTATTATTATTATTATTATTAAGCTTGTACGGACCTTCAGTCGTGCCTGAGTGATGCATTTGGTGCCTTTATGTGCTATACATGATTATGTTAACAGTTATATTTATAAGTTATATTAAGATATTTTTGAGCTCTTCCTTGTGGAAATTATAGGACGCCGTATCGTTAATATAATTTTCAAAACAACAATACCTAAAGAGACGAAAAACTAAAGTATCTGAAGGGTATGAATTTTTTTTTTTTTTTTAACAATTCCCTATTCTCCCTGATGACACCTTCAAAACCGGGAACCTTTATAGACATATCAAAAGACATTCTCTCTCTCTCTCTCTTCTTGATAACAGATAGACAAACAGACAAATCGACCCAGAAACAAAAATAATATTGTCTATGGATGGAGTAATAAGACTGCAATGTGAAAACCTGCGCGAAGGAGGGTCTGTTTGTTTTGGGAAATGGAGAACGGATATCCGCTCTTTTTAAGATTACGACTCCCCATGTACTTCCGAGGGGCTGCATGACTTCCTTTCTAGTCGAAACCAAGAAATTTCGACGATGGATAATTTCCTCTTATTATTTTAAGGAAGGAGTATTACTCTGTACTTAACAGAAAAGTTATCAATAGACGGCCACGGTTGACTAATATTTATGTGGTGGAGTATTAGGAAAAAAAATTGTTTAACAAGTCGACGCTCAAGGATTTGGAGAAAGTAGCAATTTTCATTATGTGCTGAGTAACAATGAAACGAAGATTAACTGGAGGAAAACCTGGAACTCTATGAAAATCTCACGAACTGAGAACATAGAAAAAGACTGAATATTGTTATTGGTTACTTTCCCATGGCTCAGGGCGAAATTATTGTCAGATGCTGTGACCTCTTGCTATTGAAAACATCAGTAACAAGCAATATATTTACATTATTAACATTGCAATGCCGTGTCTAGCTGCAATTTGTAAGACCCTGCAACAGCAATGAAATATAAGTTACCTCCTTTATACAGTGAAAAAAAAATCTGGTGAAAACTCGGGTATTGCAGATATTATCTTGCTTTTGCAATCGTCCATCATAAGGGTAGATGAGTATAATCCAACTTACAAAGAGACAATCACAAGAGCTTAAATTCCCCCAAACAATATTCAGAACTTTCATAACCTCTAATAAAACTGTTATCAAATCGATTCCTGTGGATTCGAAGATTAAACAATGACATGCAACCATCCCTTCACGCAATGGATCATCCTATGAATGCGCAGTAAAATTTAAACATATATGATGTCACTTGAATGTTTCATGAGTTTTCTACTGGTACCGCTATTGATGGTGATGATGGTGATGATGATAATGAGGTTAACAGTGTTGGAGGCGACAGAAAAAACTGCAAAGGGTCCCAGAGTGGAAAAAAAGTGGCACTGATATGGCAGATAACAAATGACAAAATAGGAGGTATCTTGTCAGTATCATAAAATGGCAATCATGAATGGCCTTTAATTTGGATAAACAAATGAGTGAGTAATTAACAACATATTGTGAGCTGGCAGACAAGACACTAGCGGTTTGTATAGCCAAGAGAAACTGAGTAATAACTGAAAAATAGTAGCCTGGAGCATTGTGCCCTTCTTGACTTTGTGAAGGAAGTTTAAATCATAAGCCATTATAACATAAGCAATGAAATTGTACAGGTAAAATGAAAATTAATAAAATTATATATGTAATTGTTGGAAATATTGAAAAGGTTGTTGGGAATCGAGGCAAATGATTCACCAGGGGATTTTATTGACTAGTGAGGGACCCATGGAGGCACTACTCCATTGGTGAGTCTGTCTGTCTCTCTCTCTCTCTCTTTCTCTGCAATGCAAGACTTTCGTAGTCTTCTTTAGCCTGCTTTACCCCCACCTCTCTCTCTCTCTCTCTCTCTCTCTCTCTCTCTCTCTCTCTCTCTCTGCAGAGCAAGACTTTCGTAGTCTTCTTTAGCCTGCTTTACCCCCCTTTCTCTCTCTCTCTCTCTCTCTCTCTCTCTCTCTCTCTCTCTCTCTCTCTCTCTCTCTCTCTCTCTCTCCCTCCCTTTGCGTCCCACTTGCACCACTCCTGAACAGGGTACAGTGAGTATTCAACTACCTGGGTAAACCACAACAATCTCAAATTGATTACAAATCCATCATTTTACTATTTCAAACTTTGTCATTTTGAAAGGGGAGAAAACTAACAACAGAAAGAATACAGCGAATGACTACGCTGTATCAGTTATTGAAATTGTTTCCTTTTACAAAACGCGATAAAAAAAATATTTTGGAAACTGACTGAAAGAACAATTAATGCTTCTGTCACGTCCGTTAAAAGATCGCTGGATCTCCACAATGTAAAGCGAATGATTGAAGGGTTCGCGAATATAAAATGACTCGGTTTAGAGGACTTTTGAGAGAAGTTTTAAAATATGGAAAGAGGTTAAGAATTTGCTCGGTTGTTACTCTTTACCTGAATCACAACCCTTTCCTTTTATTTTGCTTTAGACGCTTTATAGCGCTTATGCAAATTGACGCACTTTGTGATCGACGGTATATCTTGAAGCTTACGATGGATATACAATTTTAGCATCGTTAATTGTATTTTCTTTTCAAGAAAGACTACAGCTACTGCTGAATTTTCCCTTACGAGAAAGCCATATCTTTATACAATTATAAATTAATATCTTTGCTTATATACTATTCAAGAAAAATAAGATACTTTATTAATCTATCTTTTTGTACATATGGAGATCAGTTTTTATTAAAAAGCGTGTACTATTATTCATTATTGCATGTTGCATTCAGATAGAGAAATCACGGCTTCTTTATATTTCATAGCTAAATCCATCAACTAAAGACCACCTAGATTACATTATAACGAGTTTTGGCATCAAAAGCAACATATCCAGAATTCTCCAATTTATAGACAATATCCATTACTCGGGAAGAGAGATCCCTCTTCTACGAAGAGGCCTCGTAACTCACGTCAGGTCACTTCTTCTCATATATAGTATTTTAAATTTTGTAATACTCGGATTTCCTCGTTCATGGCAATCCTTTACCTATTCCCACTTAGCTTTGGAATTCCCTTCTTGCTTCTGTTCAGAAACAAAACTTCTCTGTTTTTAAGGGTCAGGTTAACTTTCCCTGTCCTGTTGAGCTGCATCCGTCTTTTCTACGTTACTTCTTCTTGCAATTACGAAAACAGATCAAAATTCTTGAACTTAAAGGGTCAAGAAAATATTTAGTTCTTCATTGGAGGGTGGGTAGAGCTTTCGGCTAGCACGCTGTTGGCCCAGGTTCGACTCTTCGACCGGCCAATGAAGAATTAGAGAAATTTATTTCTGGTAACAGAAATTCATTTCTCGTCATAATGTGGTTCGGATCCCACAATAAGCTGTAGGTCCCGTCGCTAGGTAACCAGTTGGTTCTTAGCCACGTAAAATAAATGTAATCCTTGGGGCCAGCCCTCTTAAGGAGAGCTGTTAATCAGCTCAGTGGTCTGGTTAAACTAAGATATACTTAACTTTTTCTCTATACTTAGTATGCCTCCCGTGATTTAGTTTCTTCTTTACTTCGTTCACTATAAAATTAAATGTCTCTTCCATTTTTTTTTTCATTATTTTCATCTCCTCCTTCATAGAACAATTTATGAATTTGAATCCTGGGCTCTTTCCGTGACCTGTAACGCGAGAGAACGGAACATGCTTCAAGGAGTAGTGTTTCTCTTAGCCTTTGCATAATTCATACTTTTCGTGGATCGTTATTTAAGCATACATAGAGAGAGAGAGAGAGAGAGAGAGAGAGAGAGAGAGAGAGAGAGAGAGAGAGAGAGAGATACTCGAAACATATCGTCTTCAGCGAGGAGACATAAAATTCCATTTCCTACATATCGTAGAGAAGGAAAGGAGGTAGTGACGGAGAGAGAGAGAGAGAGAGAGAGAGAGAGAGAGAGAGAGAGAGAGGAGAGAGAGAGAGAGAGAGAGGGAGAGAGAGAGAGAGAGAGAGAAATACCAACTTCGGGTTGCCAATGTCACTAGGCAAAAAGTGTCACTAGCATGAATCCGCATCGAAAATATTATTTCAATTAAAAAGAAAATGAGCCAAAATGCATTCTATCTTCTTTAATCCCAACAAAAGCTAAAATCGTTACAATGGACAAAGGATCGGATGACTTTCGCTACCGGCAAATCAGTATCTTATGGAAATGAGAGAGAGAGAGAGAGAGAGAGAGGAGAGAGAGAGAGGACGAGAGAGAGAGAGAAGAGAGAGAGAGAGAGATGGAGAGAGAGAGACTGAAATGGGATCATCTTTGGTACCGGCCGCTCTCCTTTAGGGTTGAGCCCTCTGGAAGAATGTAAATATTCGTTTGGTTTTTGGTCAAAATAATCATCAAAGGGAACAAGATATTATATATATTATACACCCACACACACACCCCACCAACCCACACACACACACACACACACACACACACACATATATATATATACTATATATATATATATATATATATATATATATATATATATATATATATATATATATATATATATATATATGTATATATATATGGATGTGTATGTGTTTTTTATTCTGACACCGGGGAACTCTGGTGAAAGGACTAACGACATTCCTAAGGTCACCTATAACCAAGGCCAGTCTTTTCATTCAGCGCTGAACCCACTCGAGATAAACCATACCTTACATTTTGAGTTATGTCCGTATATTTTATAATCTCATATAATAGTACTAAAGTTCCCCTTTTTCATTAAAGTAATTCTTCCACCAAGATTTGTATATCAAGACTATGTGCCTTAAAGCCTTATGGTAGAATCATAGGAGGGACAGCCTATGTAGATTACATTGATGATGATGTGTAGAGCGATAAAAAATATTTTACAAAGATAACAAAACTGCAGTTGGGTTATGTAGATGGGAGAGCTATTTGTTTGGTATAAAAAGTGATTTTAGACAATAGCTTTTTATGTTTCCATAAATGGCAACGGTAGAGGTTATTTTGATGAATTAGAGGTTTTGTGAAGGGAGTCAGAAATAGTTGCTTTCAGGTTAAATTGAACTCACTTGGGATAATGAAGAGACATAGACATGCCAGAAAGTAGCGAGCGAGACTGAAAGAGGAAAAAATTGAGAAACAGAGCCATCAAGTGTAAGGTTATCGGGATAAATGAGAATCAGGAAGATGACACAATAAAGGCTATTGCAGAATGTAAAGTACAGAAATGGTTGATTCTTATACGTATTAGAAGATAAATATAACAGGCGATGGTGGGATGAAGGTTAAAATGAGTCATAGAATAATTATGTGAAGACGGAAGGCAGCAGGGTGTGTGCAAAATATCTGGTAAAGATATTATGTGGGTATGGAAGACGAGGCGGAATGGAGATAGTTGAGTTAACTCTCCTTTAAAGAAATAGAATGTGGATTTTGAATGAGAATAAAAGAAAAAGGCTTCGAGATTTTTAAATTAACAGTTTATGCATCTGTGTGCTTTAAGAAGAATTTAAAAGTATAATGAATGATCAGATTGTTGTCTGACGGCTTGGTCATGTGGAAAGAATAGATGACAATATATATACTCTAGTCCTGACCTTTACATTTTCGTTATTGTTGTCGCTAATATCTGCTTGGTTCTATTAACATGTTTATTATTATTATTATTATTATTATTATTATTATTATTATTATTATTATTATTATTATTATTATTATTATTATTATTATTATTATTATTATTATTATTCAATCTGTAGCAGACTTCAGGCTATCCGTCTCTATGCAATGTTGTTCAATAACTTGAAAAGTACCCAAAGTATTTTATGATCGTTAATGGTGAAAGAAGACATGTACAGCATTCTAAGGAAGAATACAAAGTGACGCCCAGCAAAACGAATAAGCAGATTCTCCAGGCAATAGTTCTACGACGAAACATTAAAAAGAAATCAGCAAGTTTTTTGCGAAACTAATTCCAAGATAAGTATCACAAAAAGCCTAGTTCTGTGCGAGGAAGCCAGAGTCAGAATATAAATGGTGCTCTCGCCATTGCATGGAACTTTGGGCGAGCTGAACTGGAGAGGGGTTGGGGAGCTATGGGGCTGGATTGGCTGGGGCTAAGCTTTAGACGAATCCTGTGTTAGCAAGGGAAAGCTTTGACTAGGAAGGTTAAGGCGTTATCCTTAAAGTTTGGCAGCTTATGCAATGCTTTTCTTCTTTTTATTATTATTTTATATTTACAGTTTCCTTAGTTTTCCCATTTACCCCAACTTCGCTACATATACCTCGTATTTTGGGTTTTCATTGTAACTGGAACATTGACACTACCCATAAATTCAAGAAACATTCCTGTTACAGGAACGGAGTTTCTGTTCACCTTAGGGCTGACTTTTTTATGACCTTCCAAAATAATATCCCTGTCGTTTTAGTTGTGATAAAAAAAACTATAAATACTACAGTATATTGAACCGAAAACAATACCTTTTTAAATTTCGATATATTGTCAATATTCAATATTGCACCCTCAGTTTTTTACCATTATAATGGCCGTGGTCATTTAATCCCGCCAGACCGCTCTGCTAACCACTTTTACAGTCTGGAAATGGCATTTCAAATGCTAATGCTAATCATCACTGAGAGAGACATAGACGGGGCAATCACGAATTTAATTCACTGTAACAGTCAGCCAAATCCCCAATTCCTCCTTTTCGAGGCCTTTCACCCCGAGATGTAATTCATTACGAAAGCAGGAGGTCAAAGAGGTGGATTCTAATTTCTCTTTCAGAGCAATGTCTATCGATGAGACAAATTTATTCATAAAGTGTGATGCATAAAAATACTTAACAGGGCATGAAACAAGTGAAACTATTATATATATATATATATATATATATATATATATATATATATATATATATATATATATATATATATATATATATATATATATATATATATATACATATATATATATATATATATATGTACAGTAAGTTCCTGCATTCCTCACCTACAGGAGGACATGTTGCCATATCCCTTCCTTGAGCCTCATTCCATACCTTAACACATCCTACATCCCAGTTACTCCCCCAGGGATATCTCTTTCACATTTCAGATGCTGCCGGCGAGTTGGCAACCCAGCAGCCAACCTCCATCCCCTCCCAGGTCAGTGGGCATCCTCAGCCAGGTGAGTGAGAGCTCGTCCTTCTTCACTTCTTGACACGATAGCAGCCAGACGGGCCAAGTCTTCTCCTCTCTCTCATAACCAAGTCGGGCTACCGCGTGGGCATAGAACTATGTGACACCACATGACAGACAGCCACCAGGGACGTAACCCAGGGAAGCCCTTGGACGACCTCGCAAGGCTTGCAAAGAAATAATCAAGGATGGTGTCTGTGTGTGAAAGTGTCCTAGATTTCCTCATTCCTACATCCCTCTGTACATCCTTCCCTCTGAAACGTCCTTGTGTCCACAGTTCCTTCTTCCCCCCACCCCTCCCGTTGTAATGACAACCCATAAGGGAAAGCCATCCTGGTATTGTGTTGTATTGTAAAGAATAGCAGTGTTAACGTTTATTTGGTAGAATTTTGAATTTGTCAAAGCATTCTCAGTGCTGCCATCTTGTAGGGCATACGACCCCATTCCCTATAGTCTCACTGTATCTCCTGCTATTCCTTGAATC
>JANJGK010000048.1:11428971-11437893 GCA_039081455.1 Macrobrachium rosenbergii
ATATATATATATATATATATACACATATATACACACATGTGTGTGCGTGTGTGAGTGTAAAAATAAATGCGTTTAGAGGCCCATGTGATATTGTGTGCATACATATATACTGTAACATAAATGCGCATGACTTCCACAAGCATAGTATAACTCTCCGGCAATAGGATAAAAAAAAAAAAAACAACTAAACTTATTGTGTAGAGTCCTACAGCCATTTGGGAGGAGCAAGAAATAATTTCTCCGTTTAGCAGTGTTTACCTTCAAGGCTTTTAAGGAGGAATGGAAAATCCAACCGGAATGGAGGAGAGTTTTCCAATATCCTTCGGGAACGTCCTCGTTGGTCGTCGTAGGGACCTTGGTAGGACTGGTCACGGGAATTATGATATAGTGTTTTACGAAATCGCAGACAGATTGATAGATAGATAGGTCTATAAGAGTGCTTGAACTTAAGTAGTAAAAGCTTCTTACTAGATAATAAAATATCTTTTTTAATAACTAACTGATTGACTTTTATTTGAAAGACAGAAATTAATGTGACACCATATGTGCAGACATAAAATAAAAATCAGAAAGAATCACGAAATAATCCTAATAGTTATAATGACAAATTAATAATATTATTAGTGAAAAATTATATTAATAATAAGAAATTTATTCTCTTCAGTTCTTGTGAATAAGAGCAAAAAATATAAAACTAATATTCTACTTTAATTAGGCAAGATTCTGGTATTATTTCTACTTAATAAGTCAAGAAATCGACGCTAGTGCAGTGATTTAAATAACCTGATGATTAACGCTATTCGAGTGTAAGAATCTGTACGAATTAATTCAGTCAGCCTCGAAAGAGTAAAAGTTGCATTTGACATTAATAATTCAAGGATTACCTTTCTAAATCTTTCAGTAAATAAGCCCAAATTTGAATTATGTCTAATACTAGCGTATAAGTAACAGTATTCTCATCTATTTATTAATATATTTCGAAAACTTGCTACTCACAATAATATATTAGTCAATTTCGAAAGCGAAATCTTTATCCAAAAACATCAGCAGTTTCATTTTTCTAATCAGTGAATCCACTTGTTATACTACCTTCATTTATAAGTATTATTATGGTCCTAATAATACCTATGCTCTTTTTCCTCTTTGCAATAACGAAAAAATTCGCTGTAAAAAAATGCATTATGATTTTTAGCTCAGAATTCTTAATCAAATTTCTCTCTTGAAATGTTGCAGTTTTCAGGAAGCCATAGTGGCAATGTTGAAAAAATACCCGAGCAATATCGAAGCATATGTCCTTTTACGAACTTGGCTCAAAACAGGTCTCTCCCAGCCATTCATAGGATTTATAGCAAATTCTTAAGGACAGGAGGCAGCTATGTGTTAGAATAAGGGTTACTGAAAAGCTATTCTGATCGAATGTTGCAGCATAAATAGTATGTTTGATAAATCGTGCATTATCATTGACTTTTTTTTTAAATTGTCATCAATGCTAGCATGCAAATTTATTTCATCATCAGTACTATCGTACAGATTTATTTATATAATTTATCTAAGCATAAACATGATAGGATTCTCATGCTAAAGCAAGAATTTGCATATCTTCAGGTAAAATTCTCAAGATTTCTTCCAGACCCTTTCATTTTTAGGGCCCCATGTTTCTGCGTTCACAGCTTTCAGGTGCCTTCATTTTCATATAGCGTTACTGAGCCCTATTATTTGATTTTCATCACAGAATATAATTAAAACCATGTACTTACAGATGTAGTTGGTAATTAAATCTAATATCCCAGCAAAAATTTCAAGAGGCAACGTTTTTACCTAAAACGAACGTAGGGAAATCTCCACTATACAGTAAGTCTCCATAAATCGGCAGCCATCAATTCTTACAGCGTAATCATCTCACAAATTTCAGCTTTCTAGGAGATAAGTACAATGAATGCCCAGCGAGGGTGTAAATTAGAAGGAAGAAAGTTTTAAGTGATCTTAGGCAATTCAAAAGCAATGGGATGAGAGGTGGAATTTAAAAGACGAAAAAACGTGAAAATGATCTGGAGGAGTAGAGAAAAGTTTTGTCATATTTATAATGCATGACTTTAACCACTTAAAAATTATTGCTACTACTCATATTACTACTACTCATACTACTACTACTACTACTACTACTATTAATGAAAATAATGAGAGTTATAAAAAATTAAAAATAAGTAAAAATATTAAAGATTTTGCCACTTGGTTAATCGGTAATTATGTTATTGATAAAGAAGTATTTTAACTTCTGGGATATATATATATATATATATATATATATATATATATATGTATATATATATATATATATATATATATATATATATATATATATATATATGTATATATATATACTGTATATATATATATATATATATATATATATATATATATATATATATATATATATATATATATATATATATATATATACGCTGAAGAAAACAAATATAATAAAATAAATAACTTGAACAGTTCTTGTTACCCGTGTGTACACGTGTATACGTCTGCTTTTGTAGGTGTTTACGTAAGCTTGTTTTTTTTATCGTCATATAGACCAAGAAATAAGGAGAATGTCTAACTATAAAATCTAAAATTCAGAATCTGAATTGCCCATGTCGAACTCAATAGTGAACTATTCCTTTTATCACCTTAATATTAGCGTTCGGAGTCTTACATATTAACGGCAATCCATCAGTAGCTGAATAAACGCACGTTCAATACTAAATCGGTTAAAATGAACGACTCTCTTTGGTAAATTGACACCTAATAACAAAATATTTAAAATTCCTACATGTTTTCTTAAGACTTGGAATCTGAGTAACCTTGTCCCCCAAGCATAAAAACTCCACTTACACACAAAATCCCAGTTAATGATTCCTAGGCATCTATTAAAAACTGCAAGGGTTATTTCGGATATATACTAAACTCTCTTGCCGATCAAAGTCTCTCTCTCTCTCTCTCCCTTGCCACCTAACCTCATTCAATAGAAATTCGTCGCTCTTTTCAACGACGTTTCGTTTTCAAAGCAATTTCTACATCCCCCCTCCCCACCCCCCCTCTCTCTCTCTCTCTCTCTCTCTCTCTCTCTCTCTCTCTCTCTCTCTCTCTCTCTCTCTCTCTCTCTCCCTTGCCACCTTAACCTCACTCAATAGAAATTCGTCGCTCTTGTCAACGACATCTCGTTTTCAAAGCAATTTCTACATTCCCCCTCACCACCCTCTCTCTCTCTCTCTCTCTCTCTTGCCACCTTAACCTCACTCAATAGAAATTCGTCACTCTTTTCAACGACGTCTCGTTTTCAAAGCAAATTCTACATTCCCCTCCCCGCTCTCTCTCTCTCTCTCTCTCCTCTCTCTCTCTCTCTCTCTCTCTCTCTCTCTCTCTCTCTCTCTCTTTTCCTAAGTTTTACTTTATTATCTTTCTCTGACTCTCTTTCTTTACTTTCACCTCATTCTCAAAGCAATTTCTTGTGGAGGACTTACGAAGTTGGAGAGATTGATGCTACTGGTGCCTTGTTTGATTAGCATATCGGGTGAATCGGAAGTTCGCTGCAAATAGTTGTCGATTCCAGGTTGAGGAGAAGATGTTACCTCTGAAAATGGACTGAAAATTAATGTCGGTTAAGAGTTAAGCATCAATCTTTTTATCACTTACCCTGAAAGCATCATTACTTCGAAATATATAACATCTTGATGAATAATATCTGTAAAATTTTCTAGGTGGGATATGTCTTCGTTTTTAAGTAGGAATTATCTAAGACTAGAAGCTACGTAGCCTTCATTCGACTGAACTTCTACTTTAGGTGTAAAATGTGACAATAAGTACATCCCATCTTTCGGTCTGACCAAAACCTCAAGTAAATTATAACTTTTTTTTATTCATATTTTCCGCAAATATCTAAATAGCTAACGTCTTATTTTTTCCACTATCTTTTTCTGATATCAAACACAATGACGAAAACGTGACTAGATAAAAGTAATATGATAAAATAGTATATAAATGAAAACCCATAAACTCACTCGCACATTATGTTACGCTGAATGACACCATGGGCATGCCACCAGGTACCCGAGTGTAAATAAAAGGTAAGTGTGAAAACGTGTTAAAAAGAAAATAACGAATAAACTATATTTAGATGGAATTGTATTGTTGCTTATTTCATTTAGTTCATCTTGAATGCAATTACTAAGAAGCATGAGGCTTCTTCACTGGATTCTCATCCCTACTTCAGAGGTGGAGAGTGACTGCGAGAGAAACGCTATCTTGGCTTCTTCAAAATACTTCATTTTACTCAAAACTATTTTCTTGATATATCGAAGGAACTGAGAACCTAAATAAAGAGGGAAATCGAAATTATTTTATTATTCTGTGTAATTAATATTTCACAGTTTTATTTGGCATGCATAGATGTGATATTAATCATCAATATCCCCCTGTACTTACCAGCATTTAATAACCAGAACATGGTCGCATTATCTCTTTGAATGTGGTATAGCTACGCCTTCCTTAAACGTGCCATGAAGATTATATATAATTAATCCTACAACTCTCTCTGTCTCTCCCTCTCTCTCTAACATCTGTGAGTCTTCCTTTGCACTACAGAGGTATCAGTTCTAGTCCCCAGAGGGGAATACTGAGAAGTATTCCAAAATTTGTTGAGGTCCGGAAACTCAGACTCTCCCTCTCTCTCTCTCTCTCTCTCTCTCTCTCTCTCTCTCTCTCTCTCTCTCTCTCTCTCATCTCTCTCTCTCTCTCTCAGAAGACTTGGGTTATTCGCATGGAATTCTCAAATATGTATTGTAATGTTCACAAAACTTTAATATTACTAGTTTCCTAATTTAAATGCAACACTAACATAAATAAACGTCAATGGAGTATTTATTCTTTCATATTCTCATTCAGTGTCAAATTGCAGAGCAAGAGCCAAAAACTAACGCTATTAATATTCATCACGAATTGAGCCATAGAAGCAATGGGCATGTGCAATGAAAAATAGATGCAAGAACGCTAGTCGAAAATATATATAATATTGAGGAAAGACCCATTATGGATTCTAGTCATTAACTGATTTCGTTTAGTTATGACGAATAATGACATTTTTATGTACAGCTGTACGTTAATCAATAAACCACAGATAACGCCTGAGGTATTTAACTATATATATTTGTTGTTTTATTTACCTGCCTTTCATTTCGTTCCTCGTCTCTTATTATCTGTTATATAATCTGCCATTATTTATCTCTTTGTCGCAAACGCTGTATACATCTGTTTTTTTCATTCACCTCTCTATCCCTCTGTCATGCTCACATAATACATTTTCTCATTCGGAGGAAACCTGCTCTAATACTGTAATACTGATGATGATACTTTACGTCTCAAGTTCGACAAAGGGTATTGTTGGAACGAGGTGATGACAATTAGTCGGATTCTGGAAATTCTGAACAAAGTTTCGAGAGGTGAGGAAACCTAGGGATTTCCTCAAAGCAGCCCGTCTCTCTTGCATTCATTATTAACACTTAATTAATCAAGTTTGGCTAACTCACACAACGCTTTAACGTATCGATATTGTATGTCTTCAGTTTCGTATACGTTCTTTACAAAAAAGTCAATTAGTGTCATCGTGAAGGTTATATTTCACGCATTAAGTCAGCTTATTCGCAGTGTTTATTATGCCTTTATTTCAGTAAGATGTCTGCCTGAGAAGTACCGAATTAGTTCAGATATTTTCGTTTATTTAAGCATTAATTCTTCTCTTGCATTATTTCTTTAAAACAACATTTCATTTGTCCATTTTTATAAGTGAGAAATCTTCATTACGATTTAGTCTATATGAGAAAAGTCAAATGCGACCAGGACATTTTCTTTGCCAGTGATAAAACAACGAGATAATTGTTGCAAGATCAAGCATTTTGAATTATAAGCCTATCAAAATTATACAAATGAAATATTCACGCTGTTAATATCTATTCATAAAGCATGTATATACCAAACATACATTCTCAGTAGCTGAAATGATCTAATTGCCGATATAGCAATCTCTTTGATTTTCGATGTACTAAGACACAACTGTACTCAGTATTTATGCATTATTTCCGCAACAAAATAAATAGCCATTTCGTGAAACTAAGAAATTTTAGATAAAAGTGACAATTCATGATAATTAAAATGCTCCATTGTTGACTGTAGTTGATAAACACGACATGGCCAAACATTCATAGCTCTCTCTGGTCAGTCACTGTAGTCTACTGCCGTTGTTCCTAATTAGATGGCAGTCCGAATCCGACTGGTAACGAAGCACTTATCACTTGCAATTCCCCTTGGTTGTAAGTTATTCCAGAGGTTCAGTAACTGGATAAGAATATATATATATATATATATATATATATATATATATATATATATATATATATATATATATATATATATATATATATATATATATGTATATATATGCATGTAGATATGCATGCATGTATCTATTATCTATATTAGAAGATGGGGGGGAAATTCTTCCTTCAGTGTTTAAGTTTACTTTTTCCTTGTGGCTGCAGTGATGAAAACAAGAGTGAAGGAACCGCAACCTCATTCCTTCAAGCGAAATCTTCCTGTACGTATAAAGTCTTCCCCCTTGATTATTATTGGTCCCTCTTCATCAGAGAGTGAATTATGAGACTAACATTTACAACCCTCATAAATCATATAATTATCCTCTTGGTACAGTCCCTAACATTCCATAGATACAGGATTTTAAGATGTCACAAATTGTAGATTGTACTTTAAACAATTAAAGTCATACGGACACCATATTCCCCCTCCCGCCTTCCCTTAAAAAAAGGAGAGAGAGAGAGAGAGAGAAACGTGATCTTGATTATATTCTAAGAGTAAACTTGAATATTTCTTCTAGTTTATCTAATAAGTGTAGAGTGGTCGCAACGGAGATGTTGCTAATTTCCACAATACCTAATGTATAAAGCTTACTGTGTGCAATCTACGAAGAACAACCTTGGAGAAAGGAATCATATACTGTATGTATCAGTAAAATAGAAAGGTGTCCTGGGTTATATCAAGCTTCACCGTCAATAGACACTGTGAAATACTTAATACCAAGGCAAATCAAAACCAGTGAAAAGAAGTTGTTTGTGCATGCGGAGTGAAAACTCGTGTTATTGACAAGTTCACCTCGACTCAGCATGACACTGACAGTCAAAAATCGAATTTCTCTGTTGGGATAGAAGTCTCCAGCCTACCACCTCCCAGAGTCCTCAAGAGATATCTGAAGAAGCTATTGAACTGACATTGCTTTTCACATTTCCTCGAGCAAATCAGGTTATATGAAGAAGAAAAAGCGAATTAACTCTTTGCTCTGCATCCTTTGGGAGGCGCTCTAGAAAACACGGGAGTTCCTGAGATGGGGCAGCCAAGCTTTCACAGAACTAGTATATTGAGTTTGTTAGGAAGAATATAAATAATACCCGTTTCAGTTAATTTTTTTACAGAAAGAAAACACCGCTTTCTAAAAATATATAAAACAATGAATCGATGAGGGATTATGGTTTGATTATAAAAAAAAATGAAATGGAGTGTAGGAAATGAGGCACCGTCCCTTTTAAGAAAATCTTGGCACACACAAAGTTTTCCCATCAGAGAGTAAATTAAGCGATAAATATTTACAGCTCTCATAAATCATATTATTTTACTGGTGATTAAGTCCCTTCATTTCCCTCGATCCAGGATCTGAAGATTTAAAGATTGTACTTTAAACACATACAAAGTCATACGGAGATCTCCAAAATGATAGAGAGCATGTATTTTATATGCTAACACGATAGGGAAGTATTCCACTAATTTCTTGATTATATCAGACAGCATAACAAAAGTAAGCAAAGTCTGTATTACTTAATATGAAGGCAATCTAAATTTATCAAAAAAACCTGTTTATGCATCTTGAGTGAAGATTTTTTTATCTACAAGTTTAACCCGACTGAGCATGACATTAACAATCAAAAATCGAATTTCTCTGTTGAAAGAGACGTCTCTACTCGCTTATCAAGATAAACTATCTCTGAAGCTACTGGAAGAGACATTGCTTTTCCCATTTGCTGAGCAAGTCAGCAAATCTTTGTTCTAGAAATTTTGGAAGGAACTCCAAAAATCACGAGAGTTCCTGAGACGGGTCTGTCATGCTTTTGCAGAAATAGTATATTTAGCTGGTTTGGAAGAACATGAACATTTCGCAGTTTCAGTTAATTTGTTTCAAGAAAGCAACTTCTTCCTAATATACAGAAATACAAAGAACTGCTGAGGGATTGAGGTTTGAGAATAATAAAGGAAATATGAAACCCTGTCTGAAATATGAACGGAAATAGAAAACTTAATTCGGAGCACACCAAGTCAACACGAAATTCAGCACAGCCAGAAATAGGGATGTAGGAGGTTCAAAAATTTCCTTTAAGTATTGGTGTGTTACCTTTCTTTTGGGATTTATCAAAGGAGAATTACTAAGCCTGCGTTCACTAATTGCAACGGTAATCACGAAGGAATTCGTCGTTAATGCACTGAATTGTACAGAAAATGGTTGCGACAGAAATTAAACAATATGGCCAGAATAGCCGGAAATTAGATTTGTGTTTTCCTAATATCTATATAACATGCTGGCCATCTTTTCCGTCTACCTACAGGGAGCTGGGATTTTTTAATAGAAGGAACCAAGGACCGAACGGATTTTGTTTTACAAGGACTGTAGGGAATTGTGAATCACCCAGACCAGGGTATGTTGGTAATATTGCAGCCCTGCAAAGCTGTCTGCTTATCTAAGAAGGCTAAATACCACCTACAAACTTTCCATTTAAAATCACTAATGGGTGTTCGAAACAGAACAGTTACTTAATGGAA
>JANJGK010000048.1:11437993-11465499 GCA_039081455.1 Macrobrachium rosenbergii
AGAGAGAGAGAGAGAGAGAGAGAGAGAGAGAGAGAGAGAGAGAGAGAGAGAGAGAGAGAGAGAGAGAGAGAGAGAGAGAATATCTTATTACTGAGATCAGCCAGGTGGGGAGGAGCTTACCTCTTTGAGACCCTCCTTTTTAATGAATTGATGTTTTCATTTTGGCGTGGTAACTGACCACTGCCGCGTCTATTCTCTTTGTTTTAAACCCAGCTGCGACCCAAGTAATCATGTAATTATTGTGGTCCTAATTAACTGCATTTTCAACAGAAGTACAATTGGTGTTTCAAGACAAACGCCTTCATAGTTCCTTTCCTTGTCAAGGTGGGGATTAAACGCAGGTTCCTCTTCCCTGAATCCAGATTAGTACCACTGCGTCGCGAGGAGCAGACGAATGAGGGAGAGAATGTTTTATAAGAATACTTCTGTCATGCGAGATTGAACACCAATCTGGCAAAAACCAGATCCGGTGTAAATTTCTCCTGGGTTATATTTAAAGACAATTTATTCGCAGATGTCGGAGTCATTTACTCTCCACCTTCAGCAACGAATTTCACATTCTTTGCCCCCCCCCCCCCCAACGGCAACCCCCCCCCCCAAAAAAAACTCAACTGTAAAGGACATAAGCCTAATTAATTCGATTACCTTACGCATAGAGAATTGAATCTGGCTGATTCAGGATTTTTAACATTCGATCGGGATCACCTCTGATGCAACAGGCAAGGTAGAGTAAGGACACACGGTCAACTCAGATTCTGTTTAACAAAGACGAATTGAGGTATGGGAGAGGTAACTGTGTCGACAACTTAATAGGAATCCTGAACCTCACTACTCCGGAATAATGACTGATAGCCACGGAAGGAAGGCGTAAAAATATTTGGATATCCATTCCAGATAATCGTGGATAACCCTTGTGAAACCCTGGCAATCCGGGGTCATTCTTGTGGTCGATACGTCTCGGGCCACGACGGTTTAGGAAAAGTTCAAAAACAAGGGATTTTTCAATCCTAGGCCACCCTTGCAGAACCATAGTGGACCATCACAGTCACCCTTCATAACACCCTTAGGGCATCAGTGGGTATTCTGGAATATATATATATATATATATATATATATATATATATATATATATATATATATATATATATATATATGTGTGTGTGTGTGTGTGTGTGTGTGTGTGTGTGTGTGTGTGTGTGTGTATGTGTGTGCGCGCGCGCGCGTACGTGCGAGCGTCCCGTATAAATACAGTAGCTGAAAGAGAGTATCGGATATTGAACATCTTTCCAAAGCATTGATCTGGTACACTAAATCTTCTATATTCTTGTGCTTCTATGAAATTTACTGAAGAAAGTTGGTATGAATCTTGATTCTAGTTAAACATCTTAGTTTAGGTCAGAAATTGGTTAACCGTTATTTGTGCACCCCAGTTAATAACATCAAGTATAAAAGTATACCTTAGTTTTACCAAACCACTGAGCTGATTAACAGCTCTCCTAGGGCTGGCCCGAAGGATTAGGCTTATTTGACGTGGCTAAGAACCAACTGGTTACTTAACAACGGGACCTACAGCTTATTGTGGAATCCGAACCACATTATAGCGAGAAATGAATTTCTATCACCAGAAATAAATTCCTCTAACTCTTCATCAGCCGGCCGGAGACTCGAACTCGGGCCTAGCGAGTGCTGAGTCCACAGCTCTACCGACTCACCCAACGAAGAGCTACATCAAGTATAACTTCCTAAAAATAGGCCGTAAAGGCATTAAATATTTACAAAAGATAACTTTCATACAGCTACAGATTGCAAATAGTCCTGCTTTCATTTCGTACCCAATCTTTTAATCAAGGATGAATTTGTATTATCAATTTTAATTGTATTATACAGTATTTTCGATGGCAAAGCACTAGCCATTGTGAAACATATGTTGTCACTGGTTCATAATATTTCCTGCTAATGATAGCAACAGTTTTATGTGGTCTATTTTTTTTTTATCTTTAATATTCCATTAGCTATACATTTATGTATAGCCACTCTTTTGCATTTACAAGATACCATAATCAAAAGTGTTACAGCTAATTCCCTGGTGAGTTATATTACAGCAGTGTTTGATCATACAAAGTTTATTAGTTGCTGCTTGACACACTGCAAGCAATCTACAATATTTTGTGTGTAAGGACCCAAGAGAATTACGATTTTAAAGCTAACGCCACCACCTGCGTCAGCGACCTCTATCATCTCCAGAATTAAAAAAAAAAAAATTCTCCGTTTCACGCCGACAACGGAAGCACAATAATGATTTTGCATTAGACAATAGCACAAACAGGACCATCTGAAGCATGGCGCATGTACTAAAGCACAATGGGATTAGGCTTACCGGGATACCCACAGGTTTTCATGATAACGTCATTATCATACCGGGTAAGGCTCACATTTGGATGTGAATGCCCTTCTTGCAAATGCATTTACAAATAAGTTTAATCTGTGAACGAAATCGTAAATGCTATTACCACTTTCAAAATGCTGTTGAAATATTATGAAGTTCTACCTTGCAGGGAAAATACGGTAAGTTGTCGGAATACGACATACAGTAGCATTTTGTGTACATATGTGTATTTATGAAAAAGTAGAGAGAGAGAGAGAGAGAGAGAGAGAGAGAGAGAGAGAGAGAGAGAGAGAGAGAGAGAGAGAGAGAGAGAGAGAGAAAGCATAAATTTTTCCTATGAATAAACATACCAGACTACCTTAGAGTTTCTGGAGGTTAGAAAAGGGCGTGCCTAATATGAAATATGGCCTGAGAGGCTCCTGTTAGGAAAACAATAATTCGGATGATGCGAAAGACGTGGAATAGCAATTTTAGTGAAAGGCTCCTTTGGGTGGAAGCTTAATGGCATTTTTTGCTCTACGAATACATTCGACGGAAGCTGGCTGATTAAATAAGCTATTTTCATATCAGAAATTTGAAATCCCAAACATGTTTTACTATGTGAACTCGGTAACATTTCTCTTGTAGTTTAACTTATTTGTAACTGTTCAGAAATGAAATATAATTAATGCTGAAAATAATATTAAATTTTCTCATTCCCATCCTTATTATGACTGTTAATTGAAATATTAATTGTAATATTAGTGGTAATTAGGTACTAAAACGTTATAAAAAAAGTAATTTATCCAAGCTATAATTTTCATTACCTCACATCATTTCAGGAACTTTATTGTAATTTTTCGAAATTGATAATTAATATCTTATTAAATGTATGAGAATTATTTGATACCAGGAATGCAACTTTTATTCTATTAAGGAACTAACTTACTCTAATTGCCTTCATAAAATGTCTCACCCATTCCCAGTTCTCTTCCTGGATGATAAATATTTTGACCAACAAACACTAAAACCCGAGTGTCTCCAAAACCCCTCCCCTCCCCTGCCCAGACCATGCTTTCCCTCCAAGTGATGTCATTTATCTGTACTTGATTTATCAAAGAAGTCCCATGAAACATAATTTATGTGCACCTGATTTATGGATGAAATCTTCTATTTTTCTTCCTCGAACTAAAATTCATTTCCAAACTTATAACTCATTCCATTCTTTTTCTGACGTATATTTCTTTCCTGATTTTGAGGCTACTACGAAAAATAATTGCAGTAGATAGGATCATAGAAAACCTTTGACATATTTCTTAAATGGTTGAAATAAGTCCATGAAAAATATAAAAAAAAAAACATTAAACACAAAAATGTAATTGCATAGCTCTATGAAAAACCGGCTTCGTGGAATTGCTAACCTTAACTTTCGAATAGAGCTCGTCTCTCTCTCTCTCTCTCTCTCTCTCTCTCTCTTCTTAAGCCACGTCTAGGTTTTCCTTAGAGACGGAACGCTCAATTTATTTTGCACTAAAAGAATGGAGAGATTAATTTCTCTCCTTAACAAACTTGTTCCCTAATGATTTAACTTATTTCAGATGACAGGAAGGGGCAGCCCTATGAGAAGCTGTGCCCCAGGATTTCCTACTAAGAAAACATTGTCATTATTCTGGGGTGAGAGAGAAGGCGCGAAATACCTATTTTAGAGAAAAGTTCCTCCCTAAATAATCTTATAACTTCTGAAAGGCAAATGCAATAGATGAAACATAAAGAAACATACTCAGGATATGTGTTATTTCTTAAGTCGATTTGATATATATACTTTCCAACCTATACATTCTTAATGGGGACGGAATTGAATGAAATCAAAAGAAATTATTGCTGGACCGGGACTTTTCACATGCGCAGGAAAAATATAAGATATAAAAGAGGGTGAGAAATTACAGTAAACATCATGCATATACACGCTATATATATATATATATATATATATATATATATATATATATATATATATATATATATATATATATATATATATATATATATATATATATATATATATATATATATATATATATATGTGTGTGTGTGTGTGTGTGTGTGTGTGTGTGCATGGCAACCTAGAAAAAAAGAACCGTTGAGTTATGTAGGAATAAACCGTCTGTTGATAAAGGTCAATCGGAGAATGACGGACAAGTTCTTTGGCCTGATATTTCTAATATCTGCAAAACAGGATATTTACTCTTCTTTAAATGCAATTTTCAACAAAGATATAGAAAGCAAGGAAAGTGCAAAGCATAATGAATTTAAGGCCCAAGGACAACCTTCTGCTATTGTTCTCATGGAACAAGCCAATTTTCTGGTGGAGAGAGAGAGAGAGAGAGAGAGAGAGAGAGAGAGAGAGAATCATGAATATCTTATTATTAGTATTACTTTTGGTTGGAAGGTGTTTACCTCATCGAGGCCTTTCTTTTTGATGAAGTGGTGTTTTCATTTTTGCGTGGTATTGACTACTGCTCTCTCTCTCTCTCTCTCTCTCTCTCTCTCTCTCTCTCTCTCTCTCTCTCTCTTCTCGCTGTGTTTTAAACCCAGCTGTGACCCAAACATTCATGTAACTATTCTAGTCCTAATTAAGTGCATTATTCAACAGAAGTACAATGGATGTGTAATGAAACACGCTTACACAATTCCTTTTCATGCCCAGGTGAAGATCAAACGCAGGTTCATCATTTTAGAATTCAGATTGGTACACTGCGTCACGAGAAGGCAAATAGAGAAAGAATTTTTCAGGTACACTATTATCATGCGAGAAAAAACATCAACTGAGCAAAAATCAGTTCATGGGAAATTTCCTTTTCATTTTTCTCCAAGAGAATATATTCGCAGATGTCGAGGTCATTTAAAAAAGATGATACTCTCTGCTTTTACGAATAACTTTTATACAGTCATTTTTGTCAGTGACGAATTTCACATTATTGTCGTCCAAAACATTCTAAATTGCAATTCGACTTAAGCCTCTGTAACATGATTATCTTAAGGATTTAGATTTGAAGCTGGCTGACCCAGGATGTTAGACTTGCGTTCGTAATCACCACTAATGAAAAAGGTACGGTTAGAGTGAGGACAGGCGCAGTTGCCGTAAGAATATTAACGGACAATGCAGAGGGCACATGAGAGAATTATGCTAGACCTAACTTGGAAGGACAGAAAAACAGGTAAATGGATACGTCAAAAAACTAAAGTAAAGGATATCCTTGAAACCATCAGTAAGCCCAAGTGGAACTGGGCGGAGCACATTGCCAGGATGACAGACAACAGATGGACATCACGAACAACCTTCCGGACGCCCCGAGGATACACAAGAAACTGAGGAAGACGAAAAACCCGCTGGCGAGATGACTTAGACCAACATAAACGACAGTGGTGCAGAGCAGCGGAGGATAGAAATCTGTGGAGGAACCTGGGGAAGGCCTACATCCAGTAAAGGACTTTTGAAGGTTGAAATGATGATGATGATGATGAAGACTGTTTAACAAAGGTGATTTGATGTGCAAGAGAGGTAAATATTCCGATGACATTAAAGGTAGCCTAGACCTCACCATCTCAAATTAAGAACAAATATTTAAACAAGATAACTGTCATACAACTATAAATCGCACCCAATTTTTTTTAATAAGGGACGATTTTCTTTGTCGTATATAAAAGAAAACTCCAAACCCCATTGCTGGAAATGTGGAATTTTGTATTATTAATTCCATTTGGTTTGTAGAGTATTTTCCATGGCAAAGCATTAGGAATTATAAAATATTCATTGCCACTGGTTCAAAATGCTTTCTGCTCATGACTGACCCAGTTGTATGAGCTCTTTATTCTTTTCATAAAATAATCTATTGGCTATACGTGCAGTATAGCAACTCTTTTACATTTAAGAGCAACTGCAATCAAATGTACTGCATTTAATTTCCTCCAGAGTCAAACTGTAGTGTTTAATCATGCTTGATTTAGAAGCAACTGTTTGATATACCACAACCAACGAACAGTATTTTTTGCACAAGGGCCCATGAGAATTACGATTTCAAACCTAACGCCAGCACCTGTGTCAACATGACCTATCACCTTTAGAATAAACAAACTGTCCATTTCACGCCCACAGCGGAAGCACTATAACAAATTAGCATAGGACAATAGCACAAGCAGCACCATCTGAAACGTGGCAGGCATCAAAGCACACACTGGCAACATTAACTGATTTTCATTGTAACGACATTACCTCCACCAGGCAAGGCCCTCATTTGAATGAGAATATGGCTTTTTGATGTGCCTTCAGATTTTTAAGTTATCAACGAAAGCGTAAAAGCTATAGTGTTGCCAAGTTCGAAATGCATTTGCCATATTACGAAGTTTTACTTCGCAGAGAAAACGCGTCAAATTATCGGAATAAAACATACGATGGCTAGCCTTAGTGTGTACATCTGCTCACGAACTCTTGTTTGTGTATATGTGACAAAAAATAAGAGAGAGAGAGAGAGAGAGAGAGAGAGAGAGAGAGAGAGAGAGAGAGAGAGAGAGAGAGAGAGAAATCTATAGGTCTGTAAATCAATTGCAGCTGTTCTGTTTCAGCAAGTGAGAAATATGCTAACAGAATCCGGGAAAGCAAAAAAAAAAAATAAATAAATAAATAAATAAAAAACCGGTAGGAATTTGTAATGATATGTAAACACTTCTTCAAACAGACGCGGGTATGAATCAGTAACTGTTTTCATGTTCATTTTCTTTGCAGCCACCCACTATTTGGAAGAAAGGTATATATATATATATATATATATATATATATATATATATATATATATATATATATATATATATATATATATATACTCGTATATATATACATACATATATATATGCATATATACAGTATATATTTGAATTTCTCACTCACGACGGAATCGAATGCAGGTCTCTCAAATGAAACGCAAGGGCGCTACCAACTAACTCACAAAGTTGGTAACGCTCTTGCCTTTCATTTGCGAGGCCCTGGGTTCGATCCGCAAGGTGAGTCAGAAATTTATTTCTGTGGAACATTTATCTCGTGTTTTGATTTATTTTAATATATAAATGTATACACACACCTATATATATATATATATATATATATATATATATATATATATATATATATATATATATATGTGTGTGTGTGTGTGTGTGTGTGTGTGTGTGTATTTGCGTGTTTATGAGTGGATTTTTTGCGTATAAGACCGTGTGTGTGTGTGTGTGTGTAAAATAGAAAATGTTCATTGAAATATTACAAATCGTTCATTCATATTACAACCTTTAGTTAATACAAGTAGACACGGCATCGTTTTCACTTTACAGTCAATTATAATTTTGAAAATGCAGTGTAGGGAAACAATGTTCACATGACCAGGTTTTAATGAGCTCGCTCGTATTCCGTTCACCAATAATATACTGCTATAACAGAGGCCTTGTGACTGATGAAAATCTTTTTGCCTAAGTTTTTATTTGCACTTTATTTTTACATTATCAATTTAATGAAGCGCCAAATGTCTGTGATTTTGGGAGCATATTTATAATTTATTTCAAAGAATTGTCGTAGGTACAATTGAACGTGCATGTAGGCTTCTGTACAGGTGACTAAACCATACCTTTCTGATTTTTCTTTCCTTTTTCTTCTTTTACAGTTCAGGCCTGGGCTAGATATTTGTGTTCAGTTGCCCTTCCCATTTGCCTCTAAAGGAAACACATTTCTATTTTGATATTAAAGATTCAATGATCCCGCTGATGACCAGAGTGAATGTAAATGTTCTAATTACCAAACCAAAAGAATTAAACTTCCAAGGCTGGCAAGAAGAAATCGTCATTTTAATTGTGCAGAAAACTGAGGGTTCAAAAATAGCAAAATAATTAAACGTGCCTCAATCCTTCAAGAAATCATTAAAACGTATATTTTGAAAAATTCAAAATTATCAATTATTCTAAATCTTGTACAGTGAAACTTTTTCAACCTAAAAAAAAAGTCGTTTGCTTAAGCCTTGATGGCTAGGTTTTTATTCTCAATTAACTAACACTTATGAGGCAAATCCAATGTTTTTCCCAGAAAGTAGGCTTTACTTGGTATCTGTAATTGGGAGTATTGTTCTTATCACCAATATTATCCTTGCAAACGCATCGGCATTTCTTTCTCGGTAAAGGCGATTTATATACCGTTATTATCATTATCAAGGTCTTAGCATGTTCCTGAGCGTTTCTGAGCAGAAATATTCATTATTCGGAAATTAACAGTTTAAGCTAATTAATTATTATGCGTTCCTATCAAAGCATTTTCAAAACTAGCATCATCATCCTCTAGGACTATTGAAGAAGCCTCTTTCCTGACAACATTTGGTTCATTAGGCCTGCCCCTTGGATTTGTTGGGTACACAAGAAACATTTGTATATTTGTCATCACTCTTTATAAATAAATGACCGTAATATCTTCTTTTATTGAACTTTAGATCAAAAGTTTTGGTAAAGAGCAAATTAGTTCAGTCACCGGGTCAACTCAATCATAAATAGACAAGCCAATAAAAAGCGACGAAAGTGCATTTGTGAAGTCATATATGGTTTTAATACTGTGGAGTATCAGTTCATTTCCGTTAACGGCGTATTTTTTGCACAATCTCATGCGTACCTTTGACAATTATTAATGCGCATATTGTTGAATAGATTTCGATTTAATATTTAGAAACTATATCACATAAAATATCATTTGGCATTTCATTTCACAAATCAGCAATAAATGCAACAATATTGTCTCTGGCGCTTTTTTATGTGAACCTTACGTCTGCTTTACGCTTGGCCCTGACTTCCATTATTGTAGCAACTGTCTGTATATGCCATGCACGAGAAAGTTTGACGGTAGTGTCAATTCATCCATGAGCAAAGTCAACCTTTTAACTATGTAACAGCTAAGCTGATGCAAGTATGCCTGATTTACCATTGCCGTATCTTAGACACCATGTTTTTAAAGTTACCATTTTTTATCGAAACATCTTCACTATTTTCATAATTTCCACATTCGCCTCTAAGGCTCCCTGTGTTTAACTCTAATCATTGTAATTCGTGAATTTACTCCTTTCTCTTAATCTGTTTTTATATTTGCCAATTGCTTCTTTGTCTCATTTGTTGTTAGTCTTTCAATTTTCTCTTCCTTACTATTCGTGGAATATTTTGACTGGATGTTACTTCTAATTATGCCACTACATTAATGATTAAAGTGGGTGAATGGCTTCGTAGATGAAATTAATATGTATGTATGTATGTATGTATGTATGTATGTATGTATGTAATAAGCAATCAGCTGAGGATGTCCCTCTCCACGATACTTGTCATCCTGAACCTGTTCTTACAAAATTTGCATTTCGCTCCAGGGGTGTTAAGAAACTTCTGAATAATATCGATAGCTGGGGTGGAGAAGATCCTGGTATTTCTTCCGTTTATTTTTTAAAAAAGTTTCTAGTGTGTTGTCTCCCAAGATTACTAGATTCTGTAGATTTTTAGGTCGACGCAGTAACTTCGTGGATGAGGGCACTCTCAGTAATATATTAACTGTTCCAGATGTGGCATATCTGCAGACTGCAGTAATTACAGGCCAATCTCTATTCTCCCTGTGTTCTCTAAAGTTGCTGAAAAACTTATTTTTAAGGCCCTATATAAGTATGCGGGATCTAAAGGATTGTTAACTGATAGTCAATATGCATACAGGAAGCAGTTAGGTACCTGCGATGCTTTTAAACTTGACATGCCGTTTGCAAGGGAACCTTGATAAAGGTGTTGAGTGCAGCGTAATTCAAATAGATTTTAGAGCTGCTTTCGATTATTAAATCACAAGGCACTTATTTACAAGCTTCAGAATCTTGGAGTGGGTGGATATGTTTTAGGGTTACTTCAAGATTTCCTTACAGGTAGGCAGCAGCGAGTTGCTGTGGACGGGATCTTTAGTGAACCAAGACCTATTGTGTCTGGAGTTCCACATGGTTGTGTTCTTGGTCTACTGTAATTTTTAGTGTATAGAAGTGATATGGTTGTTGGCCTGGAAAACAAGATTGTTCAGTATGATACAACACTTGTGGGTGTAGTAAAGTCTCCACTTATGAGAAATGAAGCTGCTCTCAGCCTCAATCGGGACATGGACCAGATCAAGGCATGGTGTAGTCGGTGGGGTATGAGGCTCAACTCCAGTAAAACTGAAACACTATTGATTAGCAGATCACGTACAGATTTCCCATCCTATCCTCCCCTTCAGGTGTATGAAAGTTTGCTGATTGAGTCTGAAGATTTAACTAGTCTAGGTGTAACTTTTGACTCACATCTAACTTTTGAGAAACATCTAATGAAACTGTCAGCGAATGCCGCACGAAAGATAAGTATTGTTCGTAAGGCCTCATATATTTATAACTGATAAAATCAGTGCAGCTTGTTTTAGGTCATTCGTACTTCCTTTTTTGTACTTCCTTTACTGGAATACTGTTCTCCGGTGTGGATGTCTGCTTCTGCCAGAGATTTATCTTTTTTAGATAGAGTTTTTCGTGGTGGTAGGTTTTTGTTTCCTAATAGTAGCAGTTATGACTTGGACCATCGACAGATGGTCTCTTGTTTGTTACTTTTTCATAAGTTGTAATTCAGCAGAGATCTTTCACATTCACAATTGACCCCTGATCCCATTTATCTGCCGAGAGCAACCAGGTTCGCTGAAGAGCAGCACCAATGTGCGGTAAATGTGCCTCGCTGTCGAACTTCTCAGTTCCAGAGGGCCTTTATTCCTCACACCGTTGGACTGTGGAACAGCCTGCCAGAGGATGTCGTGCAGTTGGAACTTCAGAAGTTCAAGCGAAGATGCAGTGCATTATACTCTAATACTGTTCTTCTTGCATTTTAATAAATTTTGATTTATTTATCTAATTATTAATTTATTTTTTTTCTTTTTTAATAAGTGGTATCTCTTCTTTCTGTATTTCCCCTTACTTTTTCTCACTTCTTCCTAATGAACTCCATATTCTTTGGAAGCTTGAACCTCAAGCTAATGGCCCCTGTGAGCATGTTCCATATTGAATAGGTTTCATCTACCGAATAATAATAATAATAATAATAAATGTATATGTGTACAGACACACAAACACACACACACACATATATACATACATACATACATATATATATATATATATATATATATATATATATATATATATATATATATATATATATATATATATATATATATGTATGTATGTATGTATATATATGTGTGTGTGTATGAAACTAATGAACATATGAACACGTGTTTCACAGTAATAATTCTCTGACTCACATCGGGATCGAACCCAAGTCTTTTAAATGAAAGGCCAAGACTTCTTTTATGACCTGTTTGGGTCAATTGGTAGTGCCCTGGCTTTTCATTTCCAATCTAGATTAATTTTCTTTTTATTTTTGTCGTCTCTTTGTAATAACTATCAATTTTCTCCTTTTTCCTCATCAGCTCTTATTGCCAACATCAGATATATTGGATTTATGTTCTTCGTACAGTTGCAAATCATACCTTACAAAGCATGTGTCAAAACTTATGCCTTCTCAATGATAACTGTCAGCAAGATACTATCACTGTTAATGCAACTGCAACAGTAACAATATCAACATTGCTATTCTCACTATCACCTCTGCTGCTACTGCTCTTCTGCCATTATATCTATCTTCTTCTTTTAATGTGCTTTTGTCCCATTTGTATGGGGTAAGCACGATGCCTTCTTTTGAAGGACTTTGATTTGGTTTTGGGGTAGACCGTAGTCTCGATCGGCTGCCCTGCCTGTCATTGCTTAGACACCGGTAGAGTATGTACACGTATTGTACCAGTCACCAGCGCCTTTTCTCCCAGCAGTGAGAAGTTGTTGCGCGGTTAGGTCAACAGTAGAGACGAGTGAGGTGTCTGTTATGTTTTTAGGAGATGTTGGAGTGGCTTTGTTAGTGTGTGTATTAGTCTGTAGCACCCATTTGCTTTTAAGTAAACCTATCCGTTGATTACATACATAATCCCGGGGTGTCTACACGGATAGCAAAGTGTCCGCCTATCTGACAGGTCGGCTGCGGATTTGAACCCGCCCCACAGACCTCTATGAAGTCCGAAGCTGCTGCTCTAACCGACTTGGCCATCGAGGCTCTTCTGCCAGTTTAGCTATAATTATTATAATAGAGCTGCTTGCGACGACAAGAAATTTAATCAAAATTATCATAATAATAACAACAAATATTCCGAGGCTAAGAACAGAGAGCATAGCAATTTTACCAGAAAGGCCATGACTGTTCGGAATCAATGGAAATTGAGAGGGAAAGAATCAACGTGAAAGCCTTCTTTTCATGGCGGGAAAAGGACTGCATAATTGGATGTTGGCGAGAGAAGAAACGACTGAGTCAAGCTTAAAGGTGAGGGAGGGCATACGGTAACGATTGCTATTTTGTGCTTAATATTTGATGAACCATACTTAGCAATAAGAACCTCTCTTATATTTGGTCATTCGATAGTGACGACATGAAAACATTTATACATACACAGGCATGCACACTAATAAAAACGCACACACACTGTATAAATGTGCATGCACATATATATATATATATATATATATATATATATATATATATATATATATATATATATATATATATATATATATATATATATATATATATATAGTCTGCATTACTCTGCGTGTGTGTGTGTGTGTGCGTTTTACTTACGCGTCCGTCACCTTGATGGAGGGCTTACTTTCGGTTTTCAAAGAGCAATCGAAAATAGAGTAGCTATCCCCCACACTCGCTGCTCAAGAATACTTGTAGTACATTGATCTCTACCGATTCCGAGCAATACCACCATGGAAGCCGAGCCATTAATAAGCCTTATTAACAAATAGCAATGTTTATTTAGAAATCTTGACTACATAGAAATAATGAGGTCAAAAACATTTCACAAGATACAATTTGATGTTGGACAATGCCAGCCACAAACCTGAAACCTCAGATGCCCCTGTTATTCGACCGTTTAATTCTGTAACGCATATGACCATGAAACCAAAAGTGGAGGGAGGAAAATTGCAAGGAAGGGAAGCAAAGGGGAGAAGGAAATAAAGAATACAAGACAAGGGCTGGAGGCTGTTGTATGTGTCATCGTGCAGGGTCTGTTTGCAATATGTCATTGCTGACACTATCAGGGTTTATCAAGCGAAGAATATTTTTTAGTATTCTTGGTGTAATAATATAATACATTACAATCCATCGTGCAGAGTCTGTTTGCAATATGCAATATCAGGGTCTGAAATGGCGATGTAAAGCAAAGAATATTTTTTTAGTATTCTTACAGTAATAATGTAATATATTACAACCCACAGGGAATATTAGAGGTCTGTATGTAAATCTGGCGCAATAATATTCTTTACAGTGACTAGCGTATAATGTAATATATTACAACCCATAGGGGAAATTTGAGGTCTGCATGTTAATCGGGCGCAATAATATTCTTTACAGTGACTAGTGTGATAATGTAGTATATTACAACCCATAGGGGAAATCTGAGGTCTGTATGTTAATCGGACGCAAAAATATTCTTTACAGTGACTAGTGTGATAATGTAATATATTACAACCCATAGGGGAAATTTGAGGTCTGTATGTTAATCGGGCGCAATAATATTCTTTACAGTGACTAGTGTGATAATGTAGTATATTACAACCCATAGGGGAAATCTGAGGTCTGCATGTTAATCGGACGCAAAAATATTCTTTACAGTGACTAGTGTGATAATGTAATATATTACAACCCATAGGGGAAATTTGAGGTCTGTATGTAAATCTGGCGCAATAATATTCTTTACAGTGACTAGTGTGATAATGTAATATATTACAACCCATAGGGGAAATTTGAGGTCTGTATGTTAATCGGGCGCAATAATATACTTTACAGTGACCAGTGTCAAGTAACGATATGCTTCAGAAGAATATTCACTCTATCTTTAAAACAAAAATGTATTTTTGGTTTGTTATTAGGAAAGGCTTCTTACTATCATACATGAGGAAACAAGCAAATATGACCACCAGGCTCACTGTAAATACGGCAGATGGATATTCTCAAGGTCTGTGTTATTCGAGCGGACAATTGGATAATGGATGACCCCAAATCCGAAGAATCGTAGGGAAAGAGATAAGCTTAAGGTCTATCGGTTATCATTTTAAAATGTTATTCTCGGAATGTTAAGCCACAATTTATCCTTGAGAGATAAATAACGATGGACATGTTAGCAGCCATAAGTTAATTTTACGGTATAGTTCTGACCAAATAATTGACTGAATCTATACCATACCAATAAATCAGCTCCTTGTTTAATATAACTTGTGTGTAGGTACGTAGTAATTGCATACCCCATATATATATATATATATATATATATATATATATATATATATATATATATATATATATATATATATATATATATATATATATATACATAATCAGGGGAGGAGAAGACATATCCCAGAATTCTTTAAGAAGTTTTATTAAAAACATATGGCGTTGCGTTTCAAGATAAGCCTCTCATTCTCAAGCTAAAAAAGAACCAACATAAAATTAACACTAGTATGAATTGATTAAAACACCAGTTATAAAGATTACAAAATATTATATTAGGTGAAAAGGACTTAAGAAAGAATATTATATTTGCATTTTTCTGTAAAATACAGGCTAAGTATCAATTCAAGGAAAATAAATTGTTTTATGAACTAAATTCCAACTTTTGTCAAGAAAAATAAGTGTTCTTATATTTTTTAGTTGAAAAAATACTTAAGAGATGTGAAAAAAATTATTTCGTAAGTTTTTCAATCATAAGTTTGTGCGTATTCTACATAAGGGCTAGCTAATGATATCCTATAGTTTTTATCTAAAACATTTCTCTCTCTCTCTCTCTCTCTCTCTCTACACACACACACACACACACACACACACACACACACACACACATATATATATATATATATATATATATATATATATATATATATATATATATATATGTATATATATATATATATATATATATATATATATATATATATATATATATATATATATATATATATATATATATATATATATATATATATATATATATATATATATATATACAGTATATGTATATGTATATAAATGCATATGTATATAAATTTATATATATATATATTATATATATATATATATATATATATATATATATATATATATATATATATATATATATATATATATATAAATTTCCCCCATCCCTTAAACATTATTCAGACTAAAAAATGTAAGAACAGAATTTTACTTTCCTTCACCAAAAGTCGGAATTTAATTCAAGAAACAATTCATTAACCTTGCATTGATACGTAGCCTTAATTTTCATCTGTATAAGAGCCACAACGCAATATCTAATTAATTTTCAAGGTCTTACAGCTCTCTCTCTCTCTCTCTCTCTCTCTCTCTCTCTCTCTCTGCTATCATCTTTATTATCAGTTATTTTGTATACTTCGGTTTCTATCCAGTTATCCAGATCTAGATATTTTTGAATGAAATTTCGGGTGGAATCTTAATTTTCGAGATTTGGTTCATGATTTCTTTCAAACTTGTTGTTCGTTCAGCTATTTAACTAATCTTGCAATTCACATATACACATGGATATGGTAGTGACCCAAACTTTCTTTGGCGTAAATGTAAAAAAATTAAATATTTGCTAATTCTCTTCCTGTTTCATAAATTGTCGTTACTGAGAACAATAACGGGAAAAAGTAAACACGCAATTAACCAAATCAAATTTACCTTTATCAAAGACTTCCAAACCTGTGTCAGGGACAGGAAACAAAAATTCTTAAATATTCTATGTAGCTATAATGGTCACCCTTTAAATTAAGTTTAGTTCACAAGAGAGAGAGGTTTCATAATCTAATTTCACGGGAGAAACCCAAATAAGTGTGTATATGAGAGAGAGAGAGAGAGAGAGAGAGAGAGAGAGAGAGAGAGAGAGAGAGAGAGAGAGAGAGAGCGCCGCACAAATTTCTCCTATGAAAAAGCATACCAGACGACCTTAGAGGTTTTAGGAGGTTAGCATGGGGAGTACCCAATATGAAATGCGACCCGAGGGGGGTCCTGTTACGAAAACAATAATTTGGACGATACCAAAGGCGCCGAAGAGCAATTTTAGCGAAAAGCTCCTTTGGGAGGAAACTTAATGCCATTGTTTGCCATACGAATGCTTTTGACGGGTGGTTAAATAAGCTATTTTCATATCTGAACTTTGAAATTCCAGACAAGTGTTTTTTTCAAGATACTGCAAAACAAGCTTGGTAATATATTTCCTATAGTTTAACTTATTTGTATCACTTCAGAAATGAAATACAATTAACGTGAGAAAAAATATCAAATTTTTTCATCAACATCGTTTTTATGAATGTTAACTGAAATATCAAGTGTGATAGTAATAGTAATTAGATACTAAAACGTTATAAAAGAAAGTAATTTATGCAAGTTATAATTCTAACTACTTCTCATTATCTCAGGAACTTTATTATCAATTTTCGAAGTTAATAATTCATAACCTATTAACTGCATGAGATTTATTTAATTCCAGGAATTTATCATTAGTTTGCTTAATCAAAGACAAACTAACCCTAATTGCCTTAATAAAATGTCTGACCCATTTCCCAGTTGTCTTCTGGGCTGATATATATTTTGACCAGCATATACTAAAGCCAGGGTGTCTCAAAAACTTAACCGCCCCCCCACCCCCCGCCCCCGCCTACCATCCTTTCCCTCCAAGTGACGTAATTAACTGTACTTGATTTATCAAAGAAGTTCCAAGTAGGATTATTCACGTGAACTTGATTTACGACTGTAGGCGTCTGTTCTCTTCCTCGAACTGAAATTTATTTTAGAACTTAGAGCTCATTCCATTCTTTTCCTAATTTTTTTTATTTTCCTAAGGCTAAAACGAAGTATTAAACATCACTCTCTTTTGATGTTTCAATAGGAAAAGCTTAAATGGATAGGAATATTGCCAATCAATAATGCATTTCATAACTACATTAATAAGTATAAATGTTTTATTTTTCTTTCCTATAAGCAAGCATTTTTTTTCCTAGTATAAACAAAAATGAACTGCAAAGTTCTATGAAACAGTGTTCAAGCCTAACTTTTAAGCAAGTTTCTTAGTCACCACAAATGAACCCAATTTTTAAATAAAGCTCTCTCTCTCTCTCTCTCTCTCTCTCTCTCTCTCTCTCTCTCTCTCCTCTTCAGTCGCATTTAGATCATGAGAGACAGACAACGCTATGCTTCGTTGCCCTAAAGAAATCCAGGAGACAGACGGACAGACATAGAGAACGAGAGAGCAGAGCGATCTCACTCCTAAACGACAGTACGTTCCATAATTCTTTACTCTACTGTAGATGGCAGGTTGGGGCGCTATTATGATAAACGGTGCCCCGGGAATTCCTGTTGATAAATCGTTATCAGTATTCTGGGGTGGTACAGAAGCCGCAGAAGAGCGAATGTAGTAAATGTGTTCCTAGCTAGAATACCTCATGTTTTTTGAGGCAAATAAAATAGATGAAACATAAAGAAATATTATTCTTCATATTAGTTATTTCTTTAATCGATTTGATCTACTTCCTTTAAAACCTATTTTCATTCTTAAATGTCTTAATATTTGTGGATCGTGGCTCCCATAGGTGTGAAAAATATAATGTGTCAAAAACAAAAAATACGGAGTTAATTAAGAAGAGCTGTCTGTTAACGTACATCTCTCGGACAACGGACGAGTTTCTTGGGCTGATATTTCTAATATCAGTAAGATAGGATATTTGCTCTTCTTTAAACAGAAGTCTCAGAGGGACGTACAGAAAGCAAGAAAGGGATAAAACGAAAACGATGAATTTTTAAAGTCCAGTGTCGACCGTCTAGTATTGCTCTCACAGGACAAACCAATTTTATGACGAAAAGAGAGAGAAAGAGAGAATCATGAATATCTTATATTTGGTATCAGTCAGGAGGGAAAGGTTTACGAGACCTTTTTTTTTTTTATGTAATGATGGTTGCGCTTTTGGCGTGTTACTGACCTCTGACGCGTCTCCGCTCTCTCTCTTTCTCCTACCCTGTTTTAACCTCAGCCTCTGGTCCTGAATAATTGCACTATTCAACAGATGCACAAAGCATGTGTAATGAAACAAGCTTACGCAGTTCCTTGCTTCGTTCAGGATTGATATCACCGCGTCACAAGGACCAGACGAATGAGAGAAAGAGAATTTTATGAGAACATTATCATCATTCGAGAATAAGCACCAAACGAACAAAAACCAGTTAAAGGGAAAATTTCTATTAAATTTTCTTAGAGAAACTATATATTCACAGGGGTTGCAGTCATTTAAAAAAAGACAATACTCTCCACTTTACTCATAACCTTTATGCATCCATTTTTGTCACCAATAAATTTCACCTTATCGTTGACCAAAAAAACTCAAAAGCGCAACTCGACTTAAGCTTCTGCAACGCGATTATCTAAGACATTTAGATTTGAAGCCGACTGATTCTGGATGACTGACTAATGTTCGTATTCAAGATTCATGTAACTTTCTCGGTGGATTAAGGACACACACGGTGGCCACTGGGGTATGCTGTAGTGTATGTGTTTCCTAATGTTTTTAAAGAAGCAGTTTTCTGTAATATGCTGTGCCCGTAACTCTTAGGAACATTCTGCATATTGCGGCTATTTTGTTATTGTTGTTGTAGCTGTAGAAATAGAAGCGGGCGACTTGAGGAATAAAGATGCGCTCAGGAACTTAAGTGTCTTTATCCCAGCCATCCCCCATAACCTTGGCCATCCTGCTTGATCCTCCTTGGGCCACGACGGTTTAGAAAAAGTTCATAAACAAGGGATTATTTAATCCTAGGTCTCCCTTGCAGAACCACAATGGGATAAAATATAACGGCAGTTGCCATTTAGCAACACCCTTAGGGCATCCATTAACAATCTGGAACATGCGTGGTATTTCTGAATGATTTTTGAACAGGATTATCTATTGGTCATAAATTTATCAGAAGAAAATTATATATATATATATATATATATATATATATATATATATATATATATATATATATATATAATATATATATTTATATATATATATATATATATATATATATATATATAATATAATATATATATATATATATATATATATATATAGATATATATATATATATATATATATATATATATATATATATATATATATATATATATATATATAAACTTCTGAGTCACATCAGGACCGCCCGGGCTTTCAAATGAGAGGCCAGGGCGTTACCAATTGATCTGCATAAATCAGAAAAGAAGTTGGAACCTAAATACACCTGTATCCGAGGTTTTTCCCGGGCAGGATGCGGCCTTACATACCAGCAAATTTTATCCAACTCCCGACCTAACAGTGAGTCAACTGGCAGTGTTTCATTCGAATTAACCCTTCATTGTGAAAATGATGGCGACAGTTGAACTTATGAGCACTTGTTTCACAGAAATAAATTTCTGACACACATCGGGGCCGAACCCAGTAATTAATCAGAAATCTTTTTCTGTGAAGCACGTACTCATGAGTTCATTATATACGATGGACAAATAATTCGAGTAACCTAAGCTGAGGTACTGAAATAGAATCTAGATTCATACCAATATTCTTAAAGAAATTTCATAGAAACATAATACTACAAGAGATTTAGTACCAGATCAGTGTTTCTAAAAGATGTTCTATAATCGATGTTTTCTGTTTACCGCTGTATTTACATAGGATACACACAGACACACGCATATATATATATATATATATATATATATATATATATATATATATATATATATATATATATATATATATATATATATATATATGGTACTAAATCTCTTGTAGTATTATGTTTCTATGAAATTTCTTTAAGAATATTGGTATGAATCTAGATTCTATTTCGAAAACTCAGTTTAGATTTATCGAATTATTTGTCCATCGCAGCTAATAACACCAAAAGAACTCTAAAAATAAGCCAGACAGACGTACAAAAAAAGAAAAATAATCACACACGATAGCTGTCATACAGCTGTAAACTGAAAGTAATCCTGGTTTTTATTGCCGTATACAAAGGGAAATTCCAAACCTCGTTACTGGAAACGCGGAATTTTGTATTAACTCCATTTGTATTGTAGAGTATTTTCGACAACATACCTTTAGGAATTGTAAAATATTCATTGTCACTGGTTCACAATACGTTTACAACAGTTATAAGGGCTCTTCTAATTTTTTCATAACATATTCCATTGGCTATACATGTACCTTTTCTATTTACAAGTCACCGCAACCAAAAGTGCTGCAGTTAATTTCCTCCAGAGTTATACTGGAGTAGCGTTTGGTCATTTTAGAGCTACGAGCTGCTGTTTGATATGCTGCGAACAATGCACAATATTTTGTGTGCAACGGCCCATGAGAATTACGATCTTAAAGCGAACGCCAGCACCTGTGTCAGTGACCTCAATCATCTCTAGAATAAGCAAACTGTCCATTTCGCGTCCTCAGCCGAAGCACTATAATAAATTAGTATATGAGAATAGCACAAACAGGAGGATGGTAGGAATCAAAGCATACAATGTGGAAATGCTTAACGGGATATTCTCTGGTTTTCATTATTAGAATATTACTCTACCAAGTTAGGATCTCATTTGAACGTGAATGGCCCTCTTGGAAACACCATCAGGAATAAGTTCAAGATATCAAAATTACCAGTTTCAAAATTCTGTTACCATACTATGAAGTTCTACTTTGCGGGAAAGTGCGTTATTTGACAAAAAGTAGAACACAGAGAGAGAGAGAGAGAGAGAGAGAGAGAGAGAGGAGAGAGAGAGAGAGAGAGAGAGAGAGAGAGAGAGAGAGAGAGAGATAGGTCTGTACATCAATAACAGCCATTCTGTTTCAGCAAGTGAAAAATATTATAACAAAATCCGGAAAAGACAAACAAAACCAAGACGCTGGTAGGAAATTTTAATGGTATCTAAACACTCGTCGTACTTAGAAAGACACATACACATGAATCAGTAGTTGTTTATTGTTTTTCGTTTGCAGCTACCAAATATTTGGAGAAAAATTGATATATATATACATATGTATGTACATATATATGTATATACTGTTTATATATATACTGTATATGTGTGTGTGTATATATATATATATATATATATATATATATATATATATATATATGTATATATATATATATATATGTATATATATATATATATATATATATATATATATATATATATATATATATATATATATATATATATATATATATATATATATATATATATATATATACAGACACTACCCTACTTACGAACAAGTTACGTTCCGAACGGCCGTTCGTATCTTGATTTGTTTGTAAGTTAGTTTTGAATAGGTATTGCATAATTTTTGTTGATGTTTACATTCAAATTTTGCTCTGGGTGGCAATTCTACCAATAAAAATCTTTGCCAAGAACAATAGAACATGAGGAAGAAGAAACAACTGTTCCTTCAACTCCTTCCTTGATTATCCCGAGTATTCTTGTGATTAACTACCATGTATTCTTATCACAATCACGAGAATATTTGTTTATACTCTTAAAATACTCCTACTTATTTCCATCTTCCCGATTTAACTTAGTCTGTGATGTATACCCATTTTCTATATTTTTCATTTTCTATATTCAGTATGCATTCTTTTAAATCCTCTGGTATTATAAGGAGTTACTTTGGTTGCTAACAAGGTAAATTTTTTGTTATTTGAATCTAAATTTTATTTCCTTTTCACCTTTCTAACATCCAAAGTAATTCCTTATAATACAGCATGATTTAAATATATATATATATATATATATATATATATATATATATATATATATATATATATATATATATATATATATATATATATAACAAATATAGAAAATGGGAAATATAGAAAATGGGTATTCATCACAGACGGAGTTAAATCGGGAAGATAGAAATAAATAGGAACATTTTAAGAGTATGAACAAGTATTCTCGTGAATGTAAGAAGAATACGTGGTAGTTAATCACATGAATACTTGAGATAATCAGGGAAGGGGTTAAACTTACAGGTTATTATTGTTATTCATGTTCTTTCCTCTGCAAAAATTCTTACTAGCAGAGAAGGCACCCAGACCAAAATTTCAACTTATGGGTGACAAACGAGAGTGCTCCTAACACAATTTCAACTTGTGACCCCGTCTGTTCGTCACTCTAAAAGTTCGTTAGTCGAAAGTTCGTAAGTAGGGTAGTGTCTTATATATGCAGTATATATGCCCAACCACTCGTCGTCCTACCCATTCCTGCACACATTGTCCTATCATCTTTTTCTAGCAGTCATAACATCCAGCTCTCTCTCTCTCTCTCTCTCTCTCTCTCTCTCTCTCTCTCTCTCTCTCTCTCTCTCTCTCTCTCTCTCTCATCGTAACATTTTTAATATCGTGTATGTTAAATCTTCTGTTCTCCTTTGAACCCAAGCATTAGCGGCTTACCAACTAATATTATTTAAAATCAGCAACCTTAAGAAGAAACTAGCCTGAAAGGCAATTAACTTAATATGCTAGTGTTCACAAAAATTGAATCCCGTAGGGGGTAGTGCCGTCAACTCCTTTCATTCCTTTTACTGTACCTCTGTTCATAGTCTCTTTCTCCCATCTTACTTTCCACCTTCTCCTAACAATTATTTCCCAGTACAACTGCGAGGTTTTCCTCCTGTGACATCATTTACATCTTTTTACTCTCAATTTCCCTTTCAGCCCTGATTGACATCATAGGTCCCAGTGCTTGACCTTTGGCCTAAATCCTTTATTCCACAGAAATATAATGCCTTTATGAAAAACACATACACAAAAATTCTCATATGCTCAATTGAACGCTGAATGTAATTAAAGTTGCAATGTAACTGAGATTATCTTTTCTTATGCAATGAGGATTTTGGACAGTTACCTCAAAGTTGCCTTTCCTTTTTCTTCTTTTACTCAGCCCTGGGCTAGATAATGACATTCATTGCCCATCCCATTTGCCTTTGAAGGAAACACATTATCATTTTTGCATTAAACATTCACTGAAACCTCTGATGAATAGAGTGAATATGAATGTTCTAATTACCAAACCAAAAAGAATTAAACCTGCGAGGCTGAAAAGAAGAAACCTCGTCACTTTAATAGTGCAGAAAACTAAGGCTTTAAACAGAGTGAAATAATCTTCCGTGATCATTTTTTGCATGAAATCATTGGAACATCCAGCTTCAAGGAAGTCAAAATTATTAAAATTTCTAAATATTGTTTAGTAGAACCTATTAAAGCTAAAAAAAGTCGTTTACGTAAGGCTTGATGGCTAGGATTTTATTCTCAGTTAAGAAAGATGTTCGAGGAAAATCTTGATTTGTTCCAGAAAGTAGGCTATAAATGCGAACAGTAATTGGCAGCACTGCTCTCATTACCAATATTATCCTTGTAAACTTAACGGTATCTCATTATTAAGGTGTTAGCATATTCTTAGCTATTTCTAAGCAGGAATAACAATTGTTCGGAAATTAACAGTTCAAGGTAAGTGATCATTATGCGCTCCTATGAGATGATTTTCAAAACCAGCATCATAATGCAGGATTACTGAAGGTGACCATACTCCTTCCCTCTCCCTACCCTGTAGGGGGTGGGAGAGGGAGGGAGGACGATTCCAATATTGGAGCCCATTCAGATAACTTTCGCCTTTCGCCTTTTGCCGTACCTTTCCTGCACTTTGATAGCTTACAAACACATAACAAATACACGACATACACTAAATTGTAAACTAAATTACAAATGGGACTGCCCCATTCTTTTTTCCTTACCCTTATACCTTCTTTTCACACCCCCTTTTACCCCCTTCCAAACCTTATCTTCCTTCCGGGGGACCCTTACTCTAACCTACCCCCGTCCCTCCTTGCTTGCTTGCTTGAAGGTGACTTTTCCGGTAAATTAATTTGTCGGTTAACCAAAAGGAGTTGCCTTGAAACACTTCTTATCTGTGTCATAACTCTACAAATATATAAAATGTCTGTAATATCTCCTTTACTTGAACTTGAGATAGGAAGCTTTTAGTAAAGAACAAATTTGTTCGGTCACTGTGTCAGCTCTATTAAAGATTAGACAGGATATTAAACAAGCAAAAAAAAAAAAAAAGTGCCAAGGTTTCTTCGGCGCAATCGAGTTTTCTGTACAGCCGCTATAGCTCGTAATCAAGGCCACCGAAAGTAGATATATCTTTCGGTCGTCTCGGTATAATGCTGTATGAGGCACGGCCCATGAAACTTTAACCACGGCCCAGTGGTGGCCTATCCAATATCGTTGCCAGAAGCACGATTATGGCTAACTTTAACATTAAATAAAGTAAAAACTATTGAAGCTAGAGAGTTGCAATTTAGTATGTTGGATGATTGGACGGTGGATGATCAACTTACCAATTTGCAGCCTTCTGGCCTCAGTAGTTTTTAAGATCTGAGGGCGGACAGAAAAAAGTGTGGACAGAATAAAGTGCGGACGGACAGGCAAAGCTGGCACAATAGTTTTCATTTACAGAAAACTAAAAACGAAATAAACGGGCACAATAATACTGTGTGCATGTAAGGTCAAATATAGGTTTTAATACTGTGAAATATCGTTTCATTTCTTATAACGACGTATTTTTCGCACTCTCCCACGCCTACCTTAGGCAATTATTGATGTTCGTGTTGTTGTCTAGTTTCATTTTAATCTTCAGATACTCCCATGAATAAAATATAATTTGTAACTTTTACATCACACATCCGCTAATAAATACAACAATGTTGTAAATAAATACAACAATGTTATAAATGAGCCTGACGTTGTTCCGCGCTAGATGTCTTCAATTATTTCATCAAATGTCTGCATCGCCTGTGTATGAGGAAGTGAATGAATTTGAGGATAACATCGACTCATACGAGAAAAAAATAATTTTTCTCACTTTACAATAGTTATGTAGACACAAAAGCGCATAGTTCGCTCTTATCTTTTTTTAGACAATACGTTTATGAAGTTACCATTTGTTTTCACATCAATTTCTTCACTATTTTCATAATTTCCATATACGCTATTTCTCCAGTAAGTCTTCAAGTGCTTAATTTATAAATGTTATATCTTTGTTATTAATTTTTTTTATGAATATCAATTACTTCTCTGTCTCATTTGTTGTACCTACTTCACTTTTTTCTCCCTAAATATCTGAGGCATATTTTGGCTAGATTTTAATCTCGCCACAGATTAATGGCTAGATTTGGTATTCGAGAATGCACTAGAGGCTCCAGGTGGGTTCGTTCTGATTAATAAATTTAATGTACACACATACATACGTATATACACACACACATATATAAATATAAATATAAATATTTATATATACAGTACATATATATATATATATATATATATATATATATATATATATATATATATATATATATATATATATATATCTACATACATACATACATACATACATACATACATATATATATATATACACACATGTGTGTGTCTGTCTGTCTGTTAGTGTGTGCGTGCGTGTGCATAGCTGTGTACACATATATATACGCGTGTGCATACTAAATTTAGCTAACAGATTCAAGGTGCCTTTTCCTATGGCAGATCATAGGATATTCCTAAGATCACGGAAGCTTTCAAGTGCAAATCACACTTCAAAAGCTAGAAAGAAATTATTAGAGGGGAGGAGAGAGTCCACTAAATAAAAATGTCCTCTGTAAAGGATACGGTCCTACTCAGTCCACGTACTGTATTTTATGCTATGTGTTACTTAGATAGACCGCCTTAGTTCTTTTTTTTTTATCTTATTTTATCATTTCACTTTCATCTTTCAATCCCCTCATCTTTTGATGTTTTAACACTATTTTCGCAATCTTTTATTTTTCCGTTTCATTCTAATAATCCATTGATTTTCTATTCTTTCTTATGAGCTCAAATTGCAAACACAGGACATAATGAATCCATGCTCTTCGTGTAATTATAAATTATTCATTACAACGCAAATTTCAAAACTTACTATTTAATGTCAATGCACCATCATGTTAAAGCCACTGTAACAATGACAATATCAAGGTCACAATTCTTACTAATATCTCTGCAACTACTGCTTTTGCTGCAATGATACTTATACATAATGACTAATGGTGCTGCTTACGACGGTAGCAGTATCATGGAAACTAATAATAATTATCACTATAATAACTAATGTTTCAAGGCTAAAGAGGGACATGATTGCAATTTTACAAGAAATGCCATGACTGATTCGGAACCGATGAAAATTGAGAGGGTGGGGGTCAGCGTGAAAGCCTTCCTTTCATGCCGGGAAAAGGACTGCATAATTGGATGTTGGCGAGAGAGGAAGAGAGAGAGAGAGGGTATAAGGAAAGTAATACATATATATATATATATATATATATATATATATATATATATATATATATATATATATATATATATATTTATATATATAAATAGATAGAGATATATATCTATATATATTTAATACACACATACACACACACACGCACACACACACACACACACACATATATATATATATATATATATATATATATATATATATATATATATATATATATATATATATATATATATATATATATATATATATATATATATATATATATTAATATATATATATATATATATATATATATATATATATATATATATATATATATATATATATATATATATATATATATATATATATATATATATATATATATATATATATATATATATATATATATATATATATATATATATATATATATATATATATATATATATATATATATATATATATATATATATATATATATATATATATATATATATATATATATATATATATATATAT
>JANJGK010000048.1:11470599-11498099 GCA_039081455.1 Macrobrachium rosenbergii
TTGTCTCTCCTTTGCTGAAAGATGTGAGGCTGAGTCTTCCAATGATGCATTGAGATTGTCGAGTCTGTAGACCACTGGCATTACTGTATGGATGATTAGTTCCTCGTTGGAGGAGTCGGTAGAGTTGTCGGTTAGCACTCTGCTAGGTACGAGTTCGAGTCTCCGGCTGGCCAATGAAGAATTAATGGAATTTATTTCTGGTGATAGAAATTCATTTCTCGGTATAATGTGGTTCGGATTCCACAATAAGCCGTAGGTCCGATTGCTAGGTAACCAGTTGGTTCTCAGCCACGTAAAATAAGTCTAATCCTTCGGGCCAGCCCTAGGAGAGCTGTTGATCAGCTCAGTGGTCTGGTTAAAACTAAGTATACTTAACTTTTTGTATGGATGATTACCAGTTTTTCTACACTGTTGCATTGCCTGAGCAAACCGATCGTGATACTTTACCTCAAGTGTGAAGATGTTCCGAAAGTCCTTCATTGTTTTTAATATATATATTTTATTTCGCCAGTTCTCAGAAAACCCGTTATTCCCATTAATGTTTGGCATCATTTTGAGTTTATTTATATCATCTTACCTAATTTTGTGCCTCTTGCTTTGAATCTCTAGGTAATGTGCCACTTTACTGCTTGTTTCTAGATTGGCTATTTTCTTTGCCACAGTTTACTCCAGCATAGAGGAAAAAGTTGAGTATACCATAGTTTAACCAGACCACTGAACTGATTAACAGCTCTCCTAGGGCTGGCATGAAGGATTAGACTTATTTTACGTGGCTAAGAACCAATTGTTACCTAGCAACGGGACCTACAACTTATTGTGGAATCCGAACCACATTATAGCAAGAAATGAATTTCTATCACCAGAAATAAATTCCTCTAATTCTTCGTTGACCGGCCGGAGAATCGAACGGGGGCCTAGGAGAGTGCTAGCCGAGTACGATATCGACCCATCCAATGAGGAACTAAAAATGGTACAAGTGAATACGAGCTATTACCAGAGAGCAATCATTAATTGGCGTCTTTAATGAAATCAGAAGACAACTATGATAATCAGCCAAATCGTCTTCATACTCAGATTCCTATATTATCTTTTCTGTAACTGAAAACCTAGAGAAAATAAATGTTTCCTTACTACTCCAACATCCACGGAAATAGAATATTGATTTTTCAGTTGCCCCGTACAGTTTCACAAAAAATGGCCAGAGCTCGCCACAGACGTCATTTTGCTCCGATGATTCCAAAACGTTATTTCCTTCATATTCCTGTATTCGTTTCCCGTCACCCTTCCGCTTAAATTTCCAGGGGGATTAGGGTAAAGCCAATCCCTTCCCTCTCCTCTTCTCCGTCATAAAAGGTGTCCCTTTCCATTAGCCACTTCCATTTGTGGTTTAACTCACCTTCGCTCGGATTCCTACTCTTTATTTCGTCTTACAGACCAACCAACCAACGCAATACTTTTTGCTATGAAACCCATACAACCAACCAGTGAAGAAGCAAGCAAGCAAGCAAGCGCACACATATACACACACATATACTGTATATATATTTATATGTATACACACATATAGATATGTATATGTTTATGTATATATATATGTATATGTTTATGTATATGTATATATATATATATATACACATATATATATATATTATATATATATATATATATATATATATATATATATATATATATATATATATATATATATATATATATATATATATGATCCATTCAATAATAAATAAATTCGTGTCTGTCGAACCAGTCAGTAATAGGAAAAGGGCGTATATGCGTTCATATATTTATGTATGTATATTGTGTATAGGCTTAACATTTTTCAGTCCTTTTAAAGTACTCCTTTAATTCCAAAAGGAAAGTCCAACCCAATTTCCAGTCATTTGCGTTTGTGAATTCGTGAGAATTTCCTTGAAAAATCGGTGGAGATATATGAAAGAGAAAGTTTGTGATGCGCTTCTCCCCCATTCCAAATCCGATATCTAATATCATTTAGCATTTTCCAGAAATGGAGACCCGGGGCCTGGAGTAGGCGAGCGATGGTTTCCGGGAAATATTAGCGTTTCCAGGTCTCCCGGTCTCTTCTCGGGAGTCGGGTTTCACCTGCCACCTTTACCCGGTGTACTTTGAAGTTTGCTTCGGTGCCTTCGTGTATATAGGTTTTACTTGTTTGTTTGCTCAACTAATTGGTGCTTGTTTTTGTCATCAATATTAAGGTTACTTTTATTTTTAGTGTGATGTTTTTATCACCGTTCGTGTGTTTTTGCGTTTTTTGTTGATTTTGATTTTGTTTTATCATTTTTTACCTAAGCTATCCCGTCAAAATATGGTTTTAGAAGGATGTAGTGTTCTGAATTAACGTTATAATAGTAAAATTTGCTTTAATTTTTCAGTGGTTATTACTGAATGGATGTGTGAACCGCTGGCTTATAGTTTATTAGTTGGTTTTTCACTGAAACCTAATACTCTACTAAGCATACAGACATACATGCATACATACATACATACACACAGACACATGTATATTTTATATATATATATATATATATATATGTGTGTGTGTGTGTGTGTGTGTGTGTGTGTGTGTTTGTGTGTGTTTGTGTGTGTGTGTGTGTGTAGGCGACTCTCACTGAAATGGTCGCTCTCTTCGTTTTAGAATATACTGGGTTACTATTGAGGTTGACTGAGAAAGAAGCGATGTTGCGTTGCGCTTTAGCTATGGTAGGAGACTCACTGACTGTAACCTGAGAAGGATGTCCAAACTTGGCGTTGCGTTTTGTCAGTATCATGCCCCTGAGAAGAGTCCTGCCATCGTTTAAAGATTATTACGTGTCATCATGCTTTTAATAACTATCTTAACCAAATAAACTCCCAGCCACGGTCCATGAAACTCTAAGCCACGGCCCGCTGGTGTCTGTGTTTGTGGCACCCATAGCGCTGCCAGACGCACGGTTATGGCTAACTTTAACCTTAAATAAAATAAAAACTACTGAGGCTAGAGGGCTGCAGTTTGCTATGTTAGATGTTTGGGGGGAGGATGATCGACAAGCCAATTTACAGCCCTCTAGCCTCAGTAGCTTTAAAGATCTGAGGGCGGACAGAAAAAGTTCAGACGGACAGACAAAGCCACCTAGACAGTTTTCCTTTAGAGAAAACTAAAATCGCGAATGTAGTTATACTTAAATATGAGTCTTTTGGGTAATTGAAAATAGGTTTGATAAATCTAACTGTAAGAAAATAAACCCCATGTGCTTCTCCTGTCCTGCTAATAATAAAATTCCTAATTAGACTAGGACACTTGTGAATTCAAGGGAGTGCTATCACAACGTCCATGCAGTTGACACTCATTTTGTTTATAGCAAAATCACTGTACGTGACCTTCTGGTTCAGTAGGCCAAGTTGTATAAGGGCCTGGCAAAAAAAAGGGATATCGGAATGAGGGTGATGTCTAATCATTTTAGATTTTGTTCCACATGGGAGCAGATAATATTTTCTCTTAGTGAGATATATGGAAGGAGTCATCTGCTTGAAATTTCATCTTTAACAGTTATAGTTTGTTTAAATGGTTGAGCAAATTATTAATCCAAATAAATGATAAAATCAAGCACTAGGGTTTCGTCTCCTAGTGGCGTTGCTTCTATTTCATCTGTACTGTAGGATCTTCCATAATTAGTGACCCACAAGCGTTTTAACCCGGTATGTATCCACTTTTGTGGTGTTAAAGTTAATAAAGTTAAGTATACTTTAGTTTAACCAGACCACTGAGCTGATTAACACTCCTAGGGCTGGCCCAAAGGATTAGACTTATTTTACGTGGCTAAGAACCAATTGGTTACCTAGCAACGGGACCTACAGCTTAGTGTGGAATCCAAACTACATTATACTGAGAAATGAATTTTTATCACCCGAAATAAATTCCTCTAATTCTTCACTGGCTAGCTTGAGAATCGAACGCGGGCCCAGCAGAGTGCTAGCCGCGAACGATACCAACTGGTCCAATGAAGAACATAAGTGTTTAGCACAAGCACGTTGGGGATTACCATACAAACATAAGCAAAACCTGTAAATATCACAAAGATAATGACCCCCAAGAAATATTAGTCCTAGATAACGACCCCCGAAAACCCTTAGGGGTCACTGTCTAAGAAAGTTCCGAATTTTATATTACATTAGAGAATTTGGGATGTACCATTCACTGAGCTTCTTTACCTGACTGCCTGGTAAACTTTTTTGATAGGGAATTCACCCTAAAACAGTTCGGAAAGACATAATGAGGCAAATTTTGAAAAATATTTACCTAAGTGCCAAATTGTGCATCTTTTTTTTATGGCAATAAAGGTTTTAAGGTGAATTCGCGTGTCTCTTGTGCACATGAAAAGTCAGATATATCTGATAGGAAATTTCACAGAGATAACACTCCCGAAAGTTATCACTTTGGGAAACCTAGATATGTGACTGACCCTTGTGAGGTTAAATTTTTCAGTATACACAATACTACTAACCATTCGGACTTAAACTGTGCAAAGCTCTTTCATTCCTTTGGTAAGCAGGATACAATTTTCAAAACGATGCGATTACACATACGCAGAAATTTCATCCATCTAATCAGACTCCTGAATTAAATGTCTTTTGAGAATCACAGTCAAATCAAAACTATCGAACAAATATGAATAAAAATGGAAGGTCGTGTTCAGTGGTTCTCAACCAAGGGGAATTCCCCCCCAGGGGAAAATTTCAAAGTTTCACGGGGGGAATTGTGATCACAGATTGGCAGGCTCAAACTGGCTCTAGGACCATACCGTACAAAAGGAAGAAGCTGGAATCTGCCATCATCAATCAAACCAACAGTATGAACTTGTCAGGAGGGCATTGGAAATCGGATGACATCGACGGGTTAACATTCAGGTCCCTCTTCTCAAGGAGGTGTTCCAGAAAATATGACCACCAGACGCATTGCCAGACGGGAGTTAATGAGGCCAAAAACCACCAGGGAATTGCTTAATTTCCCTCCTTCTTGGGAAAACGTCACCTGCATACCATCGGAGGCTTACTACCACACCTACATATGCTTTGTATTTATACTCTTGTAACATTTCATCTCTCCGTATTTTACCAGTGAACTGGGCCACAGAAGGAAGTGCTCGAAATATATGGTTGTAACGTTCGAATAGTGATTTATGGGCCTTTTTAGCTTCATATTATACTGTGGTATTAGACTAATAGACGTTCATATATATGTATATATATATATATATATATATATATATATATATATATATATATATATATATATATATATGTATAGTATATATATATATATATATATATTATATATATATATAGTATAATATATGATATATATATATGTATATATGTATATATATATATATATATATAGTATATATATATATATATATATATATATATATATATATATATATACACATACACACCACACACACGTGTGTGTATATGTGTGTATATATATATGTGTGTGTGTGTATGTGTATATATATATATATATATATATATATATATATATATATATATATATATATATATATATATATATATATATATATATATATACATACATAATCAAAAGGAAACAAAATTTTTAAACTACTTACACATATTAAAGGTAGCCTCAACTTCAGTCACTGTGAGTCAAGATATGGGAAAAATCTCTTAAATCTACAAACGTGTCATTTCAAGATGTTGAGACACACGTATAGTTTAGAGTCGAACCACTCAAATTCATGCTATAAATTGTCTTTATTTACCTGCGCCTTACCCATTTCCTAAGCAAACTAACTGCGCTCGCTTTCTCCCTTTTCCATTTAATCCCTCTGAAGGCGCCACAGGCGAAGGATGGCAGCAATAAATAGAAGTACAGGCATTTAGTGTTTAGCTCCAGTGTATACGAGTATAGAAGTCCGAGTACAATGCTAATTGGTTTGGGACCATTAGGCGACAAGCCTTTGGTAAAACAACTCGAGGTGAATAGGTGGGTAGGTAATAAGACGAAAATAAGACAACGAGAGGGAGATGGATAGATCAACAGAAATAGAGAGAGAAGGAGAATCTGTTTTCAAAAGACTGGGAAGACAAGATAAGCAAGATGCGCTAACGCGAAATCTCGCAGTTCAGGTATTGCATCGCCATTCTGATATACTGGGTGTAATATTATTCTCTGGGCGTGCTTTGCATAAAAAAAAATGAGAGAACGTTAATAATTTCCTCTTCATAAGAAATTCTTTATCATATTTCAATGCGGATTTATTTATTTAAAGGAACTGTATGTGTGATAACAGGAAAAGCGGGAACACTCTCTCGTTCTTTCTGAACAAATAATCACTGGTATGAAAAACGGATATAAATAATTTAGATACTTTTATTTACCTACACACACACACACACACACATATATATATATATATGTATATGTATAATGTATATATATATATATATATATATATATATATATATATATATATATATATATATATATATATATATAATGTATAGGTAATTTAAAACAAAGACTGCTTCATGCTGACCAATTAAATTTTATCCGCTGCAAATGAACATGTCTTTAGTGCCGCTCTGATATTTGTAAGCAATTCGGTGGTGATTATTTTACATTTCAAAAACTGCAGGTGCTTTTGAATTTGCAATATTCCGTGAGGCCCTAATATTTCTGTCTTCGTTACGTGGTTATTTATTTGATTATCAAACACACCGTAATCACGTCTTCATTAATTTCATGCCTTCCGAAAAGCTGCCTCGAGCACCGGGTCTGAAATTTCATTCACGTGAGAAATGGAACTTCCGCAAAAGTGGTCGTGCTGTTATTGCGCCGCAGCTCGATACAAAAGGGACTTTTCCCTTATAGTTTCTCAACGTCTTCCTGCGTTCGTTAGCCTGCTCCGTTTTTTCGCGTTCCCTCTTCTTTGTGCATTGGGAAAGAGAAGCTTAAACCGTCGTTTTCCACGAAGAATTTTTGAGGCACAGGACAATTATACGGACACTAAATCTAGAAAGGAAACGGAAACTTTCTCGTAAAATTATTTGAATGGTTCAAAATCCTGAAAAAAATTCCTCCCTTTAATATGCATTCTATTTTATATTACAGTATAAGTAGATGAAATGGATACATATATATATATACATATATGTATATATATAAACATATATATATACATATTGTCACGAAGTGTACCAAGTACCTGGTTGCTACACAACTAATCACAGAATTCAGAAATTTACCTCACTTCAGCCAGATACCCGAAGTCTCATGACAATAAAAATTACGACTGAGTAAAGGTAACAGTGATCCCGTAAAAAGCTTACTAATCACGGGAAAAATCAAAAACAAGTGTGAGGTATCAACAATTAAACAAGAAATATGCTAGAGTAAAAGGGCACCACTCCATCAAACAACTTTAACTGTTTCCCTGGTCTTAATTCAATTCAGTAAAACTAAAGGAACAAAACATGTTTACCACTTTCCCTTATGCACACGATTAACCCCATTCACTGGTGGTCAATAAATGAAACACTGTTTTTAAAAACATTAAATACAAACTTTATTTTTAAATTCAAAATTTATAATTAGAATTCATAGTCTGAAAAATTTACTTTTACTTGAAAACACAAAATTTAATTAATTTATCAAGAAATTAAGTACGTCAAGAAAAATTTAAACTATCAAGAATTACTCAAGATTTGAAAGAAAATGAAAATTAAATCAATTACACAATGTTAAATTATCAAGACATATTTAAAATTCTGTACATAAACAAATGTTAAATCACCAATATATAAAATGTGAAAAATCAAGAGATTGCAAACACAATAACATACAAAAATACACAAAAGATTTACCAATAATAATTTAACTAAGGCAAAATTTCCCTTGTATACCTTATCATACCATGGTAATAATAAGTAAAATTCACTTTACCTTACACAAGCTTGTGAAAACCTTTGCAAATCACTCGAAATGCTTTAGATTCACAAAATACACTTTTTTGTCAGGTGCCCTTACCAAATACACTTTTCCTACATTCAAATCTCAAAAGCTAAGTTTAATATCAATGACCACACAAATATTCTATGTTAATAACTTCTCTCTTTTGGAGAGAGAGAGAGAGAGAGAGAGAGAGAGAGAGAGAGAGAGAGAGAGAGAGAGAGAGAGAGAGAGAGAACCAACACTAATGGGCTCTGAAATCAGAATGAACAAATTTTTGGAAACGAAGCAATCAGATGACGTCAGGACAACACGTGATCAGAGCAGCGCAATCCTACAAAACATGATGTAATCGATCGAGATACATGCATGTACTCTCAAAAAGGCGCATGTGACTCAAACAAAGAAATTGCATGGGACGAAGCTCTTAACGAAATTTCAACACGATCAAAATAGATGTCAACTGGCCAGCCACAAACGGCACGCTTTCAACACAAAGATGAAGAACCAAAGTTGGTTTCCAGAACAGTACATGAAACATTGTGAAATCATTCATCTTTTCTCGTATGGGACAAAGCTTTTACAGACTCGACTGCCATTCCCGCGCTAGTTAACTCGTTATCCTCTCGACAACAACCAAACCAAACACGACAAACCAAATCACGAGTACAGAACACTTGTCGCTGGGGGACAAAATGTGGATCACAAACTATGTTATTATTAAAAATATATTAATTCTAAATTACGCTCTTAAGTTATCTAAAACATTAATTATTTTGAGATCTGACACTGCATACAACATTTCAACAATTATTATTACTACCTATAATACACTATACCACATGATAAATAGAAGAATAAATATATCAAATCTATGGGATGATATGCATTTTACAAGGCAACATCATGAAATTCCTCCCCCCAGAAGATTAGTTATCCCGGCTTTGGCTCCAATGATTCAGAACGGGATAAATAATCTGCAATTACATTGTTCTTTCCAAAAATGTTCTCTATCTCTACACAGCATGGTTACAAAATCAGTCAGGGGAGCTACTATGGCTGAGAAATTTGGACAGAATCGACGATAAAATCCAGCTGTGCTCAAAATTCTTTGTAGGTTTTTCTTCCTCTGTCGTTTCCTTCTTCCTGGTGTTTCAATCACTTAAGTCCAATCACTTAACCTCTCTATAATCTTGTAAGGACCTTGAAACTTATTGGTAATGGGAAATCTTTTCACTGGTAAGAACACTTGAACTTGCTGTCCTACACTAAAACTTCTTAGCTTAGTCTTAGCATCATATCTCCTTTTCATTTTCACTTATTTTCAGATTTTCTAAAGAGAATTTTCTAATTTCTCTTAACATTTTCCTCAAATTCTTCACATATTCTCTTTGGATTTCCTCTTGATTTTCTTCCCAATTTTCTGCAAGAATCTTCAATGGACCTCTCATGTCTTGACTTAAAATCATTTCATTTGGTGAATATCACACTTTCTTGATAAGCATTCCTAACTTCAGACAACATCAAGGGTAATCCCTGAATTTTCAAGAAGGTGATTCCTTTGCTTTTGTACATGTAAAGTTGCATTTCATGCGCAATTGTTATTGCAATTACCATATTTTGATTATGTCAGTAGACAGGATTTCTTCCAGACTAAAAATTTTCCGTGTACCAACTTGAGTATGACATAGAGTAAAAGAAGCAAAATATGCAACAGAGTATGCCCCATCGATTCCTCTTTTATCTGAACCACTTAAGTAAAACAGTAATTGAAAAAAGTATTGTGCTTCGTCCAACACCTAATATGTTCTTCCATTAGGCATATATTATTCATTAATGCAGTCAAGCTCACACTTTCCACATCAGAAACAGTCAGATCTATTTCAAGGTGAATAGGCCTATAGGCGTATTTTGAGAAAAGGGAACAAGGAGATTAGTCAGAGAGACTTTGTAAATAATCATTTATGTAAATGGGTCATGCTGTATCTTTACACCGCTCGCCATTCTGATGAATACAAACAAATTTATTAGACTAATAATAACTTTTCACATCGTTATTTTGTAAAATGGTAGCCATTTTTCCCCTTCTCTTTATTATTATTATTATTATTATTATTATTATTATTATTATTATTATTATTATTATTATTATTATTACTTACTTAATCACTTACAAATGATAACGCCGTATCAGTCATTAGGAGGTCATCTGTTTTTGACAGAGGAAAAAAAAAAGTCTAGACATCAAAACGGATCATATAATCCCGCGATAAGGAGGCACAAAGAATAATTACGAGAACAAAGGGAGGAGAGAGAGAAGAAGAGGAAACCATTGTGTTCACGCTTTGATAAATTAAATGAACTGTCTTCTTTTTATCTCGGCGTCTCTTTTATTATCTTCACAATTGGGAGAAAGAAAATTCTGGGACGTAAAGTCTGTGAACGAGGGAACTGGAGAGACTGTATCCTTTTGATAATTCTTTTAGCCGGTTTTCGTAATGAAGGGGTGACCGTTTATTAAAATGATCAGTTTTCCCATTACCGGAACAAATCAGGATTTTTTTTTCACTCGTTGCTCATTATTAACAATGAGCTTTCCTTCCGTTTGTTTCTTATTTCTATTTTATCTTTCTTTCTGCCTTTCTTTCTCCTCAGTGCTCATTAGTTTCTCATTTTCAGAGGTGCGTTTTTAATTTTAAATATGCCATTAATACACATGAAATTAATTACGTTTTTAAAATAAAAATCAGCGAATAGTCTTGGTGTGACCTGCGAACGCTCAAATCTAAACGCTATAAATACACTTGCTCGTAGATTTCAAAGACACTTGTCTCCGTAATAAGACCTGGTTTAAAATTTTGTATTTATACGTGTTTACTTAAAAAGTAATAATAAATCATTGGAAAATTTTCTGATAATAGTACAGAAGCTGCAAACTAACCAAGGCAAATATATCATTCATAAACGAGATTTTATACAGTCATTGCAGCCTACCAAAACTTTTCTCTGATGTCGCAGTGAAATTTTTTTTGTAGAACATAACTAATCTTCATCCTATCAGTAAAACCCCCACCCACGAAACAGAAGTAGGCTCGAATTTGCTTACGAGCTTACGAAAGGGATTCAGGTCTCGTGATATACACATTCTCATACAACTAATAAGTCGAACTCCGGAGTAGTATATGGCTAATGCCGGATCGTCAGTTTTATCAACAAAAGAATTGTTATTACTTCCGTATGTTTCTTTTTAATCTAGGACACATTCAGACATAGCTGTTCATTCAACTAATATTGAATAATAATGGTTTTTCAGTAATTAGATGAACCTTCAAATTCCGTATTGGGTAAAGGGATAAAGAACTTCTGATTGGTTTGTCCATTCAGGTTAAATTATCTCATATTTACAGAAAGACGAATCATCTAATATTGTCAAATTGTATAACAGCTGTGTGACAGCGTGAACAACTTATTTTCTTTCATGTTGAGAGAACAAACCATGGAAAACCAAGGCAGTACAATCGATGAAAATAGTAAGGGCGAAATTAAGAACACTATGTCATTAATGATCTTTTCTTTAGAAGATTTTGGAATAAACGAATCAGATAGTTTGATCTGTTTTCTCCAACTAGGGAAGTGGTTTTAGTGGATTAATACGTTTATATCATGCTATTTTCATGGTTGAACAACTTTTCCTATCTTAAAGGATTACTCTTAAAAATTTTGCCAAATATACAAATTTCCGTGGTTGTTTAATTGATGTATCGAGGCAGTGATATAAGATTTGTCATTTTAAAATGATTTATAGAAAACACATAGCTGAATCACTTTTGCCATACATGAATAGAATAAAACAGGCGAGAAAATGAGCAGTTTTAACAGGATGTTCTCAGAATAAACTATATATTCAAATGTGTGTCTGGCCAATTACTGATCTATTTCACACATGAAAAATATTACTACACAAAAGTATAATATATCAATATAATGAGAATTACAAAGAGAAAGTGCAATTTATCGATGTCTGCCTGTCTCCATCGGCAGCGATTTCTTCCCCAATAAACTATTTCCCAATAATCTAAAGTATGAACTGAACTGGCTCTAACCGGGGCGCTCGTGGAGGGAAAAAATAGTAGAAATCTATTACTGAAACTATACAAATGTCGTTAGTTCAGGTGGTACCTCCGCTTTAGAATTCCTGAAATGTGTATTTGTATTGCAATCAGGCTAATGCTCTTTTCTATAAAATGCTTCGTGGTGTTTGATTTTTATTTGGCTTGGAAAAAGCAGAAATAACAGCAAAAATATCAATAAAAGCAACAACAGAAGCAATAATAATAATAATAATAATAATAATAATAATAATAATAATTATTATTATTATTATTATTATTATTATTATTATTATTATAATAATTGTTTTCAACAGTTATTGCAAAAAAATCTTCAGTATTGACCTGAAAGGATGAACCGGTCAAACTTCCAATAGATATTATGTGGTCCTGATCTCCTAAGTTATGTCAGTGTTTAAAACAAATTTGCAAAAAATGTATCCGCATGTCACCCTACGTTTTCCAAATAAATAGGAAGGAAAATAATAATAATAATAATAATAATAATAATAATAATAATAATAATAATAATAATAATAATAATAATAATAATAATAATAATAATTGTTTTCAAAAGTTAATGCAAAAAATCTTCAGTATTGACCTGAAAGGATGAACAAGTCGAACTTCCAATAGATATTATATGGTCCTGATCTCCTAAGTTATGTCAGTGTTTAAAACCAATTTGCAAAAAATTATGTCACCCTACGTTTTCCAAATAAATAGGAAGGAAAACTAATCGTGGCAAGGAAATGGCGGGTGGGGCATTTGTAGGTCATATTAATTGAATTTCAACATTTCGATATACGATTATATCTGTGACTTTGAGCCAAGGTCACTTACACTAAAGATTAAACGAAGGAAGATAATGATTAAAATACCTAACCCCTATTTTGTCGCACAGTGTTGAAATCGATGATGATAAAGGATAAAAAGAAGTTAAGGGGCCACTAGGTTTTTACATCGCTCAGTCGGATTTTAACAACTATTGTCCTTCAGTACTATATAATTCCGCCCTACCTTGAGGCAGCACGCTGATAAAATGAAGTGAGGTATTTAATAACACCGAATAACATCCAGTCAGTTAGCGACTGATCGCCATAAAAATTTCCTTTCATGGCGTGCTTACCCCATACAAAAATGGGAATAAAAGAACGTTAAAAGAAGAAGAAGAAGAAGAAGAAGAAAAACCAATATGTGAGTTCCTTTTAAATCCAATCGGCAGACATTCATTATCGTTGATGCATATTTGTTTTGCCTTCGCAGTTATTATTCAGAAAACATTACCACATTCTCCACTAAACTGATTAAATTTCACAGATTAAATATATTTCTGGCTTTGTCACAATAATGTAACTGACTAGTTAGTGCTGACTACTTTTTTTTACTAGTCAGTGGTCGACTATTTCTATTAGTTGCGTTTCAATCTCCTTAATTTCAGTTTTCATCTTAAACGCAGATCTATCTATCTGTGTATATATATATATATATATATATATATATATATATATATATATATATATATATATATATATATATATATATATATTATAGACAAGAAAGTAATTATAACAGACGCGAAATTAAGCCAAGAAATACACCTAACTCTGTACAATACAATGAAGAATAATCATCACAGGAGGATATCTGTCATTACATAAGTAAATCTTAACATCTTGACCTTACAACTAAATTTTTTATCACAATACTAATGTTTTTTTTTAATGCGAATGCGTAGTATTTTTTTTGAGTTGTCTATGAATATTGTCTACAATACGATTTAGACTAACTGGCATCACGTGGTTATGTGATAAGTTCATCTAAATTGAAAAATGTTCTTTGGTCATTAAATTTTTTGGCATGGACAATGAATACAACAAGAGCATCGTCAGAAACAAGATCAGCAACAACAACAACAACAACAACAACAACAACAATAATAATAATAATAATAATAATAATAATAATAATAATAATAATAATAATAATAATAATAATAATAATAATTTACTGACCTCAAACGATAGCCTAAGCCAAACTTGAAGTGGGTAATATTTCTTCCCCCTTAAAGAAAAATAGAAAAACATATTTTTCCCATTAAAAGTAGATAGCAAAACAAAACGATGATGAGAGTAAAAAATAAAGCGTTCGTAGATCACGCTGATTTTCAAATGTTTGAAACTGCTAATTTTGAAATGTTTGAAAAACATTTTTTTATATGTCGCCACCTTCCCAACTCTTCCCATCCGCCTTCCTATCGGGACTGAACTTGGACTTAAACGGCATCAGGAGTGTCACTTGTACTGGAAATACAGAAGGCAAGTTAATAATAATGCTAACAGTTGACCCGTTTTGTCGCTAAGAAACGGAAGATATGATGATAAAGGTTAAAAAAAGCAGGATTTCACGGGGTTTTATATCGTGTAATGGCTGCACACATTTTTCATCCCGCGGCAGTATCAAATTCCGCCTTACCTTCAGGCATCATACTAATAAAAGGAATGAAAGTGTTGTTTGCATCGTATAACACACGGTATATCTCGAGTTGTCACTATCAAAACCTCTTTTAAAAGAAGGGCGTTCATACCGCCCTTATCAGAATACAACTATTTATGGGACTTCCTTCCTGAATCCAAACATTTGATGTAGTTGATTCATCCGAGTTTTCCTCCATATTTATTAATCAAAAGCCCTTGCTGCGTTGTAAACAAAACTGATGATTTATTTTTTTTACTGCTGAAATATGATTCTAGGCTTGAGACAACGAGGTAATGGCTTTTTAATGACCGACTTTGTCTCTCTGATGCATTTTCAGATTTTCTCCCCCTGACTCGTTACAGGCAAACACAAAACACACACACACACACACACACACACACTGTGTAATGTATTTTAAATAAAAAGGGAAGTATAATTTACGTGAGATTAAATAAACAAAGAAATTTAACATAACTCATATCAAGGAAATGGTAAAATATTAAAACAGGAGAAAATTTGAGCTAAATCAACGCTAAACCTTGATAGCTTCACCATATTTGATAAAGGTGAATGATTTTTATACGAATATATAGTAGTTTTTCTTAAAGTGGTCGAAGAATATTGTCTACAACAATACGCTCTTGGATACGCTGCATGACACTTTTCACAAGCTTATCTAAACTGAAACGCTTTAACCTGACCTATTTGTATTTTGTGGTAGTAATAATCAATTTCCTTGGTATCCATAGGAAGCCGATAACTATAATCATTTAGGTAAACAATACCCCCTAAAAATCAAACTATTTTGAAGCCTCTGGAAATGACGAGACTGCAATTCCACTTGTATGCTCAAGCGAACAAACTTCAGTCTTTTGTTGTACTCTCTCTGACAAGCTTGTTTTGAAGAAGACTCGTAAAGCGAAGGAAAGTCAATATATAATACCGGGTTATTCGTCCTTTCCTAGTGCGAACGGGACAGAGGATCCTGGGAGAGCTCACGCAAAGCCTTCAGGTGAATTGCGGAAATGGTCGGACGGGAGGAAAAGGGAATAAAACAAATACGAGTTAACATTTGCCGAAAATTTCCACCAATATTTTTCGGACGCTAGAAAGAGGATGTGTTTTTCTGTTCTTTTTCCGGATACCGTTTTCTGGCGCAGTCCCTCAGGACGTGTAACATTTTTCAAGTAGCCAAAGAGCTTGTTTTTTTTTTTTTTTTTTTATTTCACTCCTCGCTGCCCAAAAACAACACGTGGAACCAAACAGCACTCGAGGTTAAAATCTGAATTATACTTTTGTTAAAAAGTAAGGGGCCAAAATGATAACAGTCTAAGGCAGGCATTGGAATTTATCACAGTATATGCAAAATGTATGATATACTCCCTTTTACCGTACAGTTTTCACAAGGTAAATCGTAGAATATTCACAGCAATATTCAAAGCAATTTTCTTCTCTGATGCCCTTTATTATTTATTATTCAAAGATTAATACTGCATTAAAGGAAGCCATTGCGAACTCTGTTGATATTCACGGTACAGAAATTTCCATAGGAAGTTAATTTTTACCCATACTATTTTATTTACGTTTTGCCTCGGGCTTTAAAATGAAAATATGAATCAAATAGCTGGTGGTGGTATATTACTGACTCAACATCCCTGTCCCTTTACCGAGTATAAATAGAATCTTATTACTTAAGCAACAAGTCTAAGCAACTACTTTCTGTGGTAGTTAAAAAAAAAAAAGTGCTAAGATCGAGTATTTTGCACTGGACTGATTTCAATAACCTGTCACCTGCCGTTTCAATTTAGAAATATTTTGCATTTAAACTATAAGAAGGCATAGAAAGGGATTAACTACATTCGATAGTGAGACAGAAAAAGGGAAACAAGAAGGCCAATCAGTAATAGTAAAAAATTTACTTATGCCAGCAACTTCTCTATTTGAAACTGAATATTCGTTTTTGTCACAGCTACAGTTTTGTTGTACGGTCTAAACTAAATCTCTTCAAAACACTCGGTTACCAACCCTTTCTCCACAACAATCACACTTAGAAATATAATTTTTATTCGTACGAGAAAAAAAAAAAATTCTATTTTACCTCTATATCAGCTTGACGAAGAGCGCCACCTACCCAGCAACACCGCTATGATTCAGCGCAGGAAGATTAGAGAACGAAACTAATCACATGGAAATGTATACAGGAGCCCCTTAAGACATGAGACGATTGAAGGCACACTGAACAAATAATGAAGTGAGAAGTGAGATAGATGTGGTTGGTGCGTTTTAATGAAGTTGCAGAGAAAGTGAAGGAGAGCCTGAAACCTTCATATCTAAATTGGAAAAACGAATGAAACTCTTTTTTTTTTTAGGTTATATCGTATTATATCATTCTTTTTACATTGCGTAAATGAGAATATTGACGTTCATATGAGCGCGAATGTGGCTGCATCGAATTCGCATTCATATCCATATTTTCTACTTAAGTTTGAAGCAAGTATTATTATTCTTACAGTCTACAAATACTTTAACGATTATGAAAAAAATTTTAAGCATGTGAAGAAAAAGATATTATTTGACAAAATGAGAAGGACGAAGGTCAAACATTATCCTAATAACGAGTTTCAAATATTTTCCGACTGAAAATATGAGAATATTCAGGAAAATCTCGCTACTCAAAATATATCGAATTTAAATATATATACGGGCTTCACAACAATTAAAAAAAATTGATGATACACAGCTCCTGAAGATCTTTTCGGAGATGACCTGAAATAATCACATTACGTGACAGTCACCTTTCAATTCATTTAACAATGGACGCTGTTTTATTGATTTTTTTATTGTCTCTGAGCAATGTTTACCAAAGTCTCATTGAATAATGATCTCTACTGTTCCTCTTGAAGGGATTTATGGAAATACATCCGCCATATACTGAACTCTCCAGTTTTCGATTTCCATATATTTTTGAATAGATTTTCCACAGAAGTCCTTTAAAAATTCATATAGGTGATAAAGTCATGAATTACTCTTATCTTTAAGAGGCTTCGATCTCAGGAAGCTGAAAAAAGGTGTCAATGTTTTCCGCATTTTTGCAACGTAGATCCTATACTTAACTTGTGCTTAATTTGAAATTACGTTTATCTTCATATTCTCGATTTAATGCCATCGATAAAAACATCAAATACTTCTGTCCAGAAGGAAAACATTTATTATCACAACAAATGTTGTCAACAAATGTCAATGGACGCTGTCCTTTTCTCATACCTAACTGATAGTGATCCAGTTGATAGTGAAAGGAAACGAAAGCGCAGTTGGGTGGAAAGTAACTCCTTATTAAAAACTGCTAATAACTTTTGTAAATAGCACGACATTTGCAGGAAGTAAAACATATTATAATCCCTAAAGTGATAGAATTTCATTGCCGATTTCTGCTTTTATTTCAGAGAGACAAGAGTAGCCGACAGTGACCTGACGCCTGACAGTGAATGATTGTACCCATCTGGCATCCCCCGTTATGAAGTGTGGAAGACCATGTTAGACGTGCAATGATGTGACAGAGTTCAAGGACCTCGTGTAGCAACTGATGCCAAGACCTTCAGGAACTGTCATTCAAAGCTGATGTCTACGGATCTGTGGTAGATCTGACAGAAGCGGTCGTTCCTCAACATCCAGATAGGTGGAAAATGTGCAAGTGTTCCAGGAAACGTTTACCCGAAGCCCCCAAAAGTCACAAAGCTAGACCGCTCATGAGAGTGGTGCACCCCGACACACGGTAAGAACAGTTGTATAATGGCCTCTTCAGACGCCGCCATATTGCCAGGAATTATCGTCGGTATATTGTGATCATCGAACGGATTGGGGAGACCATGCTTGAAATCCAGATTGGCCCCAGTTGTTTCACAATATCCTTTGGAGTGAAGAAGCAGTGTTTCATGGGGAAGGATTTGTGAACCGCCTAAATTGTTGAAAAGACACAGGATCGCCCCAAGGTCGAAGTCGGGTTTCGGCATGACCTGCAGCCAATTGTTAACCCATTCCTTATTCGAGACACGATGAATGCAGATTGTTACCTAACCAAGCTTCTAAAAGATATCTGACCTATTGCGACCAATTGGAAAAACTTAAAGGACCGTATATTCATGCAATTTACACACACCGTTCGTGAGTGGCTTCACATCCAATTTCTGAGACATTGCCTGGGTGTCCTGGTCCACATGAATGGCAAGAGAAAAAAACCTGACCTCTTCTAAGGAGGAAGTTTATTGCACCAAACCAAAAACTCTGACTTAGTTGGATGTTCGAGTTCCACATGTTCTCACCAGCCTACCTCAACTCTGTTGAGACTATTCCCAAGCGATCGAAAAAACTGAGGGGCAATGAGTAATTTTAACACTGCATTTTACTGTTCACATTAAATCTTGTATCACTATAATTAATCATTACCTAATGTAGTACTGACAACGTTAAATAAGTAGTTACTTTCCACCCACCCTTCAATATATATATATATATATATATATATATATATATATATATATATATATATATATATATATATATATATATATATATATATATATATTATATATATATATACGATAGATAGATAGATAGACAGATAGATAGATAGATAGATATATAAATAGATAAGTAAAAACGTGTGCAAACCCCGTACTCTGACAAACCATTAGCGTTCCATCTGACAGATATCAGATCGAGATGTAGATAATGGAAACGAGAGGAGTGAACAGCTCTTGATGACATTGCACAAATTGCCAATCAATGTCAGTCACGGACGTAACTTTGGAATATGCCAGAGGAATAAACAAAGCGGATAATATATATGATATGAAGGAGAATGGATCCAGTATCGCAGTATTCCGATCTGATGAAGAAAGACGAGGCTGAGAGCGCATAAAACAAATGCAAACCGCAAAATAAAATCTCTCTAAGCTTCGACTCGAGGGATGATAGCCCCCGTTCAGGGGATGGACGGAAAATGTACAAAACATGCAAAGTATTCCTTTGCCAGAAACAAGAGAGAGAGAGAGAGAGAGAGAGAGAGAGAGAGAGAGAGAGAGAAAACTCCATCCTTAGTTATATATTTATATATACAGCATACATACACACACACACGCACACACACACACACATAATATATATATATATATATATATATATATATATATATATATATATATATATATATATATATATATATATATATATATATATATATATATATGTTGCGTTTGAGGGCAATCAACAATCTCTTTTCCATATGCTTTTATTTACCCGAAACACAACCCTGAGAATAGATATTTACATAAATTAACAATTTGTACAAATATTTGTAAAATTTCATTTCGTTTATGCAATCACTCAGTAAGCCGGATGAATTGACAAAGCACTTGTTACATTACATTTTCTTCGGCTCACCTTCAGCTGTTTACAGATCGTCCAGTCTGCTTCCGTAATGCTGGTAAATCACAACTCCTGCTATTTAGGAAAATGTCAGTAATATGAAACTTTCCACCCAAGATGTGACCGAGGCTAACTGTATAAAAGCCAAGTGCTGTTCCGTAAAGAAATTATACAGTTAACTACCATAAGTAAATGGCTGGGATATAAGTAGCTGTTAACTATATACAATTTAATAAGCGATTTTCTTAACTGTAGCACATCTTAGGCACTTCTGCGATCTTGACTGCTCATACGCTACATATATATATATATATATATATATATATATATATATATATATATATATATATATATATATATATATATATATATATATATATATAGAAATAATCAACACATAATCACGTATGGAGCAAAAATGAATTTATGACATACAGCTATCCCTGAGGGTGGGGATTATAAGGAACAGGTGCACCTGGAATCCAAACAGTTGAAGAATTAGTGGACCTACCAAAATAAAGGTAAATCTTTGAGAGGTTTTACAAAGGATTAGGCCCAATTGGCTCAAAAGCAGGGAGGAGTCAATTAAAGGATTATACAGGGGAAGAGACTAAGTACCAAACATTAGCTTGGAATGAATAAGCTGATCGCATATTTTTAAAAGTACAACACATTTTCTCCTTTTAGTAAACAATAATAATTTTGGCAAAATGAACATTTTCAAAATAACTATTAAACAGACAGATACACAGAAAACATATATAAAGTAACATAACCCTTCTTGTGCTTCACTTTTCCATGGTGACTTTGACAGCCTTGACCAATAAATCAATGATAAAGTTTTAGGTGACGCTGCATTCCAGACAAACATGGCTGAGTACACTGAATTCCGTCTCCACGTCAAGAACGGCACCCTTGGGAAGACGACTGCATTTTGGCTGGGTTACATTGATCACATCTGGCTCGTGCTTTCCCTCCTTAAGTTACTGAAGACAAATGCCTTCTTTCTGTATGGAGCATGTCTGAGGATGATGGCAGAGTTATTCTTCAGCATTGACGACAAAATTATGCACGCTGCCTGGCCTTCATGCATTTGGATAACATCGAGGAGCCAAATCCAGGTGCAAAAGAATTGCTGCAGCATGGTGTCATTAATGCTGCCAAGTCCTACATCTCAGGAAATCAGCGCCCAGTCAACAAGTCCATCGATGAAATGTTTATGAAGCATGAGAAGTCACATGCTGGAGCGGGTGCAAGAGGTGCTGGTGTATCTGGTCTGTCAGGCAACTACGAAGCTTACAGACATTGGGCAAAAAGAACACACGAAAGCTCTAGGTACCCGGATGTGATGCTACAGATGGCAAATATGTTAGGTGAATCAAGCAGGAACAAGGCATCACGATACCTGACCATCTCATGATTGCAAGAGTGAGAATGTCAAAGTGAAATACTTCTTTTTATAATTCTACTTACTTTACATTTTATCAAGTTAGTCTTTTCGTGTGTTCTTCCTTTACAGATAAAGTTTATTTTCCTTTTCGTAATGGAGAGAGAAAGAAAATTAGTGGAGTCTGGCCACGGTTCCTCTCTCTGTCACTAATTGGTTGAATCTTTGGCCTTCGAGACATTTAAATTCTCCCTTGTTCCTTGATTGCCCTTTTGCCTCTCAATCTTTGAATTTCGTTCACTTTAGCACCATTTTTTGTCAGGAAATTTGTCATTCTATGAGATAGCCGTGGTGCAAAATGAAACGAGGAATTATAGAGGAGAAACACACAGAGATAGATTTTTTTTTTTTTACAGCCGGTGCAGATGTCGTGGCGTTAACTAAGAAGATAATTTGGCGAGGGAAGGTTTGAGGATGAAGTTTTCACGATCTAAATTCGGAGGCCTGAGATTGGGAGGCAATAAAATCCAACAATACGCTCCCTCTCAAGAAATGATCGCTTTGGCTGAAAATGAATGGGATTGATTTTTTTTTTTACCAAGTTTTATATTTGGAATTAAATTTATGGTAAATTACAAAATATATTTATTCAGATGTGTACTGGGTATACCAGAATATTTTCAATTTCGGAAATTAATAAAGGACTCACTGTATCACAGCCAAGCACACTAAACATGCTACGTTATAATAGCAATGAACATACAGGTATCAGTGATGATTTTCACTGACAATCAGTTTCATTTAAAAGAGAATGGCTTTAAGTGAAATCATGATAGATATCTCTGCCCCATTTATCTTCCATCTGCTAAATTAACGATGGCTCCCAGTGAAAAAGAAAACAGTAAAGAGATCCCTATTGCTCAACTGCAGAAGGTCGAAAGTTCCTTGGATGTATTGCACCATTCATCTCGACCTTCTTCACACTCTCTGACTAATTGGGTATCGAGACTCGTTTATTTTGCTTATCCATCAATAGAGCAGTTTCTAGGTTTCTCAAGCCTCATTTTATATTAATAGTCTATAACCATTCGACAAAACTCATTTGATTTTCCGTTCCTCTCTCTCTCTCTCTCTCTCTCTCTCTCTCTCTCTCTCTCTCGTCCCACCTCACTCCACAGAGACCGAGTCGGCAATTTATTTCCGCAGGTTCTATCTTTTTCTTCATTCATGGAGGGTATCAATAATTCACTCCTATAAAGAATATTATTTGATACCCTCTTATTCACATTTACTAATGCGCTTTGAGTTTTTCCTTTCAATCTTTTACATCACAGAAACATACTTTACGTTATCAAACAACAAAAATCATCAAAATTTTAACATCTAGCTAAGACTTCCAGCCTTGTAAGTTGTTGTTATTATTATTATTATTATTATTATTATTATTATTATTATTATTATTATTATTATTATTATTATTATTATTATATAAAACAGTTAAAGAACGACACAGTTCTTCGTAGTTTTCACTGTTATTTTTATTACAAATGAAGATGCAACATTCGTTGGTAAAAACTTACTCCACTAAGAGAAGCAGTCTAGTGCAGGAAAGGAAATAACATAAAATAAGATGAAAGTGAAATAACAAATAAGCTGATGAAGTAAAATAAATAAGAAAGATAACAAATACGCTATAAAGTAAAACTCATATCTGACTACACAACAACGAAGCATTTGCATACAAGTTTGAACTTCTGAAGTTCCAACGATTCAGCTACATGAAATATCCTATACAGCGTGCACAGTGAGTTAACTGAGCGATGGGGCCAGAGATTAATACCAAGAAATTTAATGGATTTCAAAACTGAAATATAAACCTAAACTTCGAAGTGGGGAACATATGATTACTTTCAGTACTTGCGTTCAGATGTTTTACCAACAAATGATCAAAACCCTTAGATTATAATGGAGTCAGAAACTGGTCGGTGATCAGTAGGTCTAGATATACCCCAACCACATTTAACTAACAGTGGAACATTAACAATTCTCCAACAAATGAAAAGGAAGTCTTTTTGGCTAAATTACGAAAAAATAACGAGAAATCTGAACCTAAGTAACCAGCAGTTTCCACAAAAAACAAGCGGAAAATATCATTATGGTCTAAATCTCCCAAAGCGTCAAGGATTAATAAAAGACTTAATTTCACCAGTCTGAAAAAGGTCCTTATATACTAGTTATAAAAGTCTAAATTTGAGTTACTCACTACTGAATATCTTTTATGGTCAAAATGTATTCATTTCAAGCAGAAGTATAAATTCTGAGCCACAGCTCTTAGTAGGGTAGAATCATATTAAAACATATATGTTCCTTTTCCAAAGATTATAAGTACCCTGCTTCTTCGAGTAAACACATCAACATTTGTTGCTAAGCCACGCTTTGTCTTAAATACGACAATTCAACAATCGAAAAAGAATTTTCCTACTCGTGCTGACAAAACAGTCATTCGAAGGAACAGTAAGCTCAACTTGTTTATCCAACTGTGAACCATTCAGAAGTGAGAGATCATTAAAAAGTCCATCCTAATCTCCATAAGATTTAATATGTATTTTGCTAGGGTAAGAGACATCTAGGACAACTTTCTTAGTCTGAATCATCAACTGTTAGCTCTAGATATAAAAAAATGTCTAGTTAACTTTTTCAGGCAAATTTAAGGTGCTGCATGCGAACACAGGAGTAAGGCAATTCTCTTTGAAAAGTGAGGTTTGTCTCTGTTGTTGAAAGTCAAGTAAGCAGTGACTTGTGCATTTTGACATAAAAACACTTCGTTCCATCTGTTTAAGTTGGTTGAACAGGTTAAGAGGGCCTCATCAAACCTCTTATAACCCTTAACATTACCATACTTGTAAGCAGGCCTAAGAACCTTGCCCGTGCTGTCATAAACCCAGCTTGATCTAACACAACCGACGGAACTGGTTGCATAAGAAATTATCCTACACATACATTTTGGTGTTTAGTCATCACTTAGTGTGTCGTAGCAACCAATTAATGTCCTTTACATTGATACCTTTTTAATGTGAATATTAGAGTACTTTGAGCCTTACCAATGGATTACTTTCGAGTCACGTTGTCTATGGTACTTTTAATCTGTTCTTGTTCAGTATATTAGATATTTCACAGGAACCCTTTTCAGTTTCTTAAGCTGTCACCATCCCCGATTATAAGCTCGTGTTTTAATGTTGATAGTTTACAGCATTCTAAGTTATTTTACTCATTTTTGATATTCAGTACCTATGTATGAATTTTAATCTTATTTTCAAAGGGACAGCTTATTTAACAAGGAAAAAAATCTTGAAATGAATGTCAATATATATTTCTAATTTCATAAGTAATTACCTATATTCCATTAAATGGAAAATCACATATTACCTGCCATCGAAGAGACTGGAACCTATCAAATCATTTCCAGTAAAGGAAAGAACAAAAACTTATTTAGAATAAAAATTTCATTAACATTTGACCTCGATAAGGACAATTAATACAACCTCTGCCAAAAAAGGACAGAAAAGCCTTAAATTTTCGGTGAACTCCTTTCCGAGATCCATTTCTCTCTCCATCGTCCTATTCCTCTTTCTCTGAGGACGTCCATTTGTCTCCTTTCGTCTTCGTTGGCTAACAGTAAACGTTCTAAACTTATACAATAAACGAACGCACGGCCTTACATATATTTACTTGTGTTCCTGTGTTCGTGTTTACATCTGAGTTTTAGTTTTCTGTAAAAGAAAACTTTTGTGCCGGCTTTGTCTGTCCGTCCGCTCTCAGACCTTAAAAACTACTGAGGCTATAGAGCTGTAAATTGGTATGTTGATCATCCACCCTCCAATCATCAAACATATCAAATTGCAGCCCTCTAGAATCATTGCTATAGGTACCAACAACATAGGCCACCACCGGACCATGGCTGAGTTTCATGGGCCGCGTCTAAGAGTTTTTATGGGCTGTGGCTGAGGCCACCAAAGGACAGAAAACTCGATTGCCCCGAAGAAACTTCGTTGCATTTTTTATTTGTTTATATGAACGTATAGAATGTAGATACATAGACTGGAGATATTATTGTTATAGCTTGATTTCTATAAGAAGTTTCTACTTTCAACAAGGAACAATTATTGCTTGGTTTAGAATGTAAAATTGGAATGTGAACATCGGTCCGTCTTGATTAGTATTCAACCGAGATAAGATATTTTCGAACAAAAACGTAATTTTCTAGTACCTAAAAGTGACAGCAGTTACTTCTTGATCATTAAAAATAGTAGAATACCAAGCACTGTCAGAAACTGAAGCAAATCTCTGCGGGAAATGTGACAGGAGGAATACTGCCGGAATCTTTGGTTTATTCATATAGTTATCTAGATTTCCACTGATTTATTTTCTTATTTTTATTTAAGCAATGATTTACTTCCTTGTTATTCATAACACACCGGTAACTATACTAATTTATGGAAATAAAACCTCTCAAAAATCAAACTATTTTGAAGCCTCAGGTAATGACGAAGTACGCAACTCCTTTTGCACTCACAAGTAAACAAACCTACAAGTTCTTGTTACATTTTCTCTGCCAAGGTTGTTTTGAAGAAAATTCGGAAAGTGAAGGAGAGTCAATACATAACACGAAGTTATTCCCCCATATCCTAGAGCGAATGGGGCAGAGAATCCTGGGAGAGCTCACTGAAAGCCTCCAGGTGAATTGGGAAAATGGTCGAATGCTAAGAAAATTTTCACCGATATTTTTGGGACGCATGAAAGACAATTGTTTTTCTATCACTTTTTCGGAAACCGTTTTCCGGGACAGTCCCTCGGGACATGTAACTTTTTTTCAAGTGATCAAAGAATTTGTTTTTCTTTTTTATTTTGCGCCTTGCTGCTCAAAACAATCCCCAGAACCCAACTAGATTTAGAGGTTAAATTCGGAATTATACTGCTGTTAAAATATGAGGGCCCAAAGTAATAACATAACCTGAAGCAGTATAATAAATGTAGCCTACTGTATATGATATACTAATTTTCATCATGGATTTTCAACAGGTAAAGTATAGAATATTACCATCAACATTCAGAAGTAAAGTATAGAATATTACCAGCAACATTCAGAATAATTTTCTTCTCTGATGCTCTTTATTATACAAAGATTAATATCACATTAATGGAAGCTAATGTGAACTCTGTTGATACTCACGATAAGGCCATTGCCATAGGACGTGTATTTTTGTTTGTACTGTTTTATCAATTCCAAATTTTAGAGTTCACCATATGGCGTAATATCCATTAGGAAATGGATAAGGTACGCGTCACTCTTTAGCAAATTCATATGTGGTGTGTCTCGAGCATTAAAATGAAAATATAAATCATTTATAAATGTATTGTTACATATATATATATATATATATATATATATATATATATATATATATATATATATATATATATATATATATATATATATATATATATATATATATATTAGTGTATATATATACATATAAACAATCAACGCCATATCTCTGGTAATTGTATATTACTGACTCAACTTTTTTCACCTATGCCGAATTTAAACAGAATTTTATTTACTCAATAAATAGGCTAAGCAACTAATACCTATGGTAGTTCAAATGAAGTGCTAGAATGGAGTATTTTGCGTTGGATTTATTTGTAAAATATGTCATATACAATTCTCATTTGGAGCTATTTTTCACTTCAGTAATTAGAAGACAGGGAACATATTAAGTACATTCAATAATAAGACGGTAAAGGGGAAACCTATAGTCCAATTAGTATTAGCCATAATATGTATAATTGGGCCAAAAACTTTCCTATATGAAACTGAATATTAGTTTCCTTCACAGACATATTAGTTTCCTTCACAGACAGAGTTTCAATGTACGAGTCTAAATTATATCTCCTCAAAGAGGTCCGTTAAATTCCCTTTTTTCATTTCAATGAAGTGTTTGGGAAAGTGGAGTTGAACCCAGAAACCTTCGTATCTAAATTAGAAAAAAACGAATGAACTTTATCCTACTTTATAGAAACACTTATTTTTTTATATAGCTCATTATTCGGTTCC
>JANJGK010000048.1:11500599-11530556 GCA_039081455.1 Macrobrachium rosenbergii
ATATTTGCAACGATAAATGATTTCAATAGGGACAGGTAGTAGTTTTTGGTGTGATTTTCTCTGCAATATATTCTTGGACAAGTGGTATGACATCATTCATATGTTTATTTAAATTTTAAAGCTTTAAACTGATTTACGTTTATTAATTTTAAGTAAACATTTATTTCCTTGCCGTCGTAGTTCGCCGGTAGCTATAATCATGGAAATAAAACCTCTAAAAAATCAGACTATTTTGAAAACTCTAACAATGACGACTGCGGTTCCGTTTGTGTACGAACAAGAACACAAACCTACAGATTTTGTTTCATTTTCCTGCCAAGTTTGTTCTGAATGAAATAAAAAAATAAATTTCAGGCCAAAAGCCAAGCACTATAGTCCGTGAGGTCATTCAGCACTGTTACGGAAATTGAGAGTAAAAAGGTTTTAAAGGTGTAACAGGAGGAAGACCTCGCTGTTGCACCATGAAACAGTTGTTAGGAGAGGGTGGAAAATAAGAAGGAAGACAAATATGAACGGAGGTGCAGGAAAAGAAATGAAAGGGGTTGCAGCTAGGGGCCGAAGGGACACTGAAAAGAACCTTCAGTAATTCTTTCAGTGCCCCGCGTGAGGTGCGTTGATGGCACTAGCCCCCTACATTGAAGCTTGTTTTAAAAAAGACTCGGTGCATTGATGGCATTAGCCCCCTACATTGAAGCTTGTTTTAAAGAGGACTCGTAAATGAAGGAGGGTCAATACGCAACACCGACTTATTCCTCCTACCTCGAGCGATGGGGACAGGATGCATTGATGGCACTAGCCCCCTACACTGAAGCTTGTTTTAAAGAAGACTCGGTGCATTGATGGCACTAGCCCCCTACATTGAAGCTTGTTTTAAATAGGACTCGTAAATGAAGGAGGGTCAATACGCAACACCGACTTATTCCTCCTACCTCGAGCGATGGGGACAGGATGCATTGATGGCACTAGCCCCCTACACTGAAGCTTGTTTTAAAAAAGACTCGGTGCATTGATGGCACTAGCCGCCTACATTGAAGCTTGTTTTAAAGAGGACTCGTAAATGAAGGAGGGTCAATACGCAACACCGACTTATTCCTCCTACCTCGAGCGATGGGGACAGGATGCATTGATGGCACTAGCCCCCTACACTGAAGCTTGTTTTAAAGAAGACTCGGTGCGTTGATGGCACTAGCCCCCTACAGGGAACTTGTTTTAAAGAAGACTCGCCGCATGGATGGCACTAGCACCCTACAGGGAAGCTTGTTTTAAAGAAGACTCGGTGCATGGATGGCACTAGCCCCCTACAGGGAACTTGTTTTAAAGAAGACTCGGTGCATTGATGGCCACTAGCCCCCTACAGGGAAGCTTGTTTTAAAGAAGACTCGGTGCATTGATGGCACTAGCCCCCTACAGGGAAGCTTGTTTTAAAGAGGACTCGGTGCAATGATGGCACTAGCCCCTACAGGGAAGCTTGTTTTAAAGAAGACTCGGTGCATTGATGGCCACTAGCCCCCTACAGGGAAGCTTGTTTTAAAGAAGACTCGGTGCATTGATGGCACTAGCCCCCTACAGGGAAGCTTGTTTTAAAGAAGACTCGGTGCATTGATGGCCACTAGCCCCCTACAGGGAAGCTTGTTTTAAAGAAGACTCGGTGCATTGATGGCCACTAGCCCCCTACAGGGAAGCTTGTTTTAAAGAAGACTCGGTGCATTGATGGCCACTAGCCCCCTACAGGGAAGCTTGTTTTAAAGAAGACTCGGTGCATTGATGGCCACTAGCCCCCTACATTGAAGCGTGTTTTAAAGAAGACTCGGTGCATTGATGGCCACTAGCCCCCTACATTGAAGCTTGTTTTAAAGAAGAATCGGTGCATTGATGGCCACTAGCCCCCTACAGGGAAGCTTGTTTTAAAGAAGACTCGGTGCATTGATGGCCACTAGCCCCCTACAGGAAAGCTTGTTTTAAAGAAGACTCGGTGCATTGATGGCCACTAGCCCCCTACATTGAAGCTTGTTTTAAAGAAGACTCGGTGCATTGATGGCCACTAGCCCCCTACAGGGAAGCTTGTTTTAAAGAAGACTCGGTGCATTGATGGCCACTAGCCCCCTACATTGAAGCTTGTTTTAAAGAAGACTCAGTGCATTGATGGCACTAGCCCCTACACTGAAGCTTGTTTTAAAGAAGACTCGGTGCATTGATGGCACTAGCCCCCTACAGGGAAGCTTGTTTTAAAGAAGACTCGGTGCATTGATGGCACTAGCCCCCTACAGGGAAGCTTGTTTTAAAGAAGACTCGGTGCATTGATGGCACTAGCCCCCTACACTGAAGCTTGTTTTAAAGAAGACTCGGTGCATTGATGGCACTAGCCCCCTACACTGAAGCTTGTTTTAAAGAAGACTCGGTGCGTTGATGGCACTAGCCCCCTACACTGAAGCTTGTTTTAAAGACAACTCGGTGCGTTGATGGCACTAGCCCCCTACACTGAAGCTTGTTTTAAAGAAGACTCGGTGCGTTGATGGCACTAGCCCCCTACACTGAAGCTTGTTTTAAAGAAGACTCGGTGCATTGATGGCACTAGCCCCCTACACTGAAGCTTGTTTTAAAGAAGACTCGGTGCGTTGATGGCACTAGCCCCCTACAGGGAACTTGTTTTAAAGAAGACTCGGTGCATGGATGGCACTAGCACCCTACAGGGAAGCTTGTTTTAAAGAAGACTCGGTGCATTGATGGCACTAGCCCCGTACATTGAAGCTTGTTTTAAAGAGGACTCGGTGCATTGATGGCACTAGCCCCTACAGGGAAGCTTGTTTTAAAGAAGACTCGGTGCATTGATGGCCACTAGCCCCCTACAGGGAAGCTTGTTTTAAAGAAGACTCGGTGCATTGATGGCACTAGCCCCCTACAGGGAAGCTTGTTTTAAAGAAGACTCGGTGCATTGATGGCCACTAGCCCCCTACAGGGAAGCTTGTTTTAAAGAAGACTCGGTGCATTGATGGCCACTAGCCCCCTACAGGGAAGCTTGTTTTAAAGAAGACTCAGTGCATTGATGGCACTAGCCCCTACAGGGAAGCTTGTTTTAAAGAAGACTCGGTGCATTGATGGCACTAGCCCCCTACACTGAAGCTTGTTTTAAAGAAGACTCGGTGCATTGATGGCACTAGCCCCCTACAGGGAAGCTTGTTTTAAAGAAGACTCAGTGCATTGATGGCACTAGCCCCTACACTGAAGCTTGTTTTAAAGAAGACTCGGTGCATTGATGGCACTAGCCCCCTACACTGAAGCTTGTTTTAAAGAAGACTCGGTGCGTTGATGGCACTAGCCCCCTACACTGAAGCTTGTTTTAAAGACAACTCGGTGCGTTGATGGCACTAGCCCCCTACACTGAAGCTTGTTTTAAAGAAGACTCGGTGCGTTGATGGCACTAGCCCCCTACGCTGAAGCTTGTTTTAAAGAAGACTCGGTGCATTGATGGCACTAGCCCCCTACACTGAAGCTTGTTTTAAAGAAGACTCGGTGCGTTGATGGCACTAGCCCCCTACAGGGAACTTGTTTTAAAGACGACTCGGTGCATGGATGGCACTAGCCCCCTACACTGAAGCTTGTTTTAAAGAAGACTCGGTGCGTTGATGGCACTAGCCCCTACAGGGAACTTGTTTTAAAGACGACTCGGTGCATGGATGGCACTAGCACCCTACAGGGAAGCTTGTTTTAAAGAAGACTCGGTGCATTGATGGCACTAGCCCCCTACACTGAAGCTTGTTTTAAAGAGGACTCGGTGCATTGATGGCACTAGCCCCCTACACTGAAGCTTGTTTTAAAGAAGACTCGGTGCGTTGATGGCACTAGCCCCCTACAGGGAACTTGTTTTAAAGACGACTCGGTGCATGGATGGCACTAGCACCCTACAGGGAAGCTTGTTTTAAAGAAGACTCGGTGCATTGATGGCACTAGCCCCCTACACTGAAGCTTGTTTTAAAGAGGACTCGGTGCATTGATGGCACTAGCCCCCTACACTGAAGCTTGTTTTAAAGAAGACTCGGTGCGTTGATGGCACTAGCCCCCTACAGGGAACTTGTTTTAAAGACGACTCGGTGCATGGATGGCACTAGCACCCTACAGGGAAGCTTGTTTTAAAGAAGACTCGGTGCATTGATGGCACTAGCCCCCTACACTGAAGCTTGTTTTAAAGAAGACTCGGTGCGTTGATGGCACTAGCCCCCTACAGGGAACTTGTTTTAAAGACGACTCGGTGCATGGATGGCACTAGCACCCTACAGGGAAGCTTGTTTTAAAGAAGACTCGGTGCATTGATGGCACTAGCCCCTACACTGAAGCTTGTTTTAAAGAAGACTCGGTGCATTGATGGCACTAGCCCCCTACACTGAAGCTTGTTTTAAAGAAGACTCGGTGCGTTGATGGCACTAGCCCCCTACACTGAAGCTTGTTTTAAAGACAACTCGGTGCGTTGATGGCACTAGCCCCCTACACTGAAGCTTGTTTTAAAGAAGACTCGGTGCGTTGATGGCACTAGCCCCCTACGCTGAAGCTTGTTTTAAAGAAGACTCGGTGCATTGATGGCACTAGCCCCCTACACTGAAGCTTGTTTTAAAGAAGACTCGGTGCGTTGATGGCACTAGCCCCCTACAGGGAACTTGTTTTAAAGACGACTCGGTGCATGGATGGCACTAGCACCCTACAGGGAAGCTTGTTTTAAAGAAGACTCGGTGCATTGATGGCACTAGCCCCCTACACTGAAGCTTGTTTTAAAGAGGACTCGGTGCATTGATGGCACTAGCCCCCTACATTGAAGCTTGTTTTAAAGAAGACTCGGTGCATTGATGGCACTAGCCCCCTACATTGAAGCTTGTTTTAAAGAGGACTCGTAAATGAAGGAGGGTCAATACGCAACACCGACTTATTCCTCCTACCTCGAGCGATGGGGACAGGATGCATTGATGGCACTAGCCCCCTACACTGAAGCTTGTTTTAAAGAAGACTCGGTGCGTTGATGGCACTAGCCCCCTACACTGAAGCTTGTTTTAAAGACAACTCGGTGCATTGATGGCACTAGCCCCCTACACTGAAGCTTGTTTTAAAGAAGACTCGGTGCGTTGATGGCACTAGCCCCCTACGCTGAAGCTTGTTTTAAAGAAGACTCGGTGCATTGATGGCACTAGCCCCCTACACTGAAGCTTGTTTTAAAGAAGACTCGGTGCGTTGATGGCACTAGCCCCCTACAGGGAACTTGTTTTAAAGACGACTCGGTGCATGGATGGCACTAGCACCCTACAGGGAAGCTTGTTTTAAAGAAGACTCGGTGCATTGATGGCACTAGCCCCCTACACTGAAGCTTGTTTTAAAGAGGACTCGGTGCATTGATGGCACTAGCCCCCTACATTGAAGCTTGTTTTAAAGAAGACTCGGTGCATTGATGGCACTAGCCCCCTACATTGAAGCTTGTTTTAAAGAGGACTCGTAAATGAAGGAGGGTCAATACGCAACACCGACTTATTCCTCCTACCTCGAGCGATGGGGACAGGATGCTGGGAGCGTTCACGCAAAGTCTTCAGTTGAATTCAGGAAATGGTCGAACGCGAAGAAAACGGAATACGACAAATAAGAGTTTAACTTTTGCCGAAATTATTCACCGATATTTCTGAGACGCAAGGAGGTGGTTATATTTTTCTATTCCTTTTTCGGAAACTTTTTCTGGTACAGCCCAAGTTGCTAAAATATAAACGCCAAAAATGATAAGATAATCTACGCCAGGATATAGATTTTCAATATAATAAATGCAAACTATAAGATATACTAATTTCACTAAGGAATTTTCAAAAAGTAATGTGTACGATATTCCCTGCAATATCCGGAATAATTTCCTTCTATTAATCTGATGCTCTTTGTCATGCAAAGATTAATATTGCATTAAGGGAAGCCAATATGAACGCTGTTAATATCCACGATAAACCCATTTCCACAGAGCATGTATTTTAATTCTAATATTTTATTTCTTTCTCCAATTTTCGGATTCAGCATTTGATGTAATATCCGACAATATATGAATAAGTTACACTTCACTGTTTAGAAATTCATTTATGCGTTGCGCCTCGAGCTTTAAAATGAAAATATAAATCTTATATAAATGAATAAATATTATATACATATAATCAACGCCAGATATCTGGTGGTTATATATTACTGACTCGGCTTTTCTTTCCCATTTGCCAAATCTAAATAAATGGGCTGTACAAGTTCAAATAAAGTACTGGGATCGAATATTTTTCATTGGATTGATTAGTTTAACCCATCATCTGCCATTCCTATTAAAAAAAAAAGGTTTTTTGAATTTAAATAATATGATAAACAGGGAAAAAGATTGACTGTATTACAAAATACGACGGAAGAAGAGATTTCTGAACTTCAATAAGTAATGGTCTGACGTATGTTTGAGCCAGCAACTTTCCTACATGAAACAATATTCGCTTCCTTCTTAGGTGCAATTTTGATGTACAGAGCTCAGAAGACGCGTTTAAGTTTTATTTTAACAACAGTGACACTTAGAAATATTATTAATCTTATTTACCTCTATATTAGGCTGACAAAGGGCATCACCTTCCCAGCCACATCGTTACGATTCAGCAAAGGAAGTTTTATGATACAAACGACGAGAGAACGAAACGGAAAATGATAAGGAATGCTGGATCCCCTTGTGACGGGAGAAGCTTGAAGGTATACCAAAGAATAATGAAGCGATAGGTAAGATAACTGCGCTCTGTGCGTTTTAATGAAGTGTCAGAGAAAGATACGGAGATCCAGAAAACCTTCATATCTAAATTGGAGAAATGAATGAACTTTCTGCTGCGACAAGAATTTTTTTTTTAGGGTCTATCATATTATTTCATTTTTTTTCCATGGCACAAATGAGAGTATAGACGTCTGAATGAACACGAATATGAATGTATTAAAAGGATATTTGCATTCATACTTTCTAATATAGTTTGAAGGACATAGTCATTCTTTGAACCTCCAAACATTTTAACGGATATGAAAAAAATTATAAGCATTAGCAGAAAAAAAATAATGTTTGGCAGGGAAAGAATGGCGAATTGCATTTATTATGATAATACCGATTTTCAAATTTTTCGTGACTGAAAATAGTGGAATATTCAGGAAAATGGAACTCAAATATACGGACTTTCCAAAAGTAAACATAATTACGATACACAGCTCCTACAGATATTACACATGAACTTAAATAATCAGATTGCGTGACCATAAACTTCAAATTCATTTAACAACGTACTCTGCTTCATCCATTTTTAGTTTTCTGTAAAGGAAAACTATTGCGCCGGCTCTGTCTGTCCGTCAGCACTTTATTTGTTCGCACTTTTTCTGTCCGCCCTCAGATCTTAAAAACTACTGAGGCTAGAGGCCTATAAATTCGTATGTTGATCATCCACCCTCCAATTATCAAACATACCAAATTACTGCCCTCTAGCCTCAGTAGTTTTAATTTTATTTAAGATTAAAGTTAGCCGTAATCCTGCTTCTGGCAACGATACAGGACAGGCCACCACCAGGCCGTTGTTAGAGTTTCATGGGCCACGGGTCAAACAGCATTATACCGAGACCACCGAAAGATAGATATATTTTCGGTAGCCTTGATTATACGCTGTACAGAAAACTCGACTGCGCCGAAGAAACTTCGGCGCATTTTTTACTTGTTTCTGTCATTGAGCAATAATAAACAGATTTCATAATAAATACAATCTACGGTTCATATTGAAAGATCTATGGAAATACAACGGCCATATAATGAACACTTAAATTTTCGATCTCCAGATAATTTTGGAAAGTATTTCCACAGTAGTCACTTAAAAATCCATAGAGGTAATAAAATGAAGAATTACTCTTACATCCACAAAATTTCGATCACGGTTCGGGAGGAGGGAATCTCAAAGTGCTTAACGCCTTTGGTATCGAAGAGGCTTTACTTAATTGGTTCCGGGTTTCAATTTATGTTTATCTTCCTATTCTCGATCTAATGCCATCGATAACAAATTCAGCACCTCTGCCCTAGTAAGAAACCATCAATTATCGCAGCACAGGTGACATCAACATGTGGCCAAGAACACAATCGTTTTCTCATGAATAATTAACACTAATTCATTATCGGAGAGGATAAGGTATGTAGGTATGCATGTATGTATGTATGTGTATATGTATATATACATACATATATCCACACTATATATATATATATATATATATATATATATATATATATATATATATATATATATATATATATATATATATATATATATATATATATATATATATATATATATATATATATATATATAGTATCTTCATCATGAAGCTACAAATGTCGTTTAATATCCAGTTCACGCTACTTCGGGAATATCCCCGATGGGGAATTTCCACCAAGGGGAATTTTTTAAGCGATAAATGGATTGGTACCCCCCGGGTCCCGATTCCTTGACACAGTACCTTCCAGCGACTCCACTCGACGGTCTAACCATTGAGCCAACCGGCGGTACCGATCCATTTTTCACTTAAAAAACCCCCTTCAGTGTCATTTCCCCATCGGCGATATTCCCGAAGTAGCGTGAATTGGATATTAAACGACATTTGCAGATTCATGATTGTATATAAATCACAGTGATAAAAATTTCATATAATTATATATATATATATATATATATATATATATATATATATATATATATATATATATATATATATATATATATATATATATATATATATATATATATATGTAGTGAGGACGAGTTATGAAAGAAATGTGTAATGAATACAACAATGCAGGTGAACTCTGATATGATTTGGAAGTCAAGTTAACTATGACGTGACTATGAAGTCGAACACTTCCGCCCGAAGTTCTGTAAAAGGAAAGGGAGAGAAAGAAGACAACAGAGAGAGGAAAGAAGTAGTAAAGAACAGGTGAGCGGAGTATAAGTAGCTATTAAGGTCTCTCTCTCGGTGACGAGAAAATTAGCTTAGGTTTTGTTACTCATCGATTTAAGCATTGTGAATTTTTGGTCTCAAAGCGAATTTGACTCCAGGCAGTCACCGCCTATATTTTGGGTGAAACTGTAATAAGAGGTATAATAAATGAAGAAAGCCATTACAGACAGTCTAATCTCCTTCTGAAGAATAGTCTACAGTAAAGACACAACGCAGTTCATAATTAAACAAAAAACCCAATATCATCATTCTCTGGAGAGAAAATAAGTCACAAACTGGGATAGCTGAATTTTGGAAGAATACAAACATCGGCGTTTCTGGAGGATTACAGTAACCCAGAAATAGCAATTATCAGAAAGAAAGGGTCTAAGCGATGACAGGCAGGGCAGCCGATCGAGACTACAAAATCTACCCCAAAGCCAAATCAAAGTCCTTCAGAAGAAGGCATCGTGCTTACCCCGTACAAATGGAAAAAGCACGTTAAAAGAAGAAGAAGAAGATGAAGAAGGAGAAAACTCTGTATAAACCGAATGCAACTGATGAAGTTATCACTTTCAATGCAACATCCTTAAAAGAGGGCCTTCTACCTACATATGTTATTATTATTATTATCATCATTATATACAAACGACAACACCGTATCCTCTTTGGGAGGTCATCCGTTGTTTTATAAAGCAAAAAGATTCCCAAAAATCAAAAAAGGATCAAATAATCCCCCGATAAGGAGGCGCAAAGAATAATTGCGAGAACAAAGGGAGGAGAGAGAGAAGAAGAGGAAACCATTGTGTTCACGCTTTGATATATTAAATGAACTGTCTTCTTTTTATCTCGGCGTCTCTTTTATTATCTTCACAATTGGGAGAAAGAAAATTCTGGGACGTAAAGTCTGCGAACGAGGGAATTGGAGAGACTGTATCCTTTTGATAATTCTTTTACCCATTAAAATGATCAGTTTTCCCATTATCGGAACAAAGCATGATTATTTTTTTCATTCGCTGCTCATTATTAACAATAAGCTTTCTTTACCATTGTTACTTATTTCTTTTTGTTTTCCTTTCTATTCTTCGGTCTCCTTACTACTCATTAGTTTCTTATTTTCAAATGTAGTGTTGCCCCTTTTTAAATGCTAACAATATTCATGAAGTGAATTACGTTTCTGGAATAAAAAATTAGCAGCCAGTACCTCGTATATATAACCTGCAAACGCTGGTATACAAAAGCCCTTGTTAATAAATTTCAACGGCACATGTGTCCGTAGTTAGACCTTGCTTAGAATCGTGTACTTATAAACAGTTATTTACAAAATAAAACTAAATCACAGAAAATTTTCTTTTACAAAGTCAATAAATTATTAATAGTAGAGAACTTATAACTGCACGCGTGTAAAGCTGTTATTCATAATCGAGACTTTATAGAGTCACAATAGTGGTCGATCTTTTCTTTGTCGTTGCAATCTTTGTCATTCGGCGAACATTCATCCTGTCAATAAGATACCAAAATGGGAAGAGGAGTCAGGAATATGAAAACCATTCTCTCCTCAGAACGAAAGAAATGAAAATGACTTGAATATTCTAGCGAAAATGAAGAGCTTAAGGTAGGCTGTTCGGTGACACACACATCTAGTAGGCCAGTTTCCGAAATGGTTAATCATGATTATGCTAAATCATCAGCTTTGTTAGTAAAACTTGCCATTGTTTGCGTAAGTCACTTTTTACACTATGAGACATCCAAGCAGAGCCTCCAGCTCAACTGGAATAAATTATAAACACAAATTCGACCAATTTTTCGATTTGTTAAACCTTCAAACTCCGTACTGTGTAAATTGATCAGCGCTTAAGATCGGATTTTCTTCACAGGATAAATTTTGAGGCTTGAGACAAATCATATAACTTTTTTCAAGTTGTGTGAATGTTAGGTGACACTGAACAATTTATTTTCTGCTAGGTTGAGGGATCAGATCAAGCTAATGGAAAACCAGGTAGCTTAGTCTATGAGAGTAATAAGTGGAAAATGGAGAACACAATGCCACCAATAATCTTTTCAAGTGGAAAAGTTAACAAGTAAATGAAATAAAATAACTTCTTCGCAATCGAGTTTTCTGTACATCCGCTCCAACGTATCAAGGCCACCGAAAATAGATCCATCTTTCGGTGGTTGCGGTATAATGCTGTATGAGCCACGGCCCATGAAACTTAACCACGGCTCGGTGGTTGCATATCCTATATCGTTGTCAGAAGCACGATTACGGCTAACTTTAACCTTAAATAAAATAAAAACTACTGTGGCTAGAGGGCTTCAATTTGGTATGTTTGATGATTGGAAGGTGGATGATCAACAAATCAATCTGCAGCCCTCTAACCTCGGTAGTTTTTAAGATCTGAGGGCGGACAGAAAAAGTACGGACAGAAAAAAGAACGGACGGACAGACAAAGCCGGCACAATTGTTTTCTTTTACAGACTACTAATGGATGAAGGAAGTTCACAAGTCAGGAAACAGTCTGGTGCTTTGATCAATTATATATGCAATGTGTCCATCAAGTCCTGGTGCAATTTAAAACATTTGTAGCTTCGTAACTATACATGATAGAATTAATCTGTAAAAAGGTTTAGAAAGCTTGATGTGTCTAGTTTTTCTGTTCTTCTGAATATTTATTCGTTATTTGTTTTATCAAACATTTTTCACAATTTCTGAAACTTCTTTTTCAGAGCCACTGTTGACCCATGGCTTCACTAAAAGCGTAAGTAAACTGCGTTCTTTGGTTGGCTGAGCTAAAATGTACTGTCGCTGTCCAGAGATGATTTACAACCAAGAATAAAGAAGCACCACACGTGAAAAAAAAGTAAGTATATCTTAGAGTAACCAGACCACTGAGCTGATTAACAGCTCTCCTAGGGCTGTCCCGAAGGACTAGATTTATTTTACGTGGCTAAGAACCAACTGGTTACCTAGCAACGGGACCTACAGCTTATTGTGGAATCCGAACCACATTATAGCGAGAAATGAATTTCTATCACCAGAAATAAATTCCTCCAATTCTTCACTGGCCGGTCGGGGAGTCGAACGCTGGGCCAACAGCGTGCTAACCGAGAGCTCTACCCACCCCCCAATGAAGAACTGAATTGCATAGGCAGATGGATGAAGAAATTTAAGGAAACAAGTTCTGTTACTGATAAACCAAGGTCTAGTAGACCGTGTTGATGAAGGAACTGTTGGTTTGTAGAACAATCCTTTGAAAGAAGTCCGAGAAAGAGTCTAAGACGAGCATCTTTAGAGATGAGTCTTTCTCTGCTATAAGTGAGATCTCTTCTTTCTGTATTTCCCTTTACCTCCTCTTACTTCTCCCTAGTAACCAACTGGTTCTTAGCCACGTTAAATAAGTCTAATCCTTCGGGTCAGTCCTAGGAGAGCTGTTAATCAGCTCAGTGGTCTGGTAAAACTAAGGTATACTTTTTTCCTAATGAACACCATATTCTTTGGAAGCTTGAATTTCAAGTCAATAGCCCCTGTGGAACTGTTCCATATGAATAGGGTTCATCTTCTGAATAATTTATAATGATAATGCGTGTGCGTATGTGCATTAAAATGTACAATAAAGCCCAAATTAATAATATTAGAGAATTGTAGAATTCTGGATTATCTTCTGAATAATTTATAATAATAATGCGTGTGCGTATGTGCATTAACAATGTACTGTACAACGAAGCCCAAAATAATAATATTAGAGAATTGTAAAATTCTGGATTATACGGTAGAATTAATAATCTAAATTCACTGGTCTTGGAAAAACAATGCGTGTTATACTTTAAAATCTCAAATCTTGACAAATAGCTAGAATAAACGAATCCAATGGTTTTATCATTTTTTTCGACCGAGGAAAGTGGTTTAGTGCTTTAATAAGCATATATCATGATAGTTTCATGTTTGGGCAACTTTTGCTATTTCAAAAGAATAATCGTGAAAAAAATGCGAAATACATAGGTTTCTGTGATTTTACATTGCTGAAATATTTGAAAGAACATATGATTTAATCACGCTTACCATATAGAAAAATGAGTGTGGTACTGGTAACATCAATTGACATTTTTTTACAGGATATTCTCTGAATTTAATGTATTATATATATTCAAATGTGTATTTGGTCAGTTATTAATCTAATTAAAACATGCAAAAAAAAGCCTACTAAACACTTTTGTATTATATCTATACACTTAGTCACTCAGCATTACAAAAAAAGAACAGAATTTGTCTGTCCATCTACCTGCTGTATTCGGCAGTGGTTTCATCCACAATGAATTGAACTGGCTCTAAACCATAGCACTCTTGGTAAAAACAATATGAACCTATTACTGAAACTAAACAAATGCGTTATTTTGATAGTTGAGGTGGGGAGCCCCGCTGTTTGCTTTGAGATCGTGGTGGAATTTCCGTTTTAGAAATCCTGAAATATGTATTTGCTGTGCAATCGACTGCTTCGAGCTATTTGCTTTATTGTCTGGCTTGGAAAAAGCAGAAAAAAACATGAACATCAGCAAAAACAACTTCAGTAACAGCAATAATAATAATAATAATAATAATAATAATAATAATAATAATAATAATAATAATAATAATAATAGCTTTTATTGAATATTATTGCTGCTTCAGCTGCATTTATTCTGTAGAAGACTTTCTATTTTCCTTATTGCGGACTTCTCTTCATTGGAGGTGCGTGCTAACAGCTCGCCTATATTTCTAATTTCATGGGGAAAAAGTAAAAAAACCTAGATTCTGCTTTTTATATACTGTATTCTATACAGTTAGAATATTATAACTTATAAAGTTGCTTAAAAACTTGTTGTCGCGACGTTTCGACAGACTCTTCTGTCATTCTCCAGCGAGAGCTAGTAGAGAACTTGCAGGTTGTACAGGTCCTTCCGAATTTACACATGAGCTTCAGCAGGGGGTCATGAAGCCCGTGTATAAATTCGGAGTATAAATTGCTGAGTTCGGACAAGCTGCCACCCACATATTTCCCAAGGTCGTTGGCCGAGTTATCGAGTCATATTTAATATTTTGATATTTTCCTCAGCCAAGGATTAATACATGATACTGATTTTTGAACGAGTTAACTATTCCACGACAAAGAACGGAGAAAGTGTGCCTAACATCTCTCTCGTAGGTAGGGAGGACAAAATTTGCAAAGTTCGTTGAATTTCGAAAGCAGTAACTGCGTTTGTCACTCCGACGAGGTCCCAAGTGAGCGTAACATTGTAGTAGGTTTTCATATCGCGGGAAGCATATAAAAATTCCATGTCAATAATATAGCAAGCGAACGGCAACCGTTGATTTCATAATTTGCATAATTAAGTAATGTAAATTCCGGCTGTCAGGACGTCACAGATACATTCCTTATGTGTACTTGAACACGCAGTAAGCATGCGGAAGCGAACGGAAATTAATTTCGCGCGATAAAGAAAAAAAAAAGAGAAAAAGTGTAACTCAGAGTAATTTCATTTTCCATCTCCATAATGTAAAATCCTTTGCATTGTTAGTGTATTTAGTTAAAACTTGTATTCCTAAATTTGCTTTGTTCGTTTTGTGAGAGGAATTCGTGTACTTTGCGTGCGTTCCATGGTAAACAAACGCACCTTGGGATCGTGTATTCCTCCACCAGTGTGCGCCTAGTAGTTGTTTTGAATTTTGCTGCATTATAACGGGATTCGTCCGACATTTTGGAACCCTTGTTGACCACTCCCCATGTCCGCTATCTTAAAACCTTTGTTGTTATTGTTTTGTGATTGGTTGTGGGGGCGCCACAGTCACCATAGCTCTACCTCAATTGGCACTTCGGGAACTACTTTGTTTGCGTAGTAATCCTACTCAAAAAATCTGCGGCAGAACATAAACTTCAAGAGATAGGAATTAGGCTAGGATTCCGTACAATAGATAAAAACCAGACATAATTTAGTCAGGGAATGATAGGACTTAGTTAGGATATATATATAACAAAAGTTCCTATACAAATCCACAGTCGTAAGAAATTATATGAAAGAAAAGAAACTTATCATTTTTTAAATCATAACTTCTCAGAGTAAGACGTACGCCTTGGGCCACAGGGAAAGTTACGATTGCTAAGACAATCCCATAACACAGTCCAAAAAGACGTATCTTCAAATAAGACACCTGCCAGTGGGCAGTTGTCATAAATTTTACTATTTTCTCAGGCAGCACAAATTTGCTGGCTGAATTTCTCTCTTGCTCTCTCTCATATATTCAACCTAACCTCCAAGTGTATGTGCACCGAATTCATTGAAAGGAAGGGCCAACACTGGGATAATTAATCAAACTAACCCAAATAACCAGAAACACCTCTGTCCCACAAACAGATGAGGACAATTTAAGATTAATTACAGTTAGAAACTGTCGGTCACAAGTGAGGTCTTTTATCCAGACCTAAGCAGAAAGTAGCCTTCTCCCTCTGCAGGAAAAGGGAGCAGCACAGTGGGTACTGGAACTAGTCACTAAAGAGGGCCTCAAAAGCAATCACAATTAAATTTTCCCTTTCCACAGTGCCACTGATCTGAGGCACTGTCATAAACTGAATAGCTTACATCCCTCTCCCTCTGTTACCTTCCCTTTCTCTCCCATTGATTTGTTACACCCTGCTGGGGTAGAGTGCATTTCCCCCTTAAATATACACTAGTTGGACTCAAGTTAAGGGTTCCTAGGAATGCACTGGCACCATAGTGCCACCAAACAAAGAAGAAAAACCAGAAGAAGGGAACACAGAAGAAAAGTACTTTTGTACATAAGTTCCACCAGTACATAAAGATGCTGAGTGCCACTAGTGTGACCTTTACATGGTACGCTCAACCACAGTGCCACCTCATTGAAAAAGTGCCACATCACTGAAGAGTACCATAAATCTGAGGGACACTTCCTTGCTGCCCAAGTACGTCCAGTTGACCCGGACAGACGCCCTTACCCACCAGAACCATGGCAACAGAGATTCATAGATCCTTCATGGAGTTTGGGGACGGCAGCAGGTCTCACGGGACTGGACCTCACCAAATGGGTTAAGGAGCAGCTGGATGACTTGGCCAAGCAAGAGAAGGAAGAAAGACTGGAACGGCGGAATTATGAAGCCAAACGGAGGAAGTATGAGGAAGAACACAGGAAGTATGAAGAAGAATGGAGGAGGTATGAGGCCGAACAGAGGCAGCTGGAAGATGAAAGAGAAGAAAGGAGAAGACAGAATGAATTAGCCTGCAAGGAGAGTGAGCTAGCTCTCAAGGGAAAGGAGCTCAAGTTGGAAAAAAAGAGAAGATAAAATGCTGAAGCTATGGCTACAGTAAACGCCCCGTATTCGCGTTCTCATGATTCGTGGACTTACGCATTCGCGGGTTTCTCTGTAGAACATACCTACCAATTATACGCAGAAAATTCGCCCATTCGCTGTATTTTTCACTGAGAAATATTAACTAATTACTGTATTTTCATATAATTTTCATGAATAAACACAGTTTTTGTGATAAAACTATTGAAATACTCGGGTATAAGCATTTTTACAATATTTTTCTTGTGTTTCAACTATCAAAATGGGCAGTTCTAAGTGTTTTTAGAGGGGTTTTAAGTATTCACGGATTTTATCTATTCGCGGGGGGGTGGGGTGCAGTACTCACTATACACAACAAGCCTCCAACCGTACACCTGCTGCACCAAATGCTCCAATCTCGAGCATTAATTCCCTCATCCCCAAGTGGACTGAGGATAAGCCAAAAGCATGGTTTGAGGAAATAGAGGCACTCTTTGAGAACTACAGCACCACCAAGACAGCAAGGGCCTTAGTGCTAGCCAACACATGGAGGGTAAAGCTAAGGCAGCCCTTCGCTCACTGGAGAGGAGTCAGAGAGGCAACATGGTTGAAGTGCATAGAGTCATCACAAAGGCCTATGAAATAACCCTCGAGAAATAGAGACAGCGGTTCCAAGGTCTTGCCAAGGAAGTTGGCTGGTCCTGGACTGAATGGGCCTGTCACAAGACCCAGTCTGGTATCTGCTGGTTCAACTCCTTGTCTTGCACTACGTTTGAGGACCTCTTCAATTGGACAATGCTGGAAGATCTGTAACTTTACCAATGCGTGCCTGGGCCCCTTGCTGTATATCTAAATGATGAGCAACCCACCACCCTTATGGAAGCCTGCCATGTGGCCGATTCATGGGAAACCTTCAACCAGTCTCACAGCACATCTCAGCGGCGCATTGTGCCCCCTAGATACCTCTCAGGCTCGACTCGCCTGAAGAATGGACTGCCTAGCAAGCCTCCGTGCACCCACTGTAAGCGGGTGGGGCACACTGAAGCTGAGTGCCAATACAAGCTCGGTACTGACAAGCAGCCTACTACTAACAGCCAGAACTCCTCTCCCTCTACATCCACGCAACCCTCTCCACCAACCGTCACTGCAGGCCACCGAGTCCCTCAAGGGGCCAGTGCCGATCCTGTGATGCTGCTGGCCACTACAGTGCTGGCCATCCAGCCTGTCCACATCATGTCCCCACTACTAAGTTCGTCAACCTCATCAGCACCTTCTCCGCAGCCGGGCCGCAAAAGATCCTCTACCCGAGAGACTGGAGACCCAGTTAATCTTAGTGGGCCCATTAAGGGCTCTAGCCTGCCCATAACCCTTCCGGTCACTGTAGACACTGCGGCAGATGTTAGCCTGATCTCCAGGGCCCAAGTGCCAGCCTGTGCCACGGTTCACAAGAAAACCCAGTGTGAGATGAAGTGGATAGAGGGCCACACCACAACCGTTCCCACAGTCAAGCTCCAGGTCACGACACCTTGAGGTGTGCTACCCCACCCCCTTGGCGTGGTGGGTGGAATTCAGCTCGGAGTGGACTTCCTGTTGAGTTCGGACCTCCTCTGGGGAAGTCCTTCCCCAACGCTACTTCACAGCCACGCTATCTCCTCCACAGAGGCCCAGACTGTAGGAGAACCCCACGAAGAAAACCCATTGTCTGCCCACCGAAGTGGTCAGCGGAAGGGGCACGCACCAAAACGTTCGCAGCCTAGTCCTCTCCATTCACGAAGGGGCAGCCAACAAAGAGGTCCTCCCTCTCCCCGAAGAGACGTTCAGGAGGAGCAGTACTTGCTGTCGGATGTGTACGCGGACAGGCCACTCCACTAATTGGGGGGGCTGTCCAAGCAAGCAACGCGAGCAGATGCCCCTGAGCAAGACTCTCCAAGAGGCTCTGATCTCCAGCTGGGGCAGGAATCTCTGCCACAGCCAAATTCAAGCCATCCGCGAGGTATTGCACCTCTGGACCCCTTCTCAGGCATGCCTGATCCCCAACCACTGCCAGTGCCACTTGCGAGCACTGAGAAGTGCCACGCTCCGTCCGGCAAGGACGCTGAGCCATCAATTAAGAAGGACCCTGTGCCAGGTCTAAATCATGAGGCAGATCCTCCTCCGGGAGATCCAGGATCCCTCATGGCATTAATCAAGGCAACCAGAGAGCCTCCAGCACTCGACACTTCCTCTTCACCAAATCTGTCCCCAGAGGATGAACCCCTGGTGGACCAAACTGTCACACCTTCTCTGGGAGACCAGGAACTAGCCTCCTCGGACGCAGCTGCCGAGATCGCTCTCGCTCCGGTTGTCTCAGCAGCTGGAGTAGGGAGCCCTCCTGTAGCTTCTGATACTACCCCTGACTGCAAGCCCGCTAGCCCTTCTGGCCTTTCCCCAGAGTCAGTGCCCTCATTACCTCCTAGGTCTGACATTGATAGGCCTTGGAGGAACCCGAAGAAGAAGAAGGGGAGGAAGAGAGCCCAGTAGTTGCAGAGCCATGAGCTTATCCTGGCACTAGTGCCCTCTTGGCACAGTGCCTTACCATCTTAGAGTGACCCTGGCCCCTTGCCCAGAGGAGGTAGCCAGTGTGATCTCTATCATACAGTAGCCTAGACCAGACTGAGTACATCAGAATAGTAACCTTATCACTTACACCTTCCATCAAGCTGCAGTAACCACATAAGTCCAGGGTAACTGAAATCAGACAATCTAAACTACGTGAAGAGAGCCACTACGCTCGTGACACGCATGACCTAAGACCTCAGTGAGGCAAGCATTTATCCTATGTGGTAAACCTCATGTACCAACCAGTAATTACCAATTGTAGTGCATAAAACCTTGTAATTTAGCTACTTCATTGTCCTTTACGTTGGTGCTATGGCCGTGTTAGGATAGAAGATACCGTAGAATGTACCATTTGGCTAGGTCTAAAAAATCATGATTATAAGAGGTGGCATGTAATAACCATAAGCACCTTTACGTACAGTTAGGATTCTGTAAGTAAGTGATTAAAGCTCGTGTCCTTTCTAGAGTTAGGTAGGTCTGTAGCTAGTTAGACTGCACAGGACAAATCTGCTTAGGGGAGAAGAGTAATGTAATAGAGGCGAACAGCTTGCTTAGTACAGACCTTCACGCCCAAAAGGGAGTGAAGAACTTCTGAAGGGGGGGGGGAAACTTTTATAAATATTCTGCTGTTCGCCCTCCCTGCATTATTTAGTAAGAAAAATCATTCTAACAATGACTGGAAGGCGTCTCTGTCGAAGCTAAGATAACGCAGGCCAGGGAAGGTAGTGCTGTGTTTTCAAAAAAAGTAACATCTTAGTAGGGAATAAGTTAGCATTGGAGTCCTAACCAACAGGGAGGGCTTTCACCAAGTAACTTCTAGTGAAGGTGGTCTTAAGCTTCCTTTTTCCCCGTCCTATGCATTCGGCGATGTCTCTGTCAATTTTTCAGACTGTCAGGGGCTATGGACAAACGTTGGACAAACGGCAGCCCTGACCTGACCTCACACGAGCAGAGAGAACCCTACCATCGTGAAATAAGCACACCACTGTGCTCCTAGCAACTCTATCCTTTGTCCTTTCCTATCTGTTATTGTACTCAGTGAACTGAAAATAAGTGTTCTTCAAAAACTCTGACCAGCAGTTGCATTGCGCAAACAACCTATGTAACGGTAAGTCTGGAATTGACAATATTTTCGTCGATTTACTAGTATCTCTTTCACTGCACTTAAGTTTTTCCATTGTTTCCCCTTCAGCCACCATTTACAAGAGAACCTGGTATAATCATATTTCCTTTATGAAGTCTAGTATATGAATAATGATCAGTGCCTAGTGAACTGCATTAAGCTATTCCCATGCAGTAAGTAGGAATTAGGGAAAGTCAAGTGTAAGTAAATTTCAGGCAAACTTGGATCCTGATCACCATTGTTTCGAAGAGAAATATCCATTAGAGTACAATCATTCGTTGCGTTATATTTTTTCTTGGAAGCCAGGAAAATTGACTGTGACAGACATTGATTAAAGGGTCATGTAATTTCCTTGCTATCACAGCACATTCTTTGTTGGGACTCAGAGGGAAGTGATTACAGAAGTAATCCATTGTTCCATACGGAGTTTCGACTGGCGACCTAATCCAATTAAGTAATTGTCTGTCTTTTGAGGTAACGTTCAGCTTCAATTGACAGTTTACATGTGTCCTTGGCGAAGCAAGGCTACATAACTTACATCAATTAAGAAAATCACCAGCCAAAGCTCACACGTAACAAAATAATTATATATATATATATATATATATATATATATATATATATATATATATATATATATATATATATATATATATATATACACATGTACACACACACATACATACATATATATATATATATATATATATATATATATATATATATATATATATATATATATATATATATATATATATATATATATATATATATATATATATATATATATATATATATATATATATATATATATTGTCAAGAATTTATATTCCTCCCTCCCAGTGAATCACCAGGCAATTGATTTCTAATAAAAACCAGCATATCAATTAACTAAGAATCAAGCCAATATGGCTGAAAAAGAGGGTTTCCTACTCATTTTTGAACCCAGAACGCATTCCATACTCCTGGCCGGAAATGCCCAGGCCTACTACACAATAGCTCCCCCACCTTCAACCCCCCTACTACAAGAACACACCTAGATTTCCCCCCCTTCTGTGGGGTAGTGTTTGCGAGTTCCAATCAGAGAGGTTATAGGTATAATAAGGCACAAGCCAGGCAAGGAAGGAGCTAGGGTCTTAAGCTTTAAACACCTAATCTATAAGACCATTTTTCCCTTGACTTCTTGACTAGCGCAAGACTACTCTTTCAGGTATACCTGGATGTGCGAAAACACGCCAACCCTGAGTCAATTTTAAAAATCAAGAGCAGAGACCTCCCAGCTGTATTCCGAGGCAAACGTCTGTCCCCTGTTCTCTGGGTGCTGGGCAACGACAACTCGAATGGCCAATGATGCTATATTCAGAGCTCAAGTATATGCCTAAGGTAAAGTCTGAGAGTTAGTCTACGCCAGTAACCACTGTCCCCAATTTCAGTCTATTTAATCCTTTCTTAGTGCATCTCCAAGACTTTCACATTTTCATTTCTACTCAGGCGATCCCTTTGTGTAAGCCGCGCCATCCCCATTCCTCCAGCAAACGTTCTGTTCAAGTTGGCGCATGCGGCAATCATTCCCAGTGTCTTAACGATGAAAACATCCCAAGTGTAGTTACTTAACAACCCTCCTAGTGTATATTCAGTAAAGTAAAGATATTGCTGATGTTTAACGTTAAACCATTAACTTTTCCATTCGAAGCCCGCATTTATCGAGGAAAGTAGAGATTTTTTGTTGTTTTCCCCGGAACAATGGCTCGAAGAGATCAAGTTCCCCTTCGAGACCTATGATGTCGTCCCGGCTGAGAGGGCCTTATTGCTCACCAAGCACCTGGACGGGAAGGCTAAGGCAGCCCACCAAACGCTGGACAGGGATCAACGAGGAGACATGGTTGCCATCCGTGAGGCCATTGCCAGGGTGTATGAAATTACTCCTGAGAGGTGGAGACAACGGTTCCGAGGTATGGCCAAGGATGTCGGCTGGTCCTGGACTGAATGGGCCTGTCACAAGACTCAGGCTGTGACCCGCTGGTTCCAATCCTGGCAGTGCAACACCTTCGAGGACATGTTCAACAGGACCATGCTGGAGGACCTTTCCAGTGTGTGTGCCCGGGCCTCTGGCTATGTATATTAGTGACAAGCAGCCAGCTACTCTCAAGGAAGCCTGCTGCTTGGCTGATGCCTAGGAGACTTACAATTCATCCCACAGCACCTTGCAACGCCAAATAGTGCCACCCTGACACCTCTCAGGCTCAAATTGCCCAAGGAACGGACCACCTAGCAGACCTATGTGCACCATCTGCAAGAGGAATGGTCACGCTGAAGCAGAGTGCCGCTACCAACGGCAGCCTACCAATAACTGCCACTCCTCCTCTCCTAACTCCACACCACCTTCCCAGCAGACTGTCAAAGCCGGGAGATCATCCTATCTCGGGGACCCTGCCAAAACTGTGGAGTTCTGCCGGGTATCCCGGCTGCTTGAAACTTGGTTGCTACCAGGCACGTCAACATGAGCCTCCCTGGCTGAACCGCCAGAAAAGTCTCACCCTGAGCAGGTCTGGACACAGTCTGTCACCATGGCCCCCCTGAATGGCTCTAGCCTACCAGTGCACCTGCCAACTACTGCTGACACTGGCTCGGATATTAGCCTGATCGATCTGGCCAAAGTGCCAGCCAGTGTCTTCAAGTCGAACTCAGGGTGATCACCGACTGGAGCGCCGAAATTCACCGCCTTGGAGCGGTGAACTGTATCAGGCATGGATTGGAATTCCTGCTAGGATGAGACATCCCCTGGAGATGTTCCCCACCCACGCCATTCTACTGCCTGACTGCCTCCGCCAGTGAGGCCATGCCAAAACTTCCTGAGCGGGACAGCCTCTGTGACAGCTGTGCCACTCTCAGCCCAACCTTCCGTTCGCCCAAAAGTGAACCGGACCCACCAGCATCCAAACCATTCCAGGCCTAGTCCGCAGATCACGCAACCGGACGGCCATCAAAAAACTCCTCCCTCATCAAGAAGGGATATCGCCAACTACTGCTGCAGGACCTGCAACATAACAGGGCACTCCGAAAGATGGTCCAAGTGCCCCAACAAGCTAGCCACAGTGGCCAGCATTTCCACAGATCCAAGAGACCCTGCCCTTTCATCCAGACAGGAATCTCTGTCCCAAATCACTCCAGGGACACCGAGGGGTCTTGCTCCCCCGTGTCCTCCTTCAGCTTTGTCTGATACCAACTCTCTGCCAGTGCCACTTGTGAGCCCTGGTCAATGCCAAGCTCCGCCTATCTCGGCTGGAATTTCAATGTCAACCTTACTCCCCGTGGCTGGCCCTGAGCTAGTGCCAGTGCCGGATCCAGAACCTGACCCGGATCCTCCTACCGGAGATCCGCCCAACCCCACAACAATAATCATTGCCCAGTGTGAGCCTCTGACCCCTGACGTTTCCTCTTCCCACACTCTTCCGCCTGCCAAGGATGACCCTCTGGCAGGCCTGGACACAGACGCTGGTTCTATCCCCCAACGGTTGTCGCAGCAGCTGAAGTAGGAGCCCAGCCTATAGCCACTAAGTCTGCCCCTGATCCTGCTCCCGACGGCGCTCCTGGCTTTCTTTCGGAGTCGGTACCCTCATCACCTCCTAGGAATGGCCTAGCCAGACGTTGGAGGCCCCCGAAGAAGAAGAAGGAGGGGCGGAAGAAATCCACTTAACAATCAGAGCCATAAGCTCTTCTTGGCACTCATGCCCAGTTGGCACATTGCTGCTCCCATCTCAGGGTGATCCTGGCACCTGCCCAGAGGAGGTAGCCTGTGTAACCTCTGACCCAGTAACAGTAACAACTAACACCGTAGGCAAATGTAACCTTAACATTTTCCTAACTAACCTCCTTCAAACCCGTTCCCGACTGAAACTAATACCTTACTTAATTGTATACTGTGATTTACCCTTCAGGTTATTCATGTTTAAATTTGTTGCGTGTGTTAATCATAAAGCGTTGTGCCAATCATAACTCACTGTGTGCCATTAGTCAGCGCCAACTTGTTCGGTGCCAGAGTCGTAGGATACTAAGTTAGGTTAGGTATTTACTCCTGTCATTAGGGACAGTAATAGAAGTGTATATACCCTTGGATAGGTTAGGCTAGTAAGTTAGCCAACTCAGAACCCCTCTTAGCAGTTAGGTATCCCCCTTTAGCTATTACAGTGCCAAAGCACACCTCATGTAGGGACGCTAGCTGACTAGTGGGGATGAATAGCTAACTCAACCAAGACCTTCACGCCCGAAAGGGTGTGAAGGCCTTTTTAAAGGGGGGGCCCTGTCAAGAATTTATATTCCTCCTTCCTAGTGAATCGCCAAGCAATTGATTTCTAATAAAAACCAGCGTTATCAGTTAACTAAGAATCAAGCCAATATGGCTGACAAAGGGGGTTTCCTATTCATTTTTGAACCCAAGATGCATTCCATTCTCCTGGCTGGAAATGCCTGGGCCTACTACACAATAGCTCCCCTACCTTCAACCCCCTACTACAAGAACATACCTAGATTTCCCCCCTTCTGTGGGGTAGTGTTTGCAAGTTCAAATCAGAGAGGTTATGGGTATAATAGGGCGCAGGCCGTGCAAGGGTCTTAAGCTTTAAACACCTAATCTACAAGACCATTTTTTCCCTTGACTTCTTGACTGGCGCTAGACTATTCTTTCAGATATATCTGGATGTGCGAAAACATGCCAAGCCCGCTCAATTTGAAAAAACAAGATCAGAGACCTCCCAGCCGTATTCTGAGGCATACGTCTGTCCTGTTCTCTGGGTGCTGGGCAACGACAACTCGAATGGCCACTGACGCTATATTCAGAACTCAAGTATACGTCTAAGGTAAAGTCTGAGAGTTAGTCTGCGCCAGTAACCACTGTCCCCCTTTTTTCAGTCTATTTAATCCTTACTTAGTGCATCTCCAAGACTTTCACATTTTCATTTCTACTCAGGTGATCCCTTTGTGTAAGCTGCCCCCATCCCCATTCCTCCTTTAAAGCACATTTAATCAGTATCCTCATAAACCTGCAATTAAGCCCTCCCTTTAAAGTATAAATTGGGCTAACCAAGATTTAGAAAGTAAGATTATTCATTGTGTTTTGTTTAGTAACAAGGGAGGTTTCATTTGCCCCATGTGTTTGTACTAACTCCTGAATTCTCTTCCAGGAGATGTCATAGCCTGCCAAGTTCGCAAATCTATGCCAAGATACTCTATTGACTGCCCATCAAATTTCGCAACCATTCCAGGTCGCAGCCTGATTGCAAGAATCTGTTGCCCACACAGGAATCATCTTGATTAATTTATGTCCATTATCCTGGAATTTACCCCTTTCAGTGCACTGTTGCCTGTGAATTGATGCAATTTGGTCATATCAGAGTTAATTGTTTTAATGGGAATTGTTGCATCTGTGGCCCCTCACATGTGCATTGCGTGTCTTTAAATTACTGCATTTATGATCTATCATATGTGATTTATGTCTGTAAATTGTTACATTTTTGGTCTCACATACTTGCCCCATTTTCTGTAAATAAACCCTTTTTAAATGTAAAAGAATTCTAATTCCAAATTGGCGACCTTCATTATTTGTGTAAGTCAAGGAAAATTCTAAGCTAAGTTCCAGTAGTATTCCTTTTGTTCATAATCGAGGAACCCCCTTGGCACCGAAGGCAGTCTATAATAATAATAATAAATTGTCCAAAATTCCGTCATCCCAAGGACCCTGTTTATAAAAAAAAATATATATATATATATATATATATATATATATATATATATATATATATATATATATATATATATATATATATATATATATATATATATATATATATATATATATATATATATAAGGTCCATACAACACTATTTGAATGCTGCAACCATATAGTTTGAGAACTTCTGTGCCCACGTTCACTGGTAAAATATGGACACGATGTGTTACAAGAGTATATATACAAAGCATAGGCTATGTGGGCGTGGCAGTATAGGCTACATACACTTGTAATGCATCATCTCCCCATATTTTACCAGTGAACAGGGGCACAGAAGGAAGTGCTCCATATTTAAGGTTGTAACGTTCAAATAGTGTTTTATTGGCCTTTTTTATCTTCATATTATACTGCTGTATTACAGTAAATGATATTCATATATATATATATATATATATATATATATATATATATATATATATATATATATATATATATATATATATATATATATATATATATTATATATATATATATATATATATATATATATATATATATATATATATATATATATATATATATATCAGTGCAAAGTTTTTTCATAACAAAAATCCACTAACATATGCTATCAATATGTTTTCTCCATAACCTATTAAAAAGTATATGCTACCTATAAAAATAGTAGGCTATATGCTATCAGTGAAAATTTTTTTTCATAAATTATAAAAATAAATGCCCTAATAAGGTTAGGCCAGGACATGGTATTATAGGAAAGGTTTGTTCCCATCGTTTTACACTCACCCTAAAGTTTTCTTCATAACCTATAAAAGTATATGCTATCGATATAAATTTTCTAAATAACCTATATACGCTACGGCCGTGCATGTTTTCCGTTCAGATATTGGAGAGGCAAATAAACAAACAACTGAGAGGATCAAGTAAACAAACACTGAACAACCAAGCCTACACAAGTCACGAGTCAGACGACAACTCACTGCAGTAAATCAAGCTTTGTTTTCTTATATAATTATTAATATTATGAAAAATAGTAATCACTAATTAGAATATCACTAATACAGGAAAACAAATCCCTTACTTACATATGGGCGTTCTGGTCCAGCAGGCATCGAGTCAATTCCCGTTTGCTTCGTCCCTCTCTTATAACAAACTTACGAGACGCAATCGTTCAAATTTCTCCCTCATAAGAGTGGTACTTTTCTTGCTTACGGCAATGGAATTGCGTGAATGCACTACACGGTAAGAAAATCCGACAAAGAAATGGGTCACAGAGCACTGGTATATCGCTTGAACCACAAACAGTTACTACACGCAACTGAGATGGTTCATTGTTGGAACTGTTACCTACTTATATAATTTCATATTTCCGAAAATACGCAGTAAAAATAGGTCAAGAAGTATAAAATATTATATGTACACTAGCTGGCATGGTACACCTGTGATGACGAGCTCAAAATATCGACATACATAGATATATACTTACTTTTTTTATATTTTTTGATATTTTTTAGAGAACGAACAAGCTCTTATCGTAGAAAATGGGTAGTTTTAGTAGAATACTGAAGTAAATTTTTCGATTTCTACTATCCAGAATTGGCAAGTCATACAGACATTGTACGACAATTTGTTGCACAATGTCGCTCACAGCGCGATATCGAGATAGATATATACATATTTACTCAGATATTATGCTTTTTTGAGAGAGAGATAGCCAGTTTTTAACGTAGATAATGTGTATTTTAGTAGGAAAGTAAAGTACATTTCTCACTTCCACCTAAAAAGTCATACAGAATATTTGCGAAAAATTTTCTCTCAATGCCGCTCAAATGCCGGTAAATGCGATGAACAAAAATGTATAAAAAAACACTTAAAAATTCTTTTAGCAATAATATTTCAGGACATGTTTATTTAGTCAAATACCAGGCCAAAACTGTAAAAAACTAAAAATCGATAATTCCTCGAAACTACATGGTCAATTTGCGAGCTGCCGCCAACTAAAAATCGATAATTCCTCGAAATGACATGGTCTATTTGCGAGCTTTCGTTATCAGAATATTCTTTTAAACAAGGCATTTATGCTTCTCTTATCACAAGACAACCTAATATGGAAGTTCCTTTCTGAATCCAGTCGACTCACAGACATTCAATATTATTAATTCAGTTGAGTTTTCCTCTATGCTCATTAGTCAGAAAACATCGCTGAGTTTGTGACTATAAGGTAATGGGCTGCTTAACCACTAACTTTGTTTCATTTATGCATTTAGGTTTCTTTTTCACACTGACATTTTATAAATACACAAGCACACACACATACATATATACATATACATATTTGCATATATAAATATACAGATATAAATAAAGGAAAATGCCACGAAGGAAAAAAGAAACAATGGAGTGTTTGCCAGGCCTTTTGACTTAACGGTCCTTTACTAGCAGCCTGATGAAAAATATAAAATTAAGTTTATAAGAAAGCTTATATAACTGACAGATGACATACGGATATCCTGAGGATGGGGTTATAAGGAATAAATGCACCTGGAAGCCAACACAGTTGAAGAATTAGTGGACCCACCAAAACGAAGGTAAATCTTTAAGAGACTAACCACCAAAAATGACATTGGAATGAATAAGCTGATTACATATTTATTTGCCTTTTGGCAAACAATAACATTTTTTTGCAAAATGAACACTTTCCAAAATACTATTAAACGTATGAACACATAGGAAATATATATAAGGTAACTAATTAGTAATTAGTCAGTGATTTTATCTTTAAGGTCATTCTTGAACGTTTTACTAATACAGGGGTCCAAATGATACATGCCAGGGCTGAGGTTGAAATTACTTTGATAAATATGGAATCAGCTTAATCATTCCAAGATCATTTTTGGTGGTTAGTCTCTTTCCCTGTATAATACTTTAATTGACTCCTCCCTACTTTTGAGCCAGTTGGCCTAATACTTTGTAAAACTTCTCAAAAGATTTACCTTTGTTCTGATAGGTCCACTAATACTTCAACTGGGTTGGGTTCCCAGTGTATCTCTTCCTTGTAATCCCCACCCTCAGGAATATCTAGGTAATATTCTGCTGACTGTCCCTTTTCCCTTTTATCCAGGTATTACTGTGGTGACTGTCCATTTTATCCAGATAATAGTGTGGTGACTGTCACATTTATCCAGGTATTACTGTGGTGTCTGTCCCATTTATCCAAGTATTACTATGCTGACTGTCCTGTTTATTCAGGTGGTATTATTGTGGTGACTGTTCCATTTATCCATGTATTACTGCAATGTCTGTCCTTTTTATCTAAGGATTTCTGTGCTGACTGTCCCTTTTATCCAGGTAGTATTGTGGTGACTGTCAAATTTATCCAGGTCTTACTGTGGTGACTGTCTATTTTATCCACACATTACTGTGGTGACTGTCCCCCAGGTATTACTGTGCTGACCGTCCCTTTTATCCAGGTATTACTGTGCTGTCTGTCCCTTTTTATCCAAGGATTTCTATGCTGACTGTCCCTTTTATCCAGGTTTTATTGTGGTGACTGTCCATTTCACCCAGATATTACTGTGGTGTTTGTCCCATTTAACCCCAACTAAACCTAAACACACCCCTCACCTGACTGGAACACCCCCACTAAACCTAAACACACCCCACTTAACTGAAACACCCCCACTAAACCTAAACACACCCCCACTTAACTGAAACACCCCCACTAAACCTAAACACACCCCCACTTACCTGAAACACCCCACTAAACCTAAACACACCCCCACTTAACTGAAACACCCCTACTAAACCTAAACACACCCCCCACTTAACTGAAACACCCCCACTAAACCTAAACACACCCCCACTTAACTGAAACACCCCTACTAAACCTAAACACACCCCCCACTTAACTGAAACACCCCCACTAAACCTAAACACACCCCCAACTAACTAAAACACCCCCACTAAACCTAAACACACCCCCCACTTAACTGAAACACCCCTACTAAACCTAAACACACCCCAACTAAAACTGAACACGCTCCTTGCTAAACCTAAGCAAATCCCCACTAAACCTAAAGACACATCCCCACTAAACCTAAAACCACCCCTCACTAACCCTAAACACAAACCTTGTTACAGAATTATTAATCTCAAGAAAGAAAAGCATTTTCAATAATATATTTCTATGGT
>JANJGK010000048.1:11530656-11535656 GCA_039081455.1 Macrobrachium rosenbergii
ATCGCTTTGTTTCCCTTCGCCCCTCGAGAAAAAAAATTTGTCTAGGTCCATTTTAAAGTGCTCATAATCTTTTGTGTTCGAAAGTCTGATATTGTTGAAAAGCGAGAATCGTCTGCCATTATTATTATTATTATTATTATTATTATTATTATTATTATTATTATTATTATGTATTATTATTAAACCAAACAAAAACTTCTTTCAGTTTTCTTCTGAAGATGGAAAAAGAAACCCACAAGATTCTTGTGTATAACTTGTTTACTGGTAAATATTTACATAATATGTAAATATTTACCAGTAAACAAGTTATACACAAGAATCTTGTGGGTTTCTCTTTCCATTATTATTATTATTATTATTATTATTATTATTATTATTATTATTATTATTATTATTATTATTATTATTATCCAGTAGAAGAAACCTATTCATATCGAACAAGCCCACCAAAGGGGCCATTGACTTGAAATTCAAGCTTCCAAAGAATATGGTGTTCATTAGGAAGAAGTAAGAGGCAGTAAAGGGAAACACAGAAAGAAAATATACCACTTATTAAAAAAAATAAATTAATAAATAGATAAATAGATAAAAATGTATTAAAATGCAAGAAGAATAGTCTTAGGGTAGTAATGCATTGCTTTTTCGCTCGAACTTCTGAAGATCCAACTGCACGACCTCCTCTTGGATGCTGTTCCACAGTCCAAGGGTGTGAGGAATAAAGGACCTCTGGAACCGAGAAGTTCCACAGCGAGGAACGCAATTGGGCTTTTAAGGTTGCAGTCAATGTCACATATCAGTGCGATGAAGATTTTGCTGCTTGATATTGTCGGATGATTTCCGCATAAAATCATGAGTCCAAAATAATGTGTGTAATCACATACAAAATAATATTACCAAGAAATTGTCGCAGATCACTCAAAATAGTAATTGGGATATGTGTTATAGGATACATCTCGATTAGTCTGTAAAGTACCTTCTGAGGTAAAACACCACTTAAAATATAATTACTCGCTGAAGTATTAATGAACAAACACTGATAGAGACAAGGTAAAATAAAACGAAGACCCTAGAAGAAGGATCCTTGGCCCCACGTCACACAAATTCCAATAGCTCCCCGAAACTAAAAGGATGGGAAAGCTTAGAGATATTTAAGGAAAAAACTAGACAGATCTTTAAAATCAATTATGCCACGGACACACAACTCTAATAAACTATCCCCGAAACTAAAAGGATGTGAAAGCTTAGAGATATATAAGAAAAAACAACTAAAAGTCAATTATGCCACGGAAGAACTTATTTAAAGAGAATATGAAACGTAACTGACAAAGGCACGGGACCTGCCAGATAGACCCAATGAATGCCGCATTACTGCAGATGGAAACGTTAAGGCGAATTAGGGACAGACCTCGTGGATTTATCTAAACATCTATGGATGTCTGCCTACCTTCGCGCCGGGGTAGCGCTCTGTGACATCTTAATTAGAAACTAGATTAAACGTTGCCGTAGGAGCGAAGTGTAATGGAATTTCTAATGACACAGTGGATAGATTAAGCCCGTCATAGGACTTGTTTCCCTCCAGCCAAGAAACCTGACAGCTATATAGTTTAATATTGTTCGAGAGGAGGTATTTCCATCTTGCCATAGTACCTTATGTCTGACATATAAGTTTGTTTATTTGAGTAATCCTTGAAGACCTTGTTGGAGTTTTTCGTTTTTTTTTTTTTTTATTTATAAAACTAAATCATAAGCATCATACTGGTTTATGGCTATGAAACTCATGCTATGGTTATATTCTAATATAATGATAATAATGCAGATTTTGTAAGTCAGTAATAAACTCTTTTCCATAATACGGATGGATCCGGATAAAAACGCGTGCGGTTATTTCCTCATTCATTTCTTGACTGATTAAGGAGGCTGAATCATTTGGTTAGATATTTTCTCAAAATCAAAATGCCTTAGGAAAGGTTAAATCGATACCACACCACGATGCCACCTTTCCCTTTCCCCATCACGTAAATGTACTGCACCTCTTGCACTTGAAATCTTAAGACTTGGGTCGATCGGTTTTAACACCTGTCACTCTATAATGTAGTTCTATCAGAAAACAGACTTTCATAACACCTGATACCCTTTGACTTCGTGTCATGTAATCAAGTCTGCATTATTATCATAGCCATAAACCAGTATGAAGCTTCTGAATTAGGAGTTTTTTAAATTTCACAAAAAAACAAAATGAAAAAGTGCGGTAAGGTCTTCAAGAATTACTTAAATAAACAAACTTATATGTTAGACATAAGGTAATATGGTAAGATGGAAATACCTCCTCTTGAACAATAGTAACATGAACTGATTAACAAGAGCTAGTTTTTTTATTCTTGTTGTTGTATTTAAAAACTGAGCTCCTGTTGATCTTATCGTTGCAATAAAATCCTTTGATAATAATAAAAGTAAACTGGGATTATTTAAAATTTCTAAAACTACCCTCTTTTCATCTGTAACACTGAATTTCTACAATTAATGTACTCGTGCATTGTGGTGATGAACTTCATAATTATTCAGTAAAGTCATATATGTCTATTTTTAACTACTAAACCCTCCTGAGCTTAATTCTGTATTGTAAACACAGTATGGGGAGAGTAGTACTAATGAGTTTTTTCGCTCCTACCCCTGACAGGCGTAGATTTTTAGTCTCCTACGGTCTGTATGTTTCCCTTGAGTATTCTTTGTGATTTCCGCTGCTAACCCTAATGACTTCTGTCGCCACTCCCCTTTTGACACCTGTCAGTGGTGGAGCTGCAGTCTCAAACGGTTGTGTATGTTCGTCAGTACTGTCTCTGTTGTATACATGTTGTGATTTCTAAAACTATGTGTCAGTCCTTCGTCAGTGGCTTGGAAATAAAGTCGAGACCAGTCAGGACCTACACCCCATCTCCTATTTTCTCACTTCTGGTGATGTGTGATATATATACACATATATATATATATATATATATATATATATATATATATATATATATATATATATATATATATATATATATATATATATATATATATATATAAGAAAGATGAAGAAGTAGAAGTCAAGTATAACCAATTGATGTATTGGTGTGTAACTTTTACACCATATTTTTACAAACAGAACTTTATTGACTGGTTGCATTAGTCCAAAACCTGTTTTTCATTATCTTTGCGGATTTGCAGTTTGCCTTGGATGAACTTGAAAAAGTCTCTCTCTCTCTCTCTCTCTCTCTCTCTCTCTCTCTCTCTCTCTCTCTCTCTCTCTCTCTGAGCGCTATATCTGAGCAAAAGGCTTTCAAGGGACATCAAAGACTTGGGCCTTTCCAAACAACAGGCAGCCTTTGGGACTACAATCTAAACATTGACCCTACAACCCCATCTTTTCTTGGCGCTTCAAACTCTCAAACTCTCCAGCCTGACAATAGTATTTTACTTTGTACTTCGAGTGCGCTATGTGCCTCTTACATACATACATACATACATACATATATATATATATATATATATATATATATATATATATATATATATATAGATATATAATGTATGTATATGTGTATCTGTGTGCATATATACTTTTTCCTAATTAAGCTGTTTTTGCCAGCAAAGGATGGCTCCAAGTACATACAGCATAACAGTCACTGCCACAATCATATTTAAATTGTTGAGGCCCGAGGATAACACATTACACAGGTAACTTGAAGATCATTAAACTCTTCATATACTTACAATGTGGGCTGTTACGCACTCACTGAAGCCCGTTACACACACTGCACCACTCACCTCTACTCTTGTGCTTCTTGGATATTTAGGCCTTTCTTCCTACTACCTCTTTTATGCCATGTAGCCAACCCTTTCTAGGTCTTCTTCTCCGCAATCTTAACACCTTTTTCATTCCTCCTTTCACCTGTGCCGACCTTTTACCACTTCTGTGTCCTTCCATAAGTCTCCCTTTCAATTCTACATACCCCACACATACTGTGCAAACAGTTCGTATCAACTGCTTCAAGTTTTTATTTTACTAGTAATGAACATCCACACTTCATTTCCATAAAGGAGAATTGGTTCAATATTCCCTTTGTCTACTCTCATCTTTGTGTATATATAGAGGTAAACTCTCTTCTCAAACATTTGCCACACCCTGTTACCTCTCTGATTATATATACTCTGTAACTGAGCTTTTGTTTCCTTCAACCATCATCTGTTATGTTTACTCCAAATGCCAGTGTGAACCATCCATTCTTATTCTTCCAGTTCCCATTTCACTCATCATTGCTCCAGCATACTAGTTTTCAGTATCCCTCTTAGCGTCATTCGTGCCTACATTTCGTCTCAACATTTGCTCTTGCTAACACTTTCAAACTCTTACTCGTTTCTGCATTTTCTTTACACTGTCACTTATCAGCACTATATCATCTGCAAATATCAACTCAACACTACATTCATAGTTCCTCGTTGGACGGGCCGATATCGTACTCGGCTAGCACTCTGCTGGGCCTGCGTTCAACTCTCCAGCCGGCCAATGAAGAATTAGAGGAATTTATTTCTGGTGATAGAAATTCATTTCTAGTTATAATGTGGTTCGGATTCCACTGTAAGCTTTAGGCCCCGTTGCTAGGCAACCAATTGGTTCTTAGCCACGTAAAATAAGTCTAATCCTTCGGGCCAGCCCTCTCTAGGAGAGCTGTTAATCAGCTCAGTGGTCTGGTTAAACTAAGGTATACTTAACTTTAATTTTTTTTTTAACACTACATTCATAACTCGTTTTCCCATCCCACAACTTAGCCAGTTGTTTGACTTCTCTCACCACTCCAACTATAAAGATATCAAACAGCTACAGAGATATAGTTCACCCTTGTCATAGCCACTTTTACACTAGACCATTTCAACTCTCGTCTACATATTCTAATACGTCCTTCGCTTCCGTCAGGAAGACTTTAAACCATTTCAACTTATCTTCTATACGACATATTTTC
>JANJGK010000048.1:11538156-11540656 GCA_039081455.1 Macrobrachium rosenbergii
TTCAAGGTTGGCCTAAAGTCACGCTAAGTCTGTTCAAGGTTGGCCTAAAGTCACGCTAAGTCTGTTCAAGGTTGGTCTAAAGTCACGCTAAGTCTGTTCAAGGTTGGTCTAAAGTCACGCTAAGTCTGTTCAAGGTTGGTCTAAAGTCACGCTAAGTCTGTTCAAGGTTGGTCTAAAGTCACGCTAAGTCTGTTCAAGGTTGGTCTAAAGTCACGCTAAGTCTGTTCAAGGTTGGTCTAAAGTCACGCTAAGTCTGTTCAAGGTTGGTCTAAAGTCACGCTAAGTCTGTTCAAGGTTGGTCTGAAGTCACGCTAAGTCTGTTCAAGGTTGGCCTAAAGTCACGCAAAGTCTGTTCAAGGTTGGTCTGAAGTCACGCTAAGTCTGTTCAAGGTTGGCCTAAAGTCACGCAAAGTCTGTTCAAGGTTGGTCTGAAGTCACGCTAAGTCTGTTCAAGGTTGGCCTAAAGTCACGCAAAGTCTGTTCAAGGTTGGTCTAAAGTCACGCTAAGTCTGTTCAAGGTTGGTCTAAAGTCACGCTAAGTCTGTTCAAGGTTGGTCTAAAGTCACGCAAAGTCTGTTCAAGGTTGGTCTAAAGTCACGCAAAGTCTGTTCAAGGTTGGTCTAAAGTCACGCAAAGTCTGTTCAAGGTTGGTCTAAAGTCACGCAAAGTCTGTTTAAGGTTGGTCTAAAGTCACGCAAAGTCTGTTCAAGGTTGGTCTAAAGTCACGCTAAGTCTGTTCAAGGTTGGTCTAAAGTCACGCTAAGTCTGTTCAAGGTTGGTCTAAAGTCACGCTAAGTCTGTTCAAGGTTGGTCTAAAGTCACGCTAAGTCTGTTCAAGGTTGGCCTAAAGTCACGCAAAGTCTGTTCAAGGTTGGTCTGAAGTCACGCTAAACCACTGCGGTAACTACTGTCACCAGCTTTCTACTTATAATGCTGGTTCTGCAGAGACTGAAATGCAAGACAAAATTATTACTAATAATAATGGTATCTGGAGTAGATCAAGAAACGCATTACGAAAGTTCTACACGTTCTTGCCCATGGAAAGAGCTCTTGGATGAATTTTCCAAGGGAACGATACTCCATAGCAATGAAAAACAACCGACCTTCCATTTATCGTAAGTTATGTAAATGGCATCACTTTAACAGAGGAGTACTTCAAAGACTAACTGTAACTTCCTGACTGAACTTCGTCGACCTACAACGCACTCAGCCGAAAACTTCTCCCCTTCATAGACGTCGTTGCAAATTCTTTCGAAAAGAGATTAAAGACTGCCATCAGTATGGAAGTCTTTAACAACTGCTTGTGATTATGTGGACAGAATGAATATCCTTGCCGCCTCAACTAGAGGGAAACTAGTATGGATGTAGAACGGCTTATTTAAGTATTTCTGAACAATAGGAAAGCTTCAGTGAGGAAATAAAATGTTCATCCTCAGATTACTCAGTTCATAAGTGTTTCTTTTATTCGATTGCCGGGCTAAGGCATTCCCTTCCTCCTGTTTCTCCAAGGTTTCATTACCCTCTCTAAAGGTTGGAAAATCTAGAACTTCTTTTTTCGTTAAGCCCAATACCTTTGCCCGTCCTTCTCTTCTTGTATAACTAGAATCTACGAAAGAAAAATGACATAGAATCATCATCACAAATAGACTCGTCCAAAAATCAGAAGGCTCATGAAGCTAACATAGAATACGTCTTCTTACGAAGAGAGAGAGAGTTATAGTCAATGATATATCTTTAATGCATAGTAGTATACCTTAGTTTAACCAGACCATTAAGCTGATTAACAGCTCTCGTAGGGCTGCCCCGAAGGATTAGACTTATTTTACGTGGCTAAGAACCAGTTGGTTACCTAGCAACGGGACCTACAGCTTATTGTGGAATCCGAACCACATTATACCGAGAAATGAATTTCTATCACCAGAAACAAATTCCTCTAATTCTTCATTGGCCGGTCGGAGACTCGAACTTGTGCCTAGCAGAGTGCTAGCCGAGAACTCTACCGACTCGTCCAACGAGGAACTGTCTTAAGAAAAAAAAAAAAAAAAAAAAAAAAAAAAAAACTGTACTTTCCTAAAAACCATCCCTTCTCTAGGACGACGATACAATTCGCCGGCTGTCATGAAGAATGGGAGCCTCTGGGAGAGAGAATTCCTAACAATTGGGAAAGAAACTGGAAGTTTGAGTTTATGCGGGCTCTTAAGAGAGAGGGAGGCGGGGAAAAGAATTAGGCACTAGTCTGAGGCCTTATTTGGTTTGGTTATCATTTCAAGAGCTTCAGTGTAAATGATTGGTAATAAATAAAAAAAAACGAGGACAAATTAGAAATGATTTTCGTTATTATATAGTCTGAAAAATCAAGCTGACTGAATTTCACTCAAATAACTAACTTGTTTTGCCAGGCGATAGAGAAGTCCAGTAGTCTTCAATATCAGTAATTGAATATTTCCCTGCCTCACTCAAAGGCCGAATTCACTTTAGTAGGCCAAAAAAAAAAAAAAAA
>JANJGK010000048.1:11543156-11558156 GCA_039081455.1 Macrobrachium rosenbergii
ATTCACGAAGGAAATTAACATTACAACTGAGGAAAATTCATATTATATATATATATATATATATATATATATATATATATATATATATATATATATATAAATTAGAAACGAAAAAGACTGTAAATCTTATTAAGAAATCAACAGCTTGCCACCTTTGAGCACAAAAGGACATGAAGTGGAAAGATTTAACGAGAAATCAACCACAAAGGACAAATAGAAATTATATATTTTTTTACCTTTTTTTACTCTTTTTAATTATAAAAGACATTTCTTGTCAACTCTTTCTATATTCTGTGTAAATTTGTGCCCCAAAGATGTGTAAAATATGCAAAAGTACTTTTCTACAAGTGGTCTATGGTTCACAGTTTATTCATCCGTCTCTCTATCTCCTCCTCCTCACCCCATTTTTGTATGACATTTCTAAGAAGCTGTTTAAAAGATTCTTTTTGCCACTCAGCAAAGAATGAGAGATTTAGGGTTATTATTTGTTCCCTTTAATATTCCTATCTTGTCTCACACATACAATGTCATTTGCCATCCTGTTGTACATAATTCAATATCTAAAAGTTCCGTATAAAAAAATGACTGCCATTAATCTTATCACGAAATTATTTAAATCTAGTGAATGCTTGTTGATTAGGCCTATCACAAAGAAGTTCATATTTCATTCAGTCCGCACTGGAAGGCAGCTGTTGGCGCCTAAGAGGTTCATATCAAAAGCGTTTCGACAGCTTTACTTTAACTATGGTGTGCTCTGATGTATTTGGACTCCCCTCTCTCTCTCTCTCTCTCTCTCTCTCTCTCTCTCTCTCTCTCTCTCTCTCTCTCTCTCTCTCTCTCTCTCTCTCTCTCTTCCATGTTACACCAATTTGATAGGAATCCTTCACAAAGAGGCTAAACAATGTTTTCACACAACAAATGATTTTAGGACGCCACATTTATAAATTTTGCCCATCAACACGAAAACAATTCTTTTTCAGTAAACAACGTCTCGCCTGACAAAAACGTTATCCCCATGAGCCAGAAAAGTAATGGATGGAACGAGCTTTGTTATGATAACTTTTCTTTGCATCGTGGATCTGTTGTAGAGAAAACCTATAGGGAAAATAGCATGGGGGAGTTTTGAATGCCTGTCGAGGGTATTAGGTGAGCCCGAGAACTTTTTTTCAAGCTAACTGGTATTTTCGAATGTGATGAAGACTTATATAGTACCTGGCAATTATTGCTCATGGTAAGCAAGGATTTTCAACCTAGAACTATTGGTTCTGGATATGTAAAAGTGGTGACCTGAGGATTAATGGGACTGTTATTTACTTCCATATATATATATATATATATATATATATATATATATATATATATATATATATATATATATATATTATGTATATATATATATATATATATATATATATATATATATATATATATATATATATATATATATATATATATATGATGTATAATTCATCAATTTATTAAAAACACCAAGGAAAACCTATGCGTTTGGAAGGTGTAAATGTTCCTTATATATATATATATATATATATATATATATATATATATATATACTGTATATATATATTATATATATGTACTGTATATATATATATATATATATATATATATATATATATATTATATATATATATATTATATATATATATATATATATATATATATATATATATATATATATATATATATATATATATATACAGACATTTATACATTTATAAGGAACATTTACACCTTCCAAACGTATAGGTTTTCCTTGGTGTTTTTAATAAATTGATAATTTATACATCTGATAAGAATTGTTAACAATGTTAAATATCTTTTATAAAAAATGCATTAAATTATGTTCTTCGTGCTATTCAGCTTAACTGTAGCGAGAGCAAGATCATGGAAGTGTTGATGCTATGATCGATTTCAACAGCTGACGTATATGCAGCTGGGCTGCAGATGATGGGCGAAATAATGAAAGATAATTTTCCTTGTAACCATACGAAGGACTTCCCCTTCTTATCTAGGATTCGTAATATTCATTCATTCTTTCATCTACTCATAAACATTTTAACAAATAATAACTGAGAGTAATACAATAGAAAAAATATATCTCCATAATTATTAAAAAGGAAAAAGGAATGAAGCAGGATACAGAAATTGGCTGCTAAAGGTAGAATGCTTTGCGTGTTGTGGTAGGCGGGAGTGGAGTCCCCGTTCGGGCCTGTCACATTTGCATTCGAGAATGAAAGAGTTGTTCCTCCCTCCCTCTCCCCCCCCCTCCCCTACCCCGCCCCCCCTCCTCTTAGGAAAAAATCAGACCCATTTATACGTGAAAACAATGCAATGGTGAAATAAAGGAAAGAATTCTATTCTGAACTTGCCAGTAAAATCAGTAGGGAACAGGATAATAATAATATATATATATATATATATTTATATATAAATGTAAAGCAGAAAAGATATGGTTCATAGATGATTTTATCATGGAAAGAAGGCTGGATGTTTAAGTACGTCATGAGACAAATGAGTAAGAACAGATATTACAAAGATGGGAAGGACAAGACTGGTTGTGTTTAACACTACTGGAGAGTGTAGAACAGTGGAGGGCATCGGGTTTGTAGTGTCAAGAGGATTTTGGGGACGATGGAGGAGTTTATATAAGTTATTCTATTTGTGTGAGTAAAACTGGGTGTGACAGAAGAAAGGTTGTGATTGTAGGTGTGTTTGGTGAGAGGGAAAGGGGAAGTTACTGAGAAAGTTTTAATTGGTTCCAGGGTAGGTTTGCTGATTTTTAAGTGGTGGGTGAGCTGTGTTACTTGAATGCAAAGGTACGTGACAGAGAAAGAGAAGTCGTTATTGGTGGGTATGGGTTCACCTGAAGTCAGTAGAAATGGAAGGAGCCTTGTGGAGATGGGTTTGGAAAGAGTGTGATTCTTGGAAACAGATGACTCTGGAAGAAGAGTATTTATATATATAAGTATAACTGGACAAGTTTTGCTTTAGTGCAGAAGAGAATGATGGAGGAACATTGAGGAATCTAAAAGAGAAGATTGGCAGAGAGAATATTTTTTTTTTTTTTTTTTTTTTTTTTTTGCTGGAGAGAAAGTAGAGAAATAAACAAGTCCAGACTCTAGAAGATGGGATGGCAATGTGGCCTAAATATAACTGGAAAGTAACTTTGAAATTAGGGAATCGAGGCGAGTATATAAGCTGGCAACAGTTGGAAAAATGGCTGGATTATGTACACTGAAGCGGATACAAAGTATAGGTAGTATGTAAAATTGGAAGATATAGCAAGAGTTGGTAAGGAGCGGTAAAACGTTGCCTTAGATTTAGGTATGAGAGAATTTGAAGAGGGATTAAAAATGGCTAATGGTGAGACAAGCCTGGAGATTATAAACGGTTTAAATGCGTTAAAGAATAGGAGATCGTATATTGGTATACTGGGTGATTGACAAGGTAGTCAAGAAAGAACTGAGGAAGAGACAGAAATAAAACAAAATTAAACTTTAAAGAATGTGCAGTGTAAAAAACCGGCTCTTTAGATATAATAATTATTTTATAGCTAAGTAAAAGCAGAGTTAGGTTAATAAGCATATCAGTCTTCGAATAAGATATGCAAATTGAGAGGTGCTGTGAGAATGAATGTAGTATAGGTTTGATAGAGAGATTGATTGCAGTACAGGTTTAATGGAGAGAATGAATGCAGTATAGGTTTGATGGAGAGAATGAATGGAGTACAGGTTTGATGGAGAGAATGCATACAGTATAGGTTTGATGGAGAAAATGAATGCGGTATAGGTTTGATGGAGAGAATGAATGCTATATAGGTTTGATGGAGAGAATGAATGCTATATAGGTTTGATGGAGAGAATGAGTGCAGTATAGGTTTAATTGAGAGAATGCATGCAGTACAGGTTTCATGGAGAGGATAAATGCAGTATAGGTTTGATGGGGAGAATGAATGCAGTACAGGTTTAATGGAGAGAATGAATGCGGTACAGATTTGATGGAGAGGAATGCAGTACAGGTTTAATGGAGAGAATGAACGAAGTACAGGTTTGATGGAGAGAATGAATGCAGTATAGATTTGATGGAGAGAATGAATGCAGTATAGATTTGATGGAGAGAATGAATGCAGTATAGATTTGATGGAGAGAATGAATGCAGTATAGGCTTGATGGAGAAAATGAATGCAGTACACGTTTGATGGAGAGAATGAATGCAGTACAGATCTGATAGAGAGAATGAATGCAGTACAGATTTGATGGAGAGAATGAATGCAGTATAGGTTTGAATGGCACAATAGTGGATAAGTTTAATGTACAGCTGAGAATACTTATGAAAGTAACTGATGATGAACTGAGGAGAGCAATAACTAGGATGAGAAATGGGTTCCAAAAGAATAAATTAAGTAATGACTATTTTGTTTTTAGGTAAATATGGTAGAGGAGACTAAAAGAATTGTGAGGCATAATAGGGGCGGCTATTGGAAGCCAGAAAGCTGGAGCAATGAATATGAATGCTGTGAAAATGAAAGCAATTGATTAATATAAGTATTTTGGATAAATAAAAAAAATGATAGTAGAATAATAAGTAGATGAAAGAGGAAATGGGTCGCAGATCAGGTGAAGTAAGGAAGGAAGTGGAGGGCATGCAAAAGATTTGGAAGAAACTTGGAATATCGACAGACGCCAAGGTCAGAACGTGTAAAATAATTGTTGAGCCAGCTGTCCTTTCCAGAAGTGATATGTATAATTTGAACGGGATCAATTTTATATATATATATATATATATATATATATATATTATATATATATATATATATATATATATATATATATGAGTGTGTGTGTGTGTGTGTGTGTGTGTGTGTGTGTATAATGAACTTTATCATTTATTGTCTGAATGCCATTGTATGAAGGAGAACAGAAAACAGTGCTTCAAGGAACTGCTTTAAGTTTTCAGTTATGCAGAGTACTTTTACCAAAAATGTTTTATATCATATTTTCTTTTCGTATCCCTGACGACAGTATGATCGTTCACATGTCACACTGCGAGACGAAGGTTCTGTGAACGTGCAATCAAACAAGTTTTAATACTGATACATTTTACGATTTCACTAAATGTAAAATTGACAAAGATTTCCAAAAAAATTAAAGATGGCAGCGGAGATATTTTCCCCCCTTTTAAAGTATAAATATATCAGCAAGTGTAAGGCCAGTAAATATATCAGATAAATAAAAAAAAAAATAAAAGGAGCAAATAAACGACATTTAGGGAAAATATCTCATTCTACCTTGGTTATAATCAAGGTAGAATGAGATATTTTCCTTAAATGTTTATTTGCTCCGTTTTTTTATTTATCTGATAAATTTACTGGCCTTACACTTGCTGATATATTTATACTTTACAAGGGGGAAAAATGTCTCCGCTGCCGTCTTTAATTTTGTTGGAAATTTTTGTCAATTTTATGACAACAGGCCTCCTAATATTGAGCCTAATTAGGCTCAATATTAGGAGGCCTGTTGTCATATTCTTTCGTCTTTCTTTCAAAAATAGAGACACTTTAATAACGGAAAAGTTTTACTGTTTCTAATAACATCCATGTTTCGCACCTGCGTTATTCCGTTTGATTAATCTCTGAGATGGATTTTATGGAGCGAGCGTTCTCATCAGCTCATAATTTTGAAAGGTAATCTTGGCTCCGAGTTCTCGCTCCTTATTTAATCTTTTCTTCATCTTTGAGAAAATTCAATTTTTCCACTGTAAACTGGCATTAACCTTTTTCCTTGTATCTATTGCTTTCACAATTCTGCCCTTCTCAACTGAAGTTAGAGATTTCATATGCACATGGTACTAAAAATGATAATATTTTTTGTGTAATTGTCATATATTCATCACTGAATTAATAATTAGTTTTAATGACGCCAAACCACTGGAAAATACAAAACATGAATTTTTTATGTGAAATAATAAATACTTTCCAAATGGAAAAAAAAAATGCTTGTATGACCTCATGATATATGCAATTTTCGGGTGCAGTTAAAAAAAAAAATTACCATTTTTTCCGTCTATCAAAAGATGAACATTTTCTGCCCGGTATCGAATATATTATGTTTTTTTCATTGCTACAAATCAAATGGACGAAACCGTGACAATTATGAAAGCTCATGTATTCAGAAAGAGTTTTCTTTTGTAAAGCAACGGCGGTCTACGGATAGTGAGCTCCTCGTTTGCCAATTATCGCAGCTCAGCCGGGGTCAGGACTCTCTCTGGCTCCTTTGTAAGTATCCAGAATGAAAGAACCATGGGAGGAGCTGGGACTGTAAGGACTATGCGAGTTACGTAACGTCCTTAGGGATGGGGCTTGCCGGTCTAGTCCTCTTACAATATCTCCTTTAGCGTTGTGGGTAGATTGATATTAACGGTAATGGTGTTATTGCTAACAATATCTTTTCTCTTGCCGTTGTTATCGGTATCAGTTATTCGCATTTTCTTTCGTTTCTGTAATCACAGTCAGCTACATTTATCTCTTTAGTCACTGGCGTTGTTTTCGCAGTCGTCAGCGTTACGGGAGTTATCTTTTCATTGTCTTCGTTTTTTTTTTATTTCTGTCATTATTGGCTTCGTCTTTCTTGTTGTTTTCCCCCACTGTGGCCTTTATTGTTTTTGTCGTTGTGTCTTTGTTGTACCCGTAGTTGTTGCAGCCCTTATCTGGTGGGTCAACTATCCATACGTCCTCTCGGTTAGGCTGGGAGGATCACCGAGCTTATCGCTGACTGGCCACGCATAGGAGGCACCGGCCTCTCTCCCATTTTAAAATCTCTCTCTCTCTCCGAATCCCTTGAAGTTGGAAGGCCACAAGGGCTAGAGAATATTCAGACTTCCGAAGGCACTGAGGAATGATTTCTAGGCCATTTTTTGTCAGCACGAGGTTTGTAATAGAATTTATTGCGTATTTTTCCTTTTAAATTCGGAAATGAGAGTCGTTGAAATTCGGAAATGAGAGTCGTTGAGATCGTAAAGCGGATCTGCTTTGTAGGAAGGCTTATAATTAAAATTAATGCAGTTATTATTAAGACGAGCACCAGGAACGATAACAATAATGACCACTGAAATAATGCTGATAATAATAATGTAATGATGACGATGATGACTTTTTATGTCAAAGTTCAGCATTTTGTAATTGCGTGACTTCAGTTTTTATCCTAATATTCGCTATTGGGCGCTTGGGAATGTGCTTCAGCTCTTTAAAATGATTTTCCATTATGCATGGAAATGAAATTTGCCTCTTAAGCTATTCAAAATGGAGTGAGGACCGGTTCCCCTGCTGAGATGTGAATCATTCTTGGCGAGACCAGTAAAATGTTAGTCAGATGGGAAAACCAGGATGAATTTTAATTTATGAATTCATCCTGGTTTGATTTGTGAAAGCTAAGGTGATATTCGCACGGATGAAACTTGTTGAAACCCAAGAAGACCACAGCTGAGTAACGAAGCTACAAAGAAACAATGTAAGATGATGCCAGTGCAAAACAAGTTATTTTTCCTGCTTGGAGATTTATTTTTGGGCGGCGCACTTGATTCTCCATTAAGCCTGCATCTAGATTAAGGATGATTATTGCCTGTTTTGCCTGGGTTCATATCCGGCTTCCTTTTGTTATTAAGGTCCATGCAGTTGGTGTACTAGAGCTTTTTGAAGTTTTATTTAGTACTGACAATAAATACTTCTTGGATTAATATAACAATGTTGTTAACAATACTAAAGAGATAATTAATAGATTCCGATGATTTTTTTTCACAGTAGTATTTTTGAGGAGATGAGAACGAGGGAATAGCTTACCAATCCGAGGTAAATTACCCAAAATAAGGACGCTAAACAAGTTAGTTAATGTGCTCAACAAGATAAATTGTTAAAGACGCACATCATCAGGCGAGGTGCATATCCTTGATATATTTTTCACGAACATTTATGCCTCTGGAAATCATACTCCGCCATCCGACAGTGATCGAATAGCTTTCGAATCAGCCTAAGATAATTATCAGATTAAATTGCATTACCAACATTTCATTCCAGGATATTTCATTATCCCTCTCACTTTCAGCAATGATAAGGCAAATTGGATTAAAATGTAAAATGCAATGACTATTACCTAAAAAACTGATATAACCTAATTCAGGCGAAAGAGGACTATATATATATATAAATAAATATATATATATATATATATATATATATATATATATATATATAAATATTCTGTTGTTCGCCCTATATGCATTTTACTCTAGAAAAAATAACATGAACAAAGACAAGAAGGCGTCTTCATCTATGCAAGGATAGGCTGGGGGCTTTTCAAAAAATAACGTCTCTGGCAGGACTAGTTAGCATTAAGGGCCTAAACCCATAGGGAGGGTTTCACCAAGTAACCTCTAGTAAAGGTGGTCTTAAGCTTCCTTCTGCTTTGTCCTATGCATTCGGCGATGTCTCTGTCAATTTTTCAGACTGCCTGGGGTGATGGACGAAGGCGTAAACACAGCCCAGCGCTACAGTAGCTGACCTGTTCTGAGACCTGAGCCGAGTCAGAGAGAGTACGGTCATGACCAGAACGCACATCGTGCTTAGGCAAAACTGTGTCCTTAGTTCCCCCCCACCCCTTGTCTTTTCATTAGTGAACAAAATTACCGTGTGTTTTCCAGAAACCGTATTGTCAGTTGCAGTGCGCAAGCAAACCACGTAACGGTAAGTCGAAAATTGCGGAGTATCTGCTGTTCGCTAATATTTCTTGCCCTATATTTCAACCTTTCTAATGTTTCCTCTTTGCCACCATCTACGATAATATGGTATAACCAATTTACTTTTATGAAGTCTAGTGTAAGAATAATTAATCTTGCTTGGCGACTGTGTAGACTATTCCCATGCAGTCAATAGGAATTAGGGAAGGTTAAGTAAGTAATTTTTAGCACTCAGACATCCTTGTGTCTCGATCCCATTGTTCGGAAGAGAATTAGCCTTCACTAATACAAAACTGCTTGCTATATCTACCAGCATAGACCTGTGTTGTGTTATAACTTTACGTGAAGCAAGGGAAAATAGACTGTGTCCGACATGGGCGATAGTTCATGTAATTTCCTCGCTAACCGCACATTCTTTCTTTGTCGGGACTAATTGGGAAGTAAGGGGGGTTTGATGTAATCCATGTGTTGCAGAGTAACCCGGTATTCCCTGTATTGTTGTTTTCCCCAGCTGGGAACCTTATTTAATTAAGTAATTGTCTGTCTTTGAGGTTAACTGTAACTTTAATTGTCATTTTCAATTCAGGGCCTCATAAATTACGTTAATTAATTAATAAACTTATCAGCCAAGCCCCACAAGCAACAATATATATATTATATATATATATATATATATATATATATATATATATATATATATATATATATATATATATATATATGTATGTATGTATGTATGTATGTATATATGTATGATGTATGTATATATATATATATTATATATATATATATATATATATATATATATATATATATATATATATATATATAGCAAATTGTAATGGCCAAAATTACGACACCTTATAAACACTTACTGAAATTTATTTAGGAAAAAAAATGAAGATCCTTAGAAAAATAATCACAAAATTTATGTGAGGCCTGCAGAATGGCCGTCGAATTCCTAGAGATTTATCATTGACTCATAAATTCTCTTGAAGTTGGTGAAGATGGAAGGCAGAAGCGCTGTAAAAGTTGTGGAATAGAAGATTCTTTAGGGAGGCCGGAGTTGGAATGTATGAAGGGGCTGTAGAGCAAAAACATCTTTACAGGTCTGGGGTTTGTTAAATGAGGTTGAAAGAAAAATTCCAGTGAGGAGGATTCGCTTTTATATAAGGATGGTTCAGAGCGTGAGGAATGTCAAGAAAATATCTCGTCAGTGGATGATACTAACGGGGCATATTTTGTGAAAAAAAAAGGTGGCTCAGGGTATTTTGAGATGATCTCATTATGTTGGGAGAACGGAAGAAAATACCTTGACGACAAAGAAAAACATGGTATAAAAAGTCATTATTTATTAAGTTGTAGACTCCACAGTAACAAGTCACTCAAAAAACAAGAAGGGCGAAAATACAAAGAATTCAGAAATAAACAAAAAATCATTTATGACGAGATGTTTTGAGTATAAGGACCATCTACCAAGCTGGCAAATTTTTGCATTCTGTCAAGTCATATTTGAAACTTTTGTAATGAATGCACATATATTCTGGTGCTCTCTTGCTGCTCCTTAAAGCTTTAGCTTTAGTGCAAAATAAAGCTGAACACACACACACACACACACACATATATATATATATGTACATACTAGCTGACTAACCCGGCGCTGCCCGGGAAAACTGAATGGCAACCGTTAAATCTCTCTCTCTCTCTCTCTCTCTCTCTCTCTCTCTCTCTCTCTCTCTCTCTCTCTCTCTCTCTCTCTCTCTCTCTCAGTTCTACCCACTGAATGTCGACTGGAGTCGCTGGATAAGTACCTGTGTTGTGGGTTCGAGACTTGGCAGTACCAGTCCATTTATCACTTATAAATTCCCCTTCGGTGATAATTCCCCATCGGGGATATTGCCAAAGTTGCGTGAATTTGATATTAAGCGACATTTGCAGCTTCATGATTATATATATATCACGTTGTGATAAAAAACTTCATATATATATATATATATATATATATATATATATATATATATATATATATATATATATATATATATATATATATATATATATATATATATATATATATATATATATATAAAACGTGACGATGTAGATCACAGTAAATAAATAAATTCGTAGGATGTGTTCATTTGGTAGAGGTAAATGTTGCCACAGCAGAGTTCCGAGGTAAAGCGGAGCAATGTCCAGAGAAATTGGTTACCAAATTCATGCAAGTGCTAAAGTCTGCAACTCACCTGACCCGGTATTAATCAGTTTTCACGTATAGTACCAAGAATGAGGGAACTCAGCGCTACTTGGTTTGTTTACTTTTGTTTTAAAGATGAAAATTATAGTTAGAAATCAAAAAGTGTGGAAAGAGAAACCCACAAGATTCCTGTGTATAACTTGTTTACTTTTAAATATTTACATATTATACAAGTTATACGCAAGCTATACACAGGAATCTTGTGGGTTTCTCTTTCCATCTTCAGAAGAAAACTGAAAGAAGTTTTTGTTTGGTTAATCAAAAGTATATTACCTGTAACCGGCTCGATACTATTTCCTGAGTATATCGAACTGTTTCAAATTATTCGTTTCCTCTTTTTGAAGTTATTCATATTGAGATATTACCTGTAACTGGCTCGATATTATTTTCTGAGTGTGTTGAACTGTTTCAAATTATTCGTTTCCTCTTTCTGAAGTGATTCATATTGAGTGTTCCTAGAGGCGAATTTTCAGTTCTCTGAGGATGCCTTCACTTTTTATAACTTTTCCTTGAATGTTGCTATTTATTGTAGATAAGTAAAACAAAAGCAACGGGACATATTTGATTCACAGTGAGTACCTAGATGATACCAAGGATTTAGTAATAATAGTAAGTCTCCGCAATTTACAGTTTATTCATTCCTCACAATAGACTGAACGAAAAACCAAATAAAGCCAAAATGTAATGAAATAAAATAAAATATATATGTAGTAAAAAGACAGCTCGATTTCAATTCATTAAAACATCAGAAGTGAAATATAAAGACAAAACTATGTAACTGGGATTTTCTCGAAATACATTAAAAAAAATTACGATGTATAGTTTACATTTTCAAATCAACCATGACGGTACCTGTGCGGCAGGAAAAAATCAACAAAATAACAGTTTCTGACTTACAATTTTCAAAAGAATTCCAAAATGCATTAAATTAAAAATAGACTTAACACGCACAGTCACGCAATCCGGCATCCCCTAATTCATGACGAAGGAACATTCTTGTATACAAGAGGTATGTTTTCTCTTCCCTTTCTTGCTCACAATTCACTTAAAAGTATTTTCATAACATAAACTCCTGGCCAGTTAAACTATAAGATATTTTGTTTAAAAAAAGAACAAGTACAATTAACACTAACACAATTCGCAACATAAAAAATAGCAGCAAAATGAAAATTATTGGCACAACTGTGATCCAACTCTTTTTACCGTGAGACGTTCAGGAAGCAACTAACCTCACCCCATTTTTCAAACTAAAACTCAACCTTTTTTTAACTTTTCAAAATGAATCTTTCTCTTTGATGGAATCCGCTCTCTTTACCTTCCGTATTCCTTCACGCCTTGTCCCGTTCTGATTTATAATAACAACTTAACTACTGAATGAAATTGCATAGATGGCAGTGGGTGCTACCCCACTTCCCGTTTGCTTCCTTGGGTTCCGCGGTCTCATACCACCAACCTTAATTACACTTCAGTGTAATTAAGGACGGTGATTCTGCAAGCGACGCACCTTTTGATGGACTTGATAGTGGCCTCTTCTGAGACCAGCAATTACGTAGTCTCTTCTGTCTGTCATTTTGGACAATACGTGCCAAAAATGGTGCATGAAGGCGACAAGGGCTCTCTGTGGTAGCTGTTTCAGCACTGACCGTTGTCCGAAGGTCACTTGTTTTCTATGGCTACGCCAGGACGCCTGGAGGACCTAAAGTTGTACCATTGGAAAGAACATACTAAAGGCTGTCTCCAGGACAACCCACAGGCGGAGTTTCTCTCCAGTGGGGGGAGTTATTCCCATGGGAACATTAATGTTACATAAATCTCCGTTTTCTGTTGTCGGACCGGGGTAACATAATCCTTTTGTGGGGTCAGCGGGAGCATTAATCATATACTGTACAATTGTCCGTAAAGACCAGAGTGAAGAGCATTTCGTTCTTTTGGGACGTATTAATTGATTTATGGGAAAGGTGTAAAGAGTTAGTCCAATGATGAATGTGACAGTAAATGGGTCATAAATATTTTGGGTGAAAACAAGAAAGGAGTGATTGTAAGACTTACTTATTCACACCGTTAAGGAATTAATATATATATATATATATATATATATATATATATATATATATATATATATATATATATATATATATATATATATATATATATATATATATATATATATATATATATGTGTGTGTGTGTGTGTGTGTGTGTGTGTGTGTGTGTGTATACATATATATACTGTATATGTGTGTGCGTGTGTGTGTGTTGTAATAATTACTTTATTTTTTCCATTATTCCTTTATAGGTTTAAATGTTGGTACCGAAAATTTCGCTAAATTGTTTAGGTCTTTGGGCATTAACTACTTACTTATGTTTTGTATATACGAATGTTCCATATTACCTACTCTTCATAGTACCGCTGAAATTTAGGGCATTAGGGGCATTACTAGAGAAGTATGCAGAACGAACGTGCCTTGGTCTGACCTTTAAGATTGTACGTAACGTACGGAAGGTCAGGGCATGATGTCTGTACCCCGTCTCATATTACAGTAGTTTGTGATAGTATGGGCACTCTAGTATTTTTGGTATGAAGTCAAAGATGTTGTATAACTCATATTTAGGCTAAATGCCCTAATTAGCTTTTCAAATCTAACACGTGCCCTCCATGTTAGCGCTATTAATTCAATACATTTGTTTGATAGGAGTAAAGCATTGAACAAACGCCTGTGTTCACACTTCCAAATCTCCCTCTGTAAGACACCCTACCCAACGGACGTTTTCTAAGTAATTTCTACAAAATTAAGTATTGAACAAAAGCGTGTGTTCACACTTCCAAATCAGATAAGAGTTCTGGCGTAGTTAAATAATGCTCTCTCTCTCTCTCTCTCTCTCTCTCTCTCTCTCTCTCTCTCTCTCTCTCTCTCTCTCTAAGACACCCTACCCAATACCGACGTTTTCTAAGTAATTTCTACAAAATACAAAATTCTCTCTCTCTCTCTCTCTCTCTCTCTCTCTCTCTCTCTCTCTCTCTCTCTCTCTCTCTCTCTCTCTCTCTCTCTCTCTATCTATCACTCTCTCTCTCTCTCTCAAGACACCCTACCAATACCCACGTTTTCTAAGCAATTTCTACAAAATTCTCACGTATATATTAAACCCAAAAGGCTTTTGATGGTCGATGAAATATTTGTCGATTGATCTGTTATTAGATTATTTCCCAGAGAGAGAACTGCCAGAATATTTGTCCAATATTAGATTAGGGGTCTCATTCTTTCTCTCTCACTCTCGTGCTGTGTATTGGTAGCCTAGGGAATATATTTTAGAAATAGCTGGTACATCCACAGACTAAAAATTGTGGTATTGAGCATAAACAAACGTGACCGTTGCGAGGAAAATGTGTTCCACCTCATAAAACTCGTGTATTTTTGTTTTCTTTCCTTTTCTTATCTTGAGTGAGGTTTCTGTTTCAGCTTTCTTTTCAAATTAGGTTTTGCCTTTTCATTTCTCTGCTTTTAATGCATCCAAAAATATGGGAAGTCTCCCGTTTCTTTTTTTTTTTTTTTTTTTTGCCATGTATTGAAGCATGGATATTGAAAGTTAACGAACGAAAAAATATGAGACATTTATATGAATTTTTCCTAGAATGGGTAAGAAGAATTTGAAATGTTTAATTACTCAGAGGAAGTGGGAATAAGTTTACAACGTGGAAAAGGGTTCACTGCAGTTTTTGATATAAGTATCATCTGTGAATAGAATGGATGAATGGATGCCGATAGGTTGGTAAAAAGAGATCTTGAAAGTGGTGGACAGATTATGCAAAACAGGCACTTGAAAATCCGTTCTGTAATATCCAGGAAACGAGAAACTGCTTGTAACACAGAGGTAAACCGCTCAGTGTGTGTAGACGGTGTTCCACACGCGCTAACGCTATAGAAGTTCTTTTTATAGTAGGTTCGTCCACGACTTTGTGAATAAAGAATGAATGTGGCAGTGAATGTCTGTTGATT
>JANJGK010000048.1:11560656-11569004 GCA_039081455.1 Macrobrachium rosenbergii
TCCCTAATCTAAAAGTCTTCTTCAGAGATGAAGGAAACAAAATACCTCAAAAATAAGTTCTGCAGTCTTAAATATCTAATATTAGTGGATATGAAATTCTGTAAATCTTTATTATCTAGATCGAAAAGACTTATATATGTCCTTTGAATGAAAGACTCGACAAAATAAGGAAATTTTTAGTGACTAGGAAACACAAGGATAGCAACAATACTCGTATTTAAATCTGCAAGTCTACTTTATGCATTCTGTTGGTTAAATGCAGGACCCACTGGTTAAACGACGCATTTTCGAGTTTTTCCTGACAGTTAATTTATATTTCCTCTCACTATCCAATGGCGGCGATATTCGGAACTCGGCTAACTACCAAAGATACGTTCCTCTCTCTTACCTCTTCTCATATCAGCTTGTTAAATGGCTCCATACTTCTTTTTAATACACCTTCAAAGGCTGCTTGTTTGTATGTCTTTAAATGGTATTGTGTTTTAAGAGCCCGTTACTTCGTTACTCTCTTCTCTCCAGTGTGCCATTTTCTTTCGAAATTAAACCTACGGGTAGGATATTTTCTTTCAGTAAACTTCTCTTCTGCCTACATGTACAGTTTTAGGAATCAATTCATTTTGAAAATATCCACTTAAGTGTAGTTTGACAGTTGCCTCAAGCACTTTTTATCATTTTCATATATTAACTTCTCGTGTTATTTTGTCCTTTTCTTCTCTAGTAAAGTCATTTTTCTTTATTTTTCTGAATGCACGAAATATCACCCTGAGTTGTCTGTTATATAACAGTATGTTCATGAATTTCACTGGTTTCTCGTTTCAATTTATTAATAAAAAAAAAAATATGACCTTTCTGGTGTTACCCTCCGCCAGGAACGAAACTAGTACCAAAATCATGCACCTTTACATTATAAAAAAAAATAAGTATATCCGTTTGCTTACAGTTCACTGTAAATTTCTGGAAATGTTTATTCATGCACTAACGCATCTGCACACAGTTCACCATCTTATTTTTAAGTACTCTGCCCCAAATGCATGCAAATAATTTCCGAGCGTCAGATGTATATTCAATCATGAGAATTATTTTCCTTCGCAGGGTTCCAAAGCTAATTTCATTCAAATATGACACTGACTTTGCAGTAGATATTTTATTCCTTTGGGAGATTTCTGGTGGGGAGAAGTAAAGGCAATATTAACAATTCGGTATTCAGGATTTATTATTATTATTATTATTATTATTATTATTATTATTATTATTATTATTATTATTATTACACAACCCAGGCTATAACTCTACTGCATTTTGGTTTTCCAAAAAAGTAAAATGCTTATAAGCCCCAAGGCTTCGGTAGGAGGGTAGTTCATTATAGGAAAGGAAACTGAGAACTAATTAAAAAAACTATGAACGAGTAATTGAAAGAATAAGAACAATAAATAAACAACAATAAATAAAAAGTACAAAGTAAATAAATAAGGCAAAAAAAAAAAAAAACTCATCTCAGCCTTTAATTAATTTTAAATATTTGCACCTAATTCAAACTTCTGAAATTCCACGACTCGACTACAGGATGCGGATCGTTCTAAATTTGGTCACTGAACGAAAACAAGTAAAAAATGCGCTGTCGAGTTTTCTGTACAGCGTATATAATCAAGGCCACCGAAATTAGATCTATCTTCTGATTGTCTCGGTATAATGCTTTATGAGCCCATGAAACTTTCAGCCACGGCCCGGTGGTTGTTTGTCCTATATCGTTGCCAGATGTACGATTATGACTAACTTTAACCTTAAATAAAATAAAACTACTGAGGCTAGAGGGTTGCAGTTTGGCCCAAACTGCAACCCTCTGGCCTCAGTAGTTTTTATTTTATGTTTGATGACTGGAGGGTGGATGATCAACATGCCAATTTGCAGCCATCTAGCCTCAGTAGTTTTTAAGATCTGACGTCACAGAAAAAAAGAAAAAACTGTTAGAACTGACGATATATCTGGTACTACGACATAGTATAATAAAGTATGGTGGATAGTATAGTCTGTGAAGATATAAATACAAAGGATGATCTGAATTATGAAATATGCAGGATGTAAAATGAATCATTTAGTGAAATAAAAGCATTTCTACCGAAAACAAGACCAGAGATAAGATATTCGATAGACCTGAATCTTTTTCCCTACAAAATTTTATCTATGCTTGAATTTTTCAGCTACGCGTTTCCTGTGTTTCAAATTATGTATGCACATGCACGTTTCCCTTGCAAGCCTGTCGCGTAGGTTGATGTGGCGTCTTCATACCGTGAACAAATAATACTTGTTAAAGGGAAGACACCATCTAGACTTTACGCCATCGTCTTCCGAGGAAGATGTAAACTGCTCAAATATATCTTGCACCTCCTGTGTTAGTATCGTTATGTGTAAAAACATAAATGAACAGGAGCCCGCGCTCGCGCTCACACACATACACACACACGCACACATATATCTTCAGGATATAAACATATGAATTATATTTCACCTCTGGTTCTTATCATTTCTTGCGGGAAGATATCGATCCTCTGTGGTAGCGGCCTACCTTATTTTGTTAGCTACCAAATACTTCATTCATTGCATATGGCAAAGCACCCCTCATTTGTATATGCATATATCTGCACGGCTACATACGATATATATATATATATATATATATATATATATATATATATATATATATATATATATATATATATATACATATATACACGAGCATATATATCTTTATTAGATAGTCATACCATTTCGCGATAATCTCACTATTCACGGGTTTATTTCTGATTGCTCTGTTATCCACGGAATTACTGTAAAGGAATGCTTATTCATGACTACGCAAGGCCAGGTGATTTTTTATTATTTTAGGTAGGAGGGCATTTGTTGGCTATATTATATACGTATACCCGCACGTACATACATACACAAATTGTAAATCGAACCCAGTAAATATTAGCAAACGCTTATGACAAGAGGAAGGGGAGAAACGAAAGAATCAGAGCCAGAGAAATTAGTGAAAGCAGGGATCCGAATAAGAGATAACAAACACTAATGAATGCAAAGACGATATATAACCGAATTAAGAGGAACCGGAGAGATTCTATAATTGATATATAAATATTTTCAACATAATCTATCGGGGAATTTGAGGACAATTAATGGTGCAAAAAATATATCGATTTTAATGATTTCTTCGTACGAGACGAAATTTAGAGATGTTTTGGAAAATATTTATTTCCGAATGAAAGTTATTTATATGGGGGAGTATTTTGCTTTCCTTAGTAATATGGTGAACAAGCACTTTCAATTGTACTTGAAAAAAAGAAATGTTGAGGGAAAGAGTTTGTTAGGTTGTGTATTAACCCAGAATTGGAGCAATTAGATGATTATTAATGTTGGTATATAATGATACAAAAATTCAGACAGAATTTAATATTTGTCAAATCATTAATAATAAAAGCAGGAATAAAAGCAATAGAAAACACGTTCAGTAGTTCAATAATTCTTAAGAGTAAAAAACCCTAATAATGTAAATGAAAGACCGTAAATGTGCAAGCGGTCGAAAGCTCCCCCTGTTTTCTAAACCCCCTTTTTGTATTTTGGAAACTTACAGTCTTTCATTTACATGATTGTGGCTTTTCGCTCATTATTTCCAGTCACAATATAGTGATGCACAATAGATAATAGTTCCTACTACTTTCGACGGAATTGTTACTTTTTACTGAGCAGACTGATATTATGTCGGATCTGGACATTATATATATATATATATATATATATATATATATATATATATATATATATATATATATATATACATACATACATACATACATACATGCATACATATATTATATATATATATATATATATATATATATATATATATATATATATATATATATATATATATATGGTTGGGTGAAATCTGATGAAATGAAACAAAGATGTACCTCCATACTTGAAATTTACACTTTAAAATTATGATGACGTAGGTCATTGACATTGCAGCCATATCAAATTTTGGTAAAAATCTAGGTAGATCTTCGTTTACAGTGCAGATATTGAAAAATTCATCATTTTTAGTTCATATCTTATATATACACTGGCAAATGATAACTACGAATTTTCATGTTAATTGATTCGCAAATTAGGCGTTTGGAACAGAGTGCAAATCCGTTTAACTTTGGGACTATTAATCCGATTTCATTCGAGTTTGATGCTTAGTCATCCCTAGTTGAGGCAAAGTGGATTTATGGAACAACTAGGTCATTTGCGCACATCATGTGACCTGGTCCAATGAATAATTATGTTTATATATATAATATATATATGTATATATATATATATATATATATATATATATATATATATATATATATAAATATATATATATAAGGGCAATGCCAATAAGGAAAGAGAAACAATGGAGTACTGCAAGGCCTTTCGACTAATAGTCCTTTACTTTCGTGGCATTGCCTTTAATTCAAATATTCATCAGGTTCCATATTTTCGTGATTCAGTTATACATACATACACACACATGTACATATATATACACAAATATATATATATATATATATATATATATATATATATATATATATATATATATATATATATACATACATACATACATACATACATACATACATACTGAATGTGTGCTTACGCATATATTCACGTATACACGTTATAAATCACAAGTCTACGTTTTAAATTTCTAGAGATTAAACATTTACAGTGGTGGCATATGAGATATATTTTCCTTCTAAATATAAAAAAAAACCTACGTTTGTCCGTGTGGTAAACCTCCTCAGCTGTTGCTGACTAACAGCTCAGACCAAAGGTTGTGCAAGATAATAACCGTAGGTACCATCTGATGGCTCGAGCGTGAAATGACGTCATTGCCACGTGATGAGACAGTGTAATATAGAATGCATATTCTATAAAACGTCTCCACACAGCCTTAAGAATCATGTCAAGGCAAACGAGACACTTGAATTCATGTCAGTCAGTATGGAAATTGGGAGTTATGAAAAAAACTTGAAACCAATATAAGCTTTGAATCTCGGCATCACTGTTCTAAAAGTTATATTTGTTATGACCGCTGGTTTAATTGTTGTTAACAATGAAGGTAAAATGATTTATTACTATTAATAAAAGGATTATCTAAATGATTTATTACCATTAATAAAAGAAATGTCTATTGTTATAAAAGTTAAATATACCTTAGTTTAACCAGACCACTGAGCTGATAAACAGCTCTCCTAGGGCTGGCCCGAAGGATTAGACTTATTTTACGTGGCTAAGAACCAATTGGTTACCTAGCAACGGGACCTACAGCTCATTGTGGAATCCGAACCACATTATACCGAGAAATGAATTTCTATCACTAGAAATAAATTCCTCTAATTCTTCATTGGCCGGCCGGAGACTCGAACTCGGGCCCAGCAGAGTGCCAGCCGAGAACTCTACCGACTCGTCCAACAAAGAACTATCTATTGTTATAACTGTGTAAGACTTATCATTCCATTCGGGCCTCAGTGAGACGACAAAATCGTGGATGAATCCCACCCATGTCCTCATGGATCCAGGTTCCCCAAAGTTTCCAGTGTGCTTCCTCGGGTACAAATGTCTGGCGTAATTGATTCAATAATAACACTGGATTCTGGTTCAGGAGAGTGATGTTCCTTGATGAATGTTTCATGGTGCCTGTTCTCTGGACTGCCTTCAGCAAGAAAATGCATTTCTCAAGATATTTTTCTAAAATTCAAAATAACTTTATAAAATTCCTGCGAGGGTCTGGAGCATTTTCAAGTCTTGGTAATTCGCGAGGTATTGTAATGGATATTTTCAGCGTGTTTATTATTTCGTAATGTCGTTTTATCATTATTCAAAAGCATTATTTTTCTATTTTTCAAAAGTATTATTATTTATTTATATATTTTTTTTTGTTATTTAAATCAAGTCTTAGTAATTCACGAGTTATTATAATGGATATTTTCAGCGTGTTTATTATTTCGTATTATCGTTCTATCATTATTCAAAATCATTATTTTTCTTTTTTTTCAAATGTATTATTTGTTTTATGTTATTCAAAAGTATGACGAGCAAAAGGCAATAGAGCAATAGCCTAATACACTTTTCTTGTCGAAGGAAAAAGAAGGCAAGAAAAATAATAAACAGGAAAGGATGAAAGTTAATAAAGAAGACAGCGATACACCTCCCTGCCTCGCACGATACTTTTTAATACGATTTCTTCACTGAAGTAAAACAAGTGTGAGAGAATTAATCACAAAAGTGGTTTGGTTTTCAGTCGAATTTGAAGACGGTCGGGATTTTTTGAGCATATAGAAACTGATTCCTTTTCACAAATTATACATTAATTTATGTATACAGTACTGATGAAACTATTATAAAAAAAATTTTAACACTTTTTCCAAGAAAGGAACTTAAATTGGGACTGCATCCTTATCGACGGAGTTGATACTAGTCAAGTTTATAGTGATTTCTCTTTAATATGCAAAACTTGATTAAATTAACTACACAGTGAAGAGTAAAAGAAGCACCTCTTCGTAAGTATTCGTTTGCTTTACAAAAGGAAACTAATAATGATACCATAAATATGCCTTTATTTTAAATTCTTTTACTTTTTGTAAAGCTGGAAATAAAAAATTGAAAAAAAAACAAGTAAACAATGCGCTGAAGTTTCTTCGGCGCAATCGCGATTTCTGTACATCGTATAATCAAGGCTACTGAAAATATATGTATCTTTCGGTGGTCTCGGTATAATTCTGCATTAGCCGTGGCCTAAGAAACTTTAAACACGGCTCGGTGGAGGCCTGGCTTATATCGTTGCCTGACGCACGATTATGGCCCACCTAAACCTTAAATAAAATAAAAAATAATAAGGCTAGAGGGCTGCAATTTGGCATGTTTGATGATTGGAGGGTGGATGATCAACATACCAACTTGCAGCCCTCTAGCCTCATTAGTTTTTAAGATCTGAGGGCGGACAGAAAAAAAAGCAGTACAAAAATGTCCGTTAATCATTGGTTATTAACAATGATTTTGCTGCACGTCGGTCTCATTGTCTCCCACCATCATGAAAGAAAGCAAAAGAAATTAACGAAAGATGGGGCAAAGTCATCATAACCATTAATTAAGATCCCGTGAAGCGAATATGGCAACCAGATATTAAAGTGTGAAAGATATAAAAAAGAAATTCCAGGTTCGTTGCATGTGAGCTTCAGTGTAGGAAAATATCAATATCTAATAATTTTGGAAGCCTTTGAATTTGGTCTATTTGTCGATAGATCAACAGTTCTCAAACTGTTTCAGCTGCATGTTAAATCTGGCCAAAATTTTGTTTCCAAATTAGGTAAGGGAGCGTCTCCCTTCTTTAGAATTTCTTTACGTTTGTTTTACGCAAAATTTTAACCTGGGGACATACTGTAGATGCAGCTTAACAACCTTTACGCTTGGTCAAATCCATGACTAATAATAATAATAATAATAATAACCTAAGATATATTTTTTTATATTCTTAGGCATAAGAAGCCTGGCTACCGCTTTAGGTTCTCTTGTTGTAAAGCTAATTATTAACGTTTAGAATCAAGAGTGACCTGATTTAACTATAATTTCAAAAGCAAATTCATTTCTGAGTTAAATTTACACGACCTTTTGACATTCTAAAGTTAATATGACATGGTTGCGCCATTTATAGAAGGATGTACATTATCCTTCTGCAAACGGCGCAGCAACATTATGTTAACTTTGAAATGTCAAAAGGTAGCTGAACTTTGGTTCAAAAAGTTCAACAAAGATAACTATCGTGGAGAGATTGTTCGGTGAACCTAACACTTTTTGGCTTGTATATATCAGAGATGGTTCTTCATTTTCTAGCTAAGGAAGATATACAGTTGTGAAACCGCCTATGATACCGTGCGGCATAATTAAATGGCTGAAGGTTCCAAAGGTATCAAATAGTGGGGGATAAGTGTCCTTTACTATGAGAATAAAGGGAACAGTAATTAAAAGCAATCGTACATTAAAGGACCCAGTTGTTCGGCCAAAGGACACATCTCATCTGCTTTTCACCGTTTTGGGGATGCAGGTAGCTTGGTTAGCAATGCAGGCATTTCATTGCCTGCAATGCCTTAGAAAGTGTGTGGGATAAATTTGAATTAGAAAGTTAGAAAGTTCGACACATAGGAGGAAGCTTAGTTTGAAAAGCAAAAGTGAAAGTTTAGGCAAACAGGCTTTTTATCAAACACAATGTGGCTCAAACTTCACTCAGCAGTGAGGCTGTGGTTTTTTTTTTTTAAGTA
>JANJGK010000048.1:11569104-11579104 GCA_039081455.1 Macrobrachium rosenbergii
AATAATTTTTTGAAAGCTATCAATGGCTTTCACGATAAGAGTGAAGGGTCTGTTAGAGTATATAGATAGGAGAGAGACTGGTTAGATGTAGAATAGAATTTAAAGACAGTGAAAGGAAACGGTAGAGATAAGCACAAGCATCTAAAATTGCCCTATAAGAGAAAGTTGATAGTAAATTTTAGTTAAAAGTTAGGAAATAAGGGTAAATGGAAACCAAGAGTTTGAAGCAATGAATTTTCACAATGATGGGGAATGAAAGGAAACAACTAATTTGCGTAGGTGTTTGTGAGCAAATATAAAGGCTGATAGTAAAAGTGAGTTACGGAACAGACGAAGCAAGAACAGTTAAGTATACCTTAGTTTAACCAGACCACTGAGCTGATTAACAGCTCCCCTAGGGGCAGGCCCGAAGGATTAGACTTATTTTACGTGGCTAAGAACCAATTGGTTACCTAGCAACGGGACCTACAGCTTATTGTAGAATCCGAACCACATTATACCGAGAAATGAATTTCTATCACCAGAAGTAAACTCCTCTAATTCTTCACTGGCCGGCCGGAGAATCGAACGCTGGTTTAGCAGAGTGCTAGCCGAGTACGATATCGACTCGTTCAATGAGGAACTAGCAAGAACAGTAGCCGAGTGTCTTCAGAGGATCTAGAAGAGGAGAGGACTATCAGCGGAAGCTAAATTCGGAGTTTGAAGGAACTTTCAAGCCCTCTCCTTCATGGAATTGAAAGAATCGATATTGAATTTGTATAAAAGGAAACGAGTAAAAAATGCGCCGAAGTTTCTTCGCGCTACAGCGAATAATCGAGACCACCGATAATAGATTTATCTTTCGGTGGTCTCGGTATAATGCTGTATGAGCCGCGGCCCATGAAACTTTAACCACGGCCCGACGGTGACCTATTCTATATCATTGCCAGAAGCATGATTATGACTAACTTTAACCTCAAATAAAATACAAAACACTGAGGCTAGAGGGCTGCAATTTGGTACGTTTGATGACTGGAGGGTGGTTAATGAACATACCAATTTACAGCCCTCTAGCCTCAGTAGTTTTTAAGATCTGAGGTGGACAGAAAAAGTGTGGACAGCAAAAGTGCGGACGGACTGAAACTAAAACGCGCCTTGAGAAGGTGAAAAAGTATATAATTAAGAAGTGTGTGGAGGAAGGAGAAGACGACTTAAAATGTGCAGGACTGATGGAAAAGGAGAGGCACTGAAACGGAAGGGAACCGGAGAATATCTGGAAGAAAGAGGTGAACATCGCTGAATGTAGTAAGGTTGAACGTGGAGCTGATAAGCCTTTTTTTTATGAGGATAACAAGAAAATAATGTTGTCATGCAGTTCAGGATAATTTTGCAGTAAACATCGTTTTTAGTTTTTGGAAACAGCTCAAAGAAATACTTTTGTCTCTTGTCTTTATATTTTACAAAACAGATTTTGAGATATACAAGATTCTATTCCTTCTGGTAAGATTATTAGTAGATTTTCAACATCAAACCAATTCCCACTCTGTCACTTCAGAATAGGTTTTGCACAAATAAGTATACAATTTTATTCTGATTAGAAGAGTCGCAGAAACTTTTCCAGCGAAATTTTCCTATCATATCTGCAGCAACAACCTCTTCCCGTACGATTCTCTTACTTACATTCTTGACCTTCCCCCTGCATATCACCTTAGATAAGGAGATTGTGTTTTTGGTTCTATTTATTTGCTTTGTATCTTGGTTTGTCTGTTTGTAGGATTACTCGGAAAAGTTAATAGTGGACTTTTACGAAAATTTTGCCTGACGATGCATCTCATAACTTCCAACGGGAGATGACATTTTGGGAAAGAGTAGTGTAACTATTGGATAGAAGGGACCTTTACACTTTGGAAGGGTAATGTAACTTTTCGATAGAAGGGACCTTGGTGGAGGTCTACGGTCTCTAGGCTCTTTTGAGAACACCCATGTTCTCTGTCTGGCGTATGTACAGTATATCTGGATGTACCGAAACACTCGTTTATTACATCTTTGATGCAAAATATACTTCTGTACCCCTGTCTAAAAATGTTTCCATTGTTGTTCTAAAATTTCATCCACTCTCTCAGAGTGTGTGTATGGGATATATATATATATATATATATATATATATATATATATATATATATATATATATATATATATATGTATATATATATATATATATATATATATATATATATATATATATATATATATATATATATATATATATATATATATATTATATATATATATATATATGTGTGTGTGTGTATGTGTGTCTGTATGTATGAAAACTCTTTCAAATGAGAGAATATGTATATATATATATATAATATATATATATATATATATATATATATATATATATATATATATATATATATATATATATATATATATATATATATATATTATATATGTATATATATATGAGGCTACAAGTGTTGTTTAATATCAAATTCATGATACTTCGGGAATGTCCCCGATGGGGAATTATCACCGAAGGGGAATTTATAAGTGATAAATGGATCGACACTGCCGGGTCTCGATCCTTCGACACAATTACCTTCCAACAACTCAAATCGACGGTCTACCCACTGAGCCATCAAGAGAGGTTTAAGTTAATGCCGAATCTGCTGTACTTGTTTACCCTGTCGAGAGTGGGGAAATTATACTTAACTTCGGCATTAACCCACCTCCACCATGACAGCTCATTGATACGTGTGGAACGTGCAGCTCTTATGAAATTTCTTATCATATCGTGATTTATATACATTCATGAAGCTACAAATGTTGTTTAATATCAAATTCACGCTACTTCGGGAATATCCCCGATGGGGAATTATCACCGAAGGGAATTTATAAGTGATAAATGGATCAGCACTGCCGGGTCTCGATCCCTCAACATAATTACCTTCAAACAACTCCAGTCGACAGTCTGCCCACTGGGCCATCAAGAGAGGTTAGGTTAATGCCGAATCTGCTGTACTTGTTTACCCGTTGAGAGCGGGCAAATTATACTTAGCTTCGGCATTAACCCACCTTCACCATGTTAGCTCAATGGTACGTTTGGAACACGCAGCTCTTATCGTGAAATTCTTATCACATCGTGATTTATATAGATTCATGAAGCTAAAAATGTTGTTTAATATCAAATTCTCCCTACTTCAGGAATATCCCCGATGGGAAATTATCACCGAAGGGGAATTTATAAGTGAAAAATGGATCGGTGCTGCCGGGTCTCGATCCCTAGACACAATTACCTTCCAACAACCCCTGTTGACGGCCAACCTCTCTTGATGGCTCAGTGGGTAGACTGTCAACTGAAGTTGTTGGAAGGTAATTGTGTCGAAGGATCGAGACCCGGCAGTACTGATCCATTATCACTTATGAATTCCTCTTCGGTGATAATTCCCCACCGGGGATATTCTCGAAGTAGGTTCATGAATGTATATAAATCACGGTGTGATAGAAATTTCACATATATATATATATATATATATATATATATATATATATATATATATATATATATATATATATATATATATATATATATATATATATATATATATATATATATATGGAATTCACCAAAAGAAAAGTCCGTGAAACAAAAGAGGAATAGTTATGAAGACTTATAAAACATAGCAGAAAACATTGCTTAACTCAGTCCGCGAATAGTTCCCCAGAAATGTAGTACTCGCAAATCAATACCAACGACGCATCTTAGAAAGTTTATCAGGGACAAGCAAAAAAAAAAAAAGATGCTGAGTCAGATTAAAAGTTTTACAACAAACCTTCCCAATAGACCTTTCTCCATTTCCTCTTCACATCTCTCTACTGTGGTACCTACAAGTTTTTCTACTCGTTTTTAGATATGTGGGACATATATTTATTTACTGGGACTATGACCCAGAGAAATAATAGTGAATGACTGATTCATCCCTCCTAAGCTTTCTTTTGTCTAATGAAACATTTTCATTTGTATGGGCAAAATATTTATGCTTTGGACTTTGTTATACGACCACTCTTAAAAAGCATGGGAAAATTTCAGAGGCACATGATAATTACATGCAAATTTGGACACATTTTTTCTTGAGGTAACAATTTTTTATCTTTCTCTCCATATATATATATATATATATATATATATATATATGTATAATATATACATACATATAAATATATATATATATATATATATATATATATATATATATTTATATGTATGTATATATGTATATATATATATATATATATATATATATATATATATATATATATATATATATATATATATATATATATATATATATATATATATATGCAGAGAAAGATAAAATAAAGTTAGTAGCTCAAGAAAGTTGTCAAGAAAACATTAAAGAAAATAAATACAACTTAGACAGCTATCTTTGATTTTCCTTATAACCATGTTTTACAGTTCGTGTATCTATGGACTCATCTGTGAATTGAAATATTCATTGATTATCCTTGGTCTTACGTGATTTTGGTTAAATTGATATTATTAAAAAGTTTTACTTATAGGCTATAATGCTAGAATTCGGTATGCCTACAAACGTGGAAAGCAAGACTTCTGATTTTAGAAATAATAATATAAATCAAATTCCTTATTACTCACCGAGCTGGCCATTCTCTCGAACTTCTCCCATCATGACGTTTTCGGGGAAAATGGGCGCATTGTCGTTGATGTCCTTCACAATTATTGTTACAGTTGTCGTCACTTTATGAACTCGCCCTTGGTCATATCCGTGATAAAGTCCCGATTTAATTCCTCGCCCGTAATCGTTATTCATCTTGGCTTTACTGCAGCCATTTTCTTCCTCATGCCGAAGTTCACGTCTACGCAATGTCCTCAGGTTCAAATACTTAGTCTTATTCCTTTCTTTCGGTGGTTTCTCTTCATCTTTTCCTGCGCTGCTTGTTGTCCCTCCTTCCGCTGTGTGTCCTCTGGAGGTTTTTGGAAAATATGGATTCGTTGCCCACGAAGAATTGAAATTAGGGTAATGCTTACTCCCCGTCGAACTGTTCGGTCCTTTTAGATTTAGATTCATTGATGTTTCCTCACGAAGAGGAGTGTGTGTTGTTATTTCTTTCTTTTTCTTCTCTTTTAGACTTGATTTGATCGACGGCAGATGGAAAGTGACGTTAGTTCCAGTCGCTTTGGAAAAGCTGTGGGGTTTCTTGAGAGCAGTGGATTGCAGACTTGAATCATGGTGGCGTAATTTTATTCCTCTCCGTGTCTTACTGCTTAGACTGTTATTTCCATCTAGATTTTTCTCATTTTTGTTAAAGCTCCCTTCTCTTTGTTGTCCCTCTCTAGGAAACTTGTAATATTCCTCAGTCTTCTTGGGAATTTTGTAAAGATCAATGTTTTTATTGCCCGGATTTCCACCCTGTAGATTTAACACATTCTGTACTAAACTCTGTGTTGTGCGAAAACGACTTTCCCCTATTTTGCCTCTAATCTGCCTACCATTTCTATGATGGGCAACAGCGCGTGCTGGTTTAGAATCATCTTTGACAGAGTCCTCTAATAGCTGGGGTTCCCACGGGAATTTCGTGTCGCCCCCTTTTCCTTTGTGCTTCCTATTCACAATGACCCTTCTTTTGTTCACTCGCTTCAAGTCGCTGTGCCTCACACTGTGAGCTCTGCCGAGATCCTGAGTCCAGGAAAAGTTATAAACAAAGTCCGTCATTTTATTTTCACCGCCGGTTAATCTCTCCCTATCTGACCTGTCATCGACGATAGATCTCAGCAGCTTTTTTTCCATCACTTTCTTTCCTTTCCAGGTGAGAGCAAGGTTATTGGATTCTCCTTCGTTTGATTCTCGTCTGTTTATTGCTTTTTCGTCCTCATACCTCGTTTGCCATTTCGCCCCGATGTTCTTATTGTGATTTAGGTGGATTTCGTGTGGATCGCTTTCTCTCTTTTTGTGTTTGTCAACCTGAACTTCTATCTCCTTGAATGATTTTTTCGAGTTTGGAGAGTTTCTTATATTGCGGGTATCGCCTCTCCCCTCCCCTTTATTTGTCATGTTTTTGTTCTTTTGGTGCTCGGTCCTTTTTTGAGTTTTATCACTCTTAATGATGAATGGATCTCCTTTATTCCAACCTTCCTCATTTTGTAAGTTTCCACTTTTCACTCCGAGAAAACTGGAACCTTTTATTTCTTCGTTTTCGTCTTGCTCAAAAACTTTCGTTTTTGATACTTTTCCAATAGTTTCATCTGTGCCTTCATTACCACCACGACTGTAATCTCGACGATCATGAGCGTCATCGTTACCTTCATAATCACCATCCTCCCCGTAATCTTCATAATCGTTAGTATCATCGTCATCATTGTAATTTACGATACCATCACCATAATATTCTTCAGCATCACCATCGCTACCACCAACATAATCTCCGAGATCATCAGCATCATAGTCAACAGTGGTATTACCCCCACCATCATAATCTTCAAGATCAGTTTCATTATAACTACCATCATCATATTCTTCATAATCATCAGCATTGCCCGTACCGTCATCACGACCATCATCACCCTTACTAGTATCCCAACCAAAATCGTCATCATCATCATCATAAAAGTCATCATTTTCTTTACCTTCATCGTCCTCATCACCAACATCATAATCCCCCTGGCCCTCAGCCTCTTCGCCTTCTTCCATGAGATCGTGCAAAGAATTTGCCAATAAATGTCTTAATGACTTTCCCCAATCTTGCCCGAAAGCTCTTTGAGTCTCTCGGGTACTCAACCGCCTGAGTCTGGATTCCAGCAAACGTCGAGATTCTTGACCCGACGCGCCTCGCGGAGCCCTCCCATTCAGTATGTAATTTCCGAGGCCAAATTCCTGTCCCGGTAAGGATTTCCTTGTTGTGAGTGTCACCGGCTTGTGTTCGCCCCATTTTTGCGTTGTTCTGACTAAGTGCTTCTTCTCCTGTTTTAAAGTGTCTCGTTTTTTTCGTTGCTTTGTTTGTCTTCTGATGGGTGTCCCTTGTGCTTTTACACTTTTCCCGACCCATTCGTTTCCTCTCTTTAGATTTCCATCAAAGTTTCCCCCGATTTCCAAACGTTTCTGGTTATTCCAGACACCTGGATCTCTGGGGTTCCGATATCGGTATTTCTTTTCGTGACTACTCCTGGAATTCTGGTTATCCTCCTCCCGATATATCCAGGGATATCGTTCATTATCATGTGGTTTCCACACCTGCCTTTCCCTTTCTTTCTTTGGCGCGTTTTTCTTTTGATGCCGATTTGTATCGATTTTTTCCCAAATGCTATATGGTTTCTCATTCTCGCAGTCCGCGCGTATATCAGGGTCAATCTCCTTCCAGGAGGTTATCTTTCTGAAGAAACGTTGATTGGTTTTATCTTTCGGTTCATTTTTATCCCCCACCATATCTGCATCTTGGTTTTTATCAGTTTTAATCAACTTCTGAGAGTCAGTTTTATGATATGGATTGTGTCTTTTTTGTCTGTGTTCCCAAGCTTTCTTTTGTTCTGCCGGCTTCCTGTTTAGCCTTTTTTCATCTGGGTTTGTATAAGAATTTACTTTTTGCTGCCTTTCGGAAATGTATCTCTCCCCGGCATTTCTTATCGCAGCGTCATCCCTTAGCAAACCCTGAGCATTTCTTTTGTTTGCGGAAGTTTCTTTCCAGATGGTGTTTCCCCTAGTCACTATTTCTTCTGGCCAGATCGACGAGTTTATATTGTAGTTCTTTTCACTCCTGTCTATAAGGTTTCTTTCTTCTTCTTGCCGCCTCTTTGTGGCTTGGCCGTCAGTTGCCTCTACCGTGAGTTTCCATACTCCCCTTCCCTCGGGTGGGTCTCGATCAAGTGCCTTCAGAAAAAGAGAGAGAGAATTAGAAGGGTTAATGTATATACACTTATCTGCAAGACAGCAAGAAGGAAATAAAAGGAAAGGGGGTGTGGGCTGCAAGAAAAAAGAAAACTGAAAATTTCGAATCTCGACAACAAGGGGAAAGAGGATTACTAACTTCCAGTAGTTTCTCAGGCATTACTTTCTGTCCATATTATAATTGTTTTCAAAGACCTGATAATTTGACTTCGAAGACAACATGTGAACTGATTTTTGCCTGCTTTCATAATAACCAACACATAATGTTTTGTTTCAGAATGAACACAATAAATGTGGATGCAAATATCATTTTATGATCAACTGAACTGATTAAAGTAAGATTTATTTTACAGAATGTTTTGTTTCAGAATGAACACAATAAATGTGGATGCAAATATCATTTTATGATCAACTGAACTGATTAAAGTAAGATTTATTTTACAGTATTCACGTCAGGAAAATATACATTCTAGTGCAACAGATTCCCTAAATAAATTTGGACCTCAGTATACTGCTCTTGCTCGCGGCATTTTATTTCTTATGGCATTACTTCTGACTTATGTTTAACTTTCGATCGTCGGATGGCTAATTTTGTACCTTTAAATAATTATCACGGTCTTTGTCGTCATTTATCGAGGTAACTGGTAACAGCAAACAGTTGTTTCTCTCCAAAGCAAGAGTTTTCACCAAGTAACGCTATTTTACTACACAAATTTATGAGCGTTACAAACTTTAACAATGTATGTCTTTAATTCATGAGGGATACAAATAACATAAATTCGTTCCAACTTGTTGAAACAGAGCCAACCGCATTCAATGCGAAATGCAGCTATATAAGCGAAACTTTCAGAAAATTGCATTTGTTGTAACGGGTTATAATGTATTGTTTATATAGTACATAATAATCATTTTTAGTGTAGTTAATTTTTGCTAAATATTATTCGGCTGAACAGACACTTTTAGAAGAAGAAAAGACAACTGGTGATTTCTAAGGAAAGCTTTCAGCGATTGTAACGGACACATGTGAAAAAAGAGAAGTCAGAAGTAATGCAATAAGAAATAAATAGCCGGGAATAAGAGCAGTATACTGAGGTCCAAATTTATTTAGGGAATCTGTTGCACTAGAATGTATATTTTCCTGTCGTGAATATTGTAAAATAAATCTTACTTTAATCAGTTCAGTTGTTAATAAAATGATATTTGTATTTACACATATTGTGTTCATTTTGAAACAAAACATTATGTGTTGTTATTATGAAAGCAGGCGAAAATCAGTTAACATATTGACTTCGAAGTCAAATTATCAGGCCTTTGAAAACAAAAAAATAGCAAAAGCTATTTTCATAGGTTTCTATTTGCTAACTGGAAAAAGTAACAGCAGTAATGGTTAATTACCACTTGACATGATATGAAGCTGAAAATAACTAGGGTGGGAGGTACTTCGTCTGCTTTGTACACCACTTTTCCGGTATGTAATTGACGCCCCCAGAAGGGGGTACCTCCCACTTACGGCTGCTTTCTGTCCTTTATTTTTCAACCACAAACTACGGCCTATTCCTCCTTAGCTGCTCAACTTTATTTTGCTCAAATTTCACCTGCCATTTCTATACAAATTATGTTCGTGCGAAGATAGAAAATTTGGTTCAGTGGATGTCGTGCAACTGGAAATTCTTCAGAAGTTCAAGCGAAGATGTAATGCATTCTACCCTAATATATTCTCCTTGCATTTTAATACATTTTTATTTATTTGTTAATTATTGATTTTTTTTCTTTTTAATAAGTGGGATTTCTTCTTTCTGTATTTCTCTTTACCCCCTCTTACTTCTTCCTAATGAACACCATATTCTTTGGAAGGTTGAATTTCAAGTCAATGGCCCCTGCGGGCTTGTTCCATATGAATAGGTTTCATCTTCTGAATAATAACAATAATAATAATTTCGTTTAACAGATTCATAATAATAATAATAATAATAATAATAATAATAATAATAATAATAATAATAATAATAATGATAACAACAACATTCAAAAGCATGGATAATATAAAGGTATATAGCAGTTTCCCACGAAATAGATGAAAGGAGGAATTTCGTTCC
>JANJGK010000048.1:11586604-11590189 GCA_039081455.1 Macrobrachium rosenbergii
CAGCCTGCCCGATGGTGGTATATTTACTGTAGTTGTTCAGAGGCAACTCACAGCGTTGCTTTTTTGGTATGTTGAAACTCTGGTTGTTACCTCTGTCCATCATTTCTCGGTATAATGTGGTTCGGATTCCACAATAAGCTGTAGGTCCCGTTGCTAGGTAACCAGTTGGTTCTTAGCCACGTAAAATAAGTCTAATCCTTCGGGCCAGCCCTAGGAGAGCTGTTAATCAGCTCAGTGGTCTGGTTAAACTAAGATTTACTTAACCTCTGTCTCAGGGGGATTTTACCAGAATATGTCGTTTTATGGAGTCAGTCGACTTGGCCATGCCCTTCAAATTTTGGGGTGAAGGTGGGCCAAGAAGGCAGGTGGTGCAGTGGGTAGGGAAGGTTGGGAGGTCCGGAGATCCAAGCTGTGGATGTAGTCAAGGAGGACTTCCTGAGATTTTTTTTAATTAACCGCAGCTGGTGACCACAGCGAGAGCTGCGGCTCATGTGGAGAAGGGACTCTTTGCCATTAAAGGCAACAGGCTTAAGGAGGATGTTCTGCTCTCTTTACTTGCAGTCCTCTTTTTGACAGCAACAAATGGAGTCTTTAACTTCTGGCTCGTTCCTAGGTTTCTCAAAAAATTCTTTTACTTGTGACTGAGATCTAGCAGATGCAGTTTAGTTTGTGGAGACGCGTCTCATATTTCTTGGGAACCTATGCGACCTAAAATCCATTCTGCAGGCGTATAGAAGTTACAGTAACAGTAAGCTGAACGCCATTGCATATTCAATCTTTCACTAACACATAAGCTTAACACTTCCCATTATTCCTTCATATCCTTAACATTTGGAACTATGCACATCTGATCAACCTGTATCTTCCATTTTCTCGTCACCAGCAAACTTTATCAGTGCAGTCAGATGAGTTTTGATCTCATCATTCTTATCCTTTATATTCCTTACCTTCTCAGTCATCCTTACTCTATATATATATATATATATATAATATATATATATATATATATATATATATATATATATATATATATATATATATATATATTAGGATAACAAATTCCACATCAGTTCCGTTTTTATGAAGTGTCTAAGAGTCTCTTCTTAGGTTGCATCCATATTGCAGTAAAGCATGTCATGATCACATGTCGTCTACTTATCTACTTATCGCACACACCTCGCAGACAGATTGAATGCAAGTCAACTACTTACTGGAGACGTTACCCAGTGCTTCATACAGTTATCCAGCATTTGCCATATATATATATATATATATATATATATATATATATATATATATATATATATATATATATATATATAATATATATATATATATATATATATATGTGTGTGTGTGTGTGTGGACATATGTTAAATATATATATATATATATATATATATATATATATATATATATATATATATACATATATATATATATATATATATATATATATATATATATATATATATATATACATATATATATATATATATATATATATATATATATATATATATATATATATATATATATATATATATATGGAGGTATTCGTAACATACCAATGCTTGCCTTATCCAGCGATCGTGCAGATGTCTTAAGCGTTTAGTCAGCGCCTAGAGACTTTTGAGACATAACTGTGTCAGTCTTTCCGGAGCGCTGGGAAACCACAGAGATTCCGCCCACATGAGATCGCAAGTTAATTCGGCAATTGATCGATCGATGACCTGAATATTGTTCAACCGGGCTCTTAGATACAGCGTCACGTGTCAGTCATGGAAATTTCCATCATTAAGGCTTGGAGCTTTTTGGTCTGGTTATAATCAGATTCGTGGGTGTGTGAAACGGGAATATACGTTCATGCATTTGTTACAAAATTGTTAAATAAGAAGGGGCTTTTGATAGATTACTTACTCCCTGGTGTTAACGCACACTAGGAAGACGTGTTGGACACGCTAGGAATCGAGATTGCTATTCGCTTAAGAGTAAGTAGAGACTTAGAAAAAATTACTAAAGTTGTGTAACTGATTATTTAATGATTGTTTTTTTAAATTATTTAACACTTATCTCATGTGCTTTGGTGTGCTTATAAAATGGGATCTAATAGAGATGGTTCCGTTCTTTGCCAGGAATGTTTCAATTGACCTATGATCAATTGGGGAGGAGACTTAGAAGAATACTAACCTTTTTGTTACTGATTATTTACTGATTGTTTTTTTTTTTAATTATTTAACATTTATCTCGTGTGTTTTGGTGTGTTTACAAACTGCGGTCTAATAGAGATGGTTCCGTTCTTTGCCAGGAATGTTCAATTGACCCATGATTAATTGGGGAGGAGACTTAGAAAAATACTAACTTTTGTAACTGATTATTTAATGATTGTTTTTTTAAATTATTTAACATTTATCTCGTGTGTTTTGGTGTGTTTACAAACTGCGGTCTAATAGAGATGGTTCCGTTCTTTGCCAGGAATGTTTCAATTGACCCATGATTAATTGGGAAGGATATGCTCCTGGGTAAGAGAGCATTTAAAATGGCCGATGGGGGAAGTGGTCGTTAGAAATGACTTTGAAAGTTATGTGTAACAGACTTCCGTGAAATGGGGGTTAGCTTGCAGACTCGCTTGGGACACAGGAAATAATCCCCACGCTTCACATGTGACATGCAATTATTTTTTCTTTATTTTGGGGTAATGCTCAAGGGGTTTAGCATCTATCTTCCTCAGTTCCATTTTACATGATTCGTCGTTAAGCTTGCGTAATAGATTTTAGACAGAATAGGTAAATGAGAGAGAGAGAGAGAGAGAGGAGAGAGAGAGAGAGAGGAGAGAGAGAGAGAGAGAGAGAGAGAGAGAGAGAGAGAAGGAAACTTCTCAGCTGCCAGCTACAAGATACCAACTGAACTCAAGTAAAGCTCAAAGGTCCTTTGTCAAGGTTCGACAAGGCCCCTTTAACACATACATACATACGTACATATACAACATACATATATATATATATATATATATATATATGTATATATATATATATATATATATATATATATATGTGTGTGTGTGTGTGTGTGTGTGTGTGTGTGTGTGTGTGTGTGTGTGTGTGAGTGACCTCAACGTGTACACCCGTGAATACAACTCGAGTCAAATGCTATAGATGTTAATATCCTGAAGGCGTTTGTAATACTATTGATCTAGAACTAATATTTTGAAAAAGTTATATCCAGGTTCTCTCTAAAGCCGGATAATAATAAACTAAGCGACAAATTTCGAAACATTGCAAAAACCGAATACCTCACAGCACCAACTAGAATGAAGCAATTTTCTTAGCATAAACTGCTGAATAAACGGGTTGGAAAGCGGAGTTGAACTGTACATTGATGCAACATTGTTGAATCCTTTTGCAAATGCAAAAGCTGCTTTGTCCCTCCCAAGAGTCAACAACCATTCGTAGTGTCGCTCTTGTTCTCCCAATATGCTAATCAAACAGCGCTTCGGTTGTATCAACCTGGCCAGCCTAGTGCGGCATTCTGTGACATTCACTTCAGGAATGAGATGGCGGTGAAGGGTGAAAGTGAGAGACCTAA
>JANJGK010000048.1:11590289-11607789 GCA_039081455.1 Macrobrachium rosenbergii
GTTCACTTAACAATGTACATTGCCTCATCCTTTTTTATCGTCTTAGAACAACAGTAAATAAGTTTCATTGTGTATGAACTTTACTGTTCATAAATAAAGACAATATTCACGAAGGAAAGAGAAACAATGGAGTACTGCAAGGGCTTTCGACTTCTTGTCCTTTACTTAGTATAAGACTGAAGAAGTAAAAAATAAGTTTACTGTTCCTATTGACAAGACCTAAGGAAGTACAGCCGCTATTTAAAGAGCCTAATTTTCGATCTCCATGTGGGTAATAAAATGATGAATTAATTCTATTTCTAAGAGGCTTCGAGCTCATGTCGAGAAGATTCTTTACTAAACTCGTGTTCGACGTGTTTCTATATTCTCGATTTAATCCCATCAATAAAAGACTAAATTCTTCTGTCCCAAAAGGATAACATCTACTTTCAAAATAATTGTTGTCAACAAATGTTAATGGATGTGATCATTTCTCATGCATAATTAACTGCGATTCACGAAAGCAAACGAAAGCGCAGGGTTGGTGGATAGTAAATCCCTGCTAAAATTACAACACATTTGCATGAAATAAGACACATTGTTCTCCCTAAAGAGAGAATTTCATTGCTGATTTCTGCTTCTATTTTAGTGACAAGAGCAGCCCTAAGTGACCCAACGCCTGGCACCGCATGAGTTTGCCCAGGCGGCATCATCTTATGAAGTGTGGGAGACTGTGGTTGGTGCACGTGTAAAGACGTAGCGTAGTGTTCAAGTACCTGGATCAACAATTGATGCCAAAACAATCAGGAACTGTCATTCCAAGATGATGATTGCGAGATCTGTGGTAGATACTGACGGAAGCGGTCGTAACCCAAAAACCAGACTGGAGGAAATTGGGCAAGTGGTCGATGAAATGTTCACCGGAAGTTCCCAAATTCCAACACGCCAGGCCGCTCAAGAAAGAGGTCTGTCCCGTTACAAGGAAAGAACAGTTTTAAAGGAGTTACAATAGTATCCTTGGAAGTTGCATTATTGCAGGAACTATCAGGAGAAGATTATGATCGTTGAATGGAGTTTCGGGAGACCATGTTGCTTGGTATGAAGACTGGCCCCAGTTGTTTCACAATATCCTTACGAGTGAAGGAGCAGTTTTATGTGGGGGGATTTGTGAAAAGCCACAACTGTCATTACTGGGCACGAGAGGATCCTGGTGACACTGTTGAAAAGGTGCAAGATCGCCCCGAGGTCACAGTAAGATTCAACTTGACCTCCAGCCAGGTTATTGGCCCATACCTCATTCGGGAAACAATGAACACAGATCATAACCTGACCATGCTGCAAGAATATATCTGGCCTATTGTGACCACTTGGGACAATGCATATGACCTTCTATTCATGCAAGATGGTCCCCTCCACATTTTGAGCATAGCTTTCGATAGTGGCTCGACATCCAGCTTGGTTGTCTTGGTCCACATGAATGGCCATCAAGAAGCCCTGACCTTATGTCATGTGACTTTTCTTGCGCAGCAGGGATAGGAAAAAAGTTGGTCCCACTAAACCCAAAAACTGCCTCTCAGTTGGAGGATCGCGTTCAACATGTTCTCGCCAGAGTACCACTTGAGTTTCTGCTGAAGTCTATTGAGGTTACTCCCAGGAGATCGCCGAAACTGATGGACATTGCCAATGCAAATGTGGAATCTTAACATTACTGACAAGTTCTACCATTCTACTGTCCAGATTAAAGCTGGTTACACCCCAATCTATCATAATTAATATAATATTAACACACTAAAATAATGAGTGTCCCATACCTACACACACACACACACACACACACATATATATATATATACATATATATATATATATATATATATATATATATATACATATATATATATATATATATATATATATATATATATATATATATATATATATATATATATATATATATATATATATATATATATATATATATATATATATATATATCTGTGTGTGTGCGCGCCCGCGTGTGTGCGGACCAGTACTCTGACAGATCATTAGCGTTCCATCTGACATATATCAGATCGAGATGGAAAAGACGGAAAAGAGAGGACTGAACAGCTCCTGATGACACTGCACAAATAGCCAATCAACGTCAGTCACGAGTGGAACTTTGGAATACATTAAAGGAATAAGAGAGCTGATAAAATCCGAAGCGAAAGAAAGTGGATTCACTATCACAGCATTCCGACCTAATGAAGAAAGACGAGGCAGAGAGAACACAAAATGAATACAAACCGCGAGGAAAAATCTCGCTAAGCCCCGACCAGAGGGATGATGGCCCTGGTTCAGGATGGACTTGAAATATAAAAAGTTACAGGAGAGAGAGAGAGAGAGAGAGAGAGAGAGAGAGAGAGAGAGAGAGAGAGAGAGAGAGAGAGAGAGCTACGATGGAGTGTAGCTCATATATTCCATTCCTTGTCCTAAGACATTATTAAAAAGTGAGGCAGATCATGAGATAAAAGATAAACTATGTATGTCTGTGAGTATATATATGTGTGTGTTAAGTATACCTTAGTTTAACCAGACCACTGAGCTGATTAACAGCTGTCCTAGGGCTGCCCCGAAGGATTAGATTTATTTTACGTGGCTAAGAACCAATGGGTTACCTAGCAACGGGACCTACAGCTTACTGTGGAATCCGAACCACATTATAGCGAGAAATTAATTTTTATCACCAGAAATAAATTCCTCTTATTCTTCACTGGCCGGTCGGAGATTCGAACTCGCGGCCAGCAGAGTGCTAGCTGAGAACGGAATCCACTCTCCCAAGGAAGAACTGTGTGTGTGTGTGTGAGAGAGAGAGAGAGAGAGAGAGAGAGAGAGAGAGAGAAAGCGAGGTTTTACAGTTAAATCATTATAGATCACATCAAACCACGCGTCCGTAAAGCACAGAATTTGTTCTCCGAGACTGAGGGAAAGTTGTTAGTGACGGCTAATCAGGGATGCTGACAAGGTGTCACAAAAAGACACAAGTGCTATCCAGTTCCGTCGCGCCCGGCACTGTTTGGTCCAGCAGAGGGCTGCAGCAGCGGCTGGGATGCGGCCCAATGTGGACTCAATGGACTTGCAAAAAGCGGGGACGAATGATGAAAGAAAGACGAAACGTATGAGGAATACAACAGTGATGGTGAATTATGACATAGGACGTCATGTTTTGTGACGTGACTATGAAGTCAGGTCTTTCCGCCCGATATTCTATAAAAGGCAAGGGAGACGAAGAGGACAGCAGAGAGAGAGAGAGAGGAAAGAAGTAAAGAGCGGGTGAGCGGAGTGTTATTATTCTCACTGTGTACAAGTAACTCGCAGGAGCTCTCTCAGTGACGATAAAGGTAACTTAAGTTTTCTAACTCACCGATCACCTTTAGACTTCGTGAGTTTTTGGGCTCAAAGCCAGTTTAACTCCAGGATGCATCACCTATAGATTGAGTGAATAAGAATAATAAATGAAGAAAACTATTACAGGCAATGATTCACATTTTGAAGAATAGACTATATTTAGAAGAAACAACGCAGTGCCTACATTTTCATATAAAACCCAATGGCCACCGCCTACGCTGCCGTAAGATCACTTCAAGATTATCGCTTTTTATTATTACCAATTATTATTCTCATGGTTGGAGCAGAGCATAAGGATTTTGCTTTATATGCATATTAGTATTATTATTATTATCACTGTTTTGATTTTACGTGTTGGCCGACAAGTAGTCTAATTATTTTAATTTAGTTTCGAACGTTGCACTCATTAAGCAATTCTTTTTCTTTCATGCTTCCTTCTTTGTTTTTAGTAGTTCGGTAATTATACATTGTACATTTTTACTTCGCTTCTTTTATATAGGAGCTTTCTTGCTCACTTATTATATATCTTGTATCACTTTGTGTCCGATGGTTTTTCTAACATACGTAATTACTTTTCAATCTATCGTTTACTTTATATATACAGTATGTATGTATATATATATATATATATATATATATATATATATATATATATATATATATATATATATACATATATATATATATATATATATATATATATATATATATATATATATATATATATATATGTATGTATTTATGTTTGTATGTATGTATGTATGTATGTGTGAGTGTGAATTAATGACCCTTCCATCACTCATAAACACTTGACTTTGTTTATTTACTTGCATTAAGCCACAAATATCCTTTAATATCAAATTCGCTGTACCTTGGGAATAGCATAAACCCAAAGTAAATTGCAATTCATGACTGCACCTGCCCCGTCCATGACTCGAACTGGTAACATATTGGTTTAGATGCAGTCATATATAGTCGACTGGGCCATTTGACTATCATTAGAAATATAAGTTACTTCTTGTAGTGTTCAGGTTCTTCACTTAGAATCGAAATCAGGTAATTTCTACAGAAGAAGTGTTCAGGTTCTTCACTTAGAATCGAAATCAGGTAATTTCTACAGAAATAGAAGGTTGCTGAATTCGTTTCAGTTAGCTAACTATGATAGTTTTGTAACTGATAGACTTGCAGTTTTCCTCATAATCACAAATATTAAGCCACTAATCTCTCTTACTATCGAAATCACCATACCTTAAAATCGACTCACACCTATATAGAATTATAAATAATGAGAGCAACTGCTCTGCTGAGAATCGAACTCAAATACAAATCTTGAATTCGACAAGAATATTTATAGCAGAGTCACAGCCAACTTATATCTCTCTCGATGGCCAAATTTGCGGATAAGTCGACTTCGTCTAATAAAAAAAAGGACACGGGATCAAATCCCACTCTGGGCAGGTGGAATTATTTTTGTATAACTCCCTATTGGATGCAAGTTATTAGTTGTAATAGACTTGTACATGCTCTGCCTTACTTTTTTAATCTATTAAATCTCATTCCTCATCTCATACACCTCTATGAAATACGCTTTCTTTCTTTAAGGTTTAGGGGCCCCCTGAATAACCTGACACAATTTTCAGAAATTATCTATTTTATACTAAGCATTATCCAATACTTCATATACCTCCGTACTTTCCACAAGTAGACTGAAATAGTCTTTCCCTCTGGCGATCTACGAGATTTCTTTACTAATTAAATTTTCTGATATTCTTCGCCCATTTCCACATTTTCAAGAAATTTTTCTTTTATTGACAGTTTCTTAAATGAATTGTTTCAATATCTGTTTGCTCCTCTGGTTCTCGGATGTAATTCAATATTCTTTAATTTTCTCAAACATCTAACGGCTTTCCTTTTTAGTTTTCTGTAAAAGGAAACGATAGTACCGGCTTTGTATGTCCGTCCGTTCTTTTATTTTGGCCGCACTTTTTCTGTCCGCCCTCAGATCTTAAAAACTACTGAGGCTAGAGCCTGTAAATCGGTATGTTGATCATCCACCCTCCAATCATCAAACATACCAAATTGCAGCCCTCTAGCCTCAGTAGTTTTAATCTTATTTAAGGCTAAAGTTAGATATAACCGTGCTTCTGGCGATATAAGATAGGCCACCATCGGGCCGCGGTTAAAGTTTCATGGGCCGCGGCCCATACAGCATTATACCGAGACCACCAAAAGACAGATCTGTTTTCGGTGGCATTGATTATACGCTGTACAGAAAACTCGACTGCGTCGAAGAAACTTCGGCGCATTTTTTACTTGTTACTTATAGCAATCATCATTCTTCACATTTATCAGTCTCTCCAGTCACCGTGTTTCCTAAAAAAATATTAATTCCGATTTTCTTCAAAGATTCATATCTCTTTAGATTTTTTCTAAAATGATGCACAACAATTAATTTCCCAATTGTCTCGCCTTCACGCTGTCTCAAAAGAATGGTCTTTCTCCTCTTTTACGAAATATCTCTTCAGAGTTTTATGCTAATACTTACTTTACACTTTATCAAGTTAGTCTTCTCATGTATTTTTACCTTACAGATGACCTTAGTTTATTTTCCTTTCCGCAGTGGAGAGAGAGAGAGGAGAGAGAAAATTAGTTGGGGCTGGACACGGTTCCTCTCTCTGCCACTAATTGGTTGAATCTTTGGCCATCGAGACATTAAATCCTCCGCTCTTTCTTGATTGCCCTCTTGCCTCTCAATCTTTGAATTTCGTTCGCTTTAGCACCATTTTTGGTCAGGAAAATGGTCATTCTCTGGGATAGCCTTAGTGCAAAATTAAACGAGAAATCGTAGAGGAGAAACGCCCCGAGATAAATTTCTTTTACAGCTGGTGCAGATGTCGTGGCGTTAACTAAGCGGATAATTTGGCGAAGGAGGGTTTGAGGATGAAGTTTTCACGATCTAAATTCGGAGGGCTGAGATTGGGAGGCAATAAAATCCAACAATACGTTCCCCCTCATGAAATGATCGCTTTGGCTGAAAATGACTAAGAGTGAGAGCATTAGTTGGCATATTCCATATTTCATTATTATATTTGTTTTGCTAAGTTACAGAATATACTCGTTCGGTAGTATTCAGAAGCTGGAAAATTATAAAACCCAGTTGGCCAGAATATTTTCTGTTTCGTAAATTAATGCAGGTCGTCACTGTATCACCGCATAACATACTCTAATTATAATGCCGCCTCAACCACTTGTAACAACATCAATAATCAAACAGGTATTAGTAACAATTTCTACTGTAATCAGTTTCACTTAAAAGGGCATATTTCCAAGTGAAATCATGATAGCTATCTCTGCCCCATTTATCGTTCATCTGCTGAATTAAGCTAACGATGATTCCAAGTGGAGAAAATGGTGTAGAGAGGCCTGTGGCTCAGAAAGTCGAGAGTTCCTTGGATCTACTGCACCATTCATCTCGACCTTCTTCATACTCTCTGGCTAATTGGGTATAAGACCCATTCATTTTACTTATCCGTCTGTAGAGCAGTTCTAGGCTTCTCAAGCCTTCTTTTTCATTAGTAATCCAGATCTACAAAACCATTGTGATTTTCCGGTCTTGTTTAAGTTTACTCTCTTGTCCCTCCTCACTCCACAAGGACCGAGGCAATTTATTTCCGCAGGTTCTGTCTTTTTTTTTTTTTTATTTATGGAGGATATCTATAATTCATTCTTTTGTAATTTCACACTCTCCTATTTGCATTTACTAATGCGCTGTTTTTTTTTTTTTTTTTTTTTAATCTTTTCCATTACAGGGGCATATCTTATTCTATTAAACAGCCAAAACCATAGTGTAATAACTAGGTAAGCCTTCCAGTCTTGTAACTTATTATTATTATTATTATGAATCAACATTTCAAGAACGACACTGTTCTTCGTAGTCTTCATATCATTATTATTATTAGAACCCAAGAAGCAACATTCGTTGGAAAAAACTTACCACACTAGAAGAAACAGCCTAGTACAGGAAAGAAAAAACAAATAAGATGAATAAGTTAGCAAAATAAAATAAAAAAAAAGTAACAAATACGCTATAAAGCAAGACTCATAACTAACTACTCAACAATAAAGCATTTGTACAAGTTTGAACGTCTGAAGTTCCAAGTATTCAACTACAGGATTAAGATCATTCCGTAGTTTAATAGTAAAAGGACTACAATTTCTAGAAAACGTGTTGTATTGAACCTCTCAGAAGAAAAGGTTCGTGTAGCAAGTGCTAACTGCACATTTAGCACTACGAGTTGGATTGTATACTCTGGGGAAAACCTGAATTCGAAGGATGAGCAGAATTGTGAATTACTTATGCAATATGCACGATAAGTTAACTGGACATTGGTGCCATAAACTTATAACAAACAATTAAATGGATTTCAAGCCTTTATTACAATTTAAGATACAAGTAGACTGCTGAAGACTGAAGAGAAGAACAATGTTCAAAACCCGGAAGAATAAAGAAATGACTAATTTCCTCAGCATAGGCAAGATTCCAAAAGAGATGATAATTCTTTCTTAATATATCAATGTTTTGGGCAGTTGAAGAATATCTAGAATTTGAAATTAGTTGCAGATATAAAGAAACACTGTGATCTGGGTGGGAAAGGTCCATACTTTGAGTTTTGTTCAGTTTTAGATTTATCGCCATAATTGGCACCCTGCACTAATGTTAGCCCAATCTCTGTTAAGAGCTTCAGCAACCGATGGTCTATTCTCATAAGCTTGTACCCAAACAAAGTAGGTAGCATGATCTGCTTAAGCAATAAGCTTGTTTTTAAGGCCAAAGTAAATGTTGGGCTTAATACATAACAAGAAAATAATTAGCCAAGAACACTATATTCTGGAAAACCAGAAATTAAGCTTCTTTTAGTAATTGTAGTGGCCAGAAAAAACTACTTTTATCAATCTATTAGTTCAAAATACAGAAATAATACTTAGAAATGGTCAACTAACTCCCATCTGTCGCAGTTTGAAAACAGGGGCCTCTTGATTAATACTGTCAAAAGCAATATTAAAGTCAAAGGATTTCTGTACGACACGGGAAACTGAAATTGAAACCTGAACTTCAAACTGAGGAACAGCTGATTTATTTCAGCATTGCATTCAGATGTTTTGCCGACAAATGCTCAAAAACTCCAGATAATATTGAAGCTATAGAAGTTGGTCGGTAACGAGTAGAAATAAAACTATGCTAGCCACATTTACCAGTGGAGTAACATTACCAGTTCTACACCAAGTTAAAAAAAAAAAAAAAAAGACATTCCTGATAACAGAACGAAAAATAACAGAGAATTTAGGAGCCATGTAACAAACAATGTTAACAGATGGAAATACCATTATGGTCTAAATTTCCAAAAGCATCAAACTTGACTCAGACTTAATTATCTGAGCCGAAAATGGTAAATTAATTAGAAAAGCACAGAACTGAGAGGTTTCTTTTATTGTCAAACAGAATTCATTTTAAGCTGAAGCCTAAATTCTAAACTACAGCTTACAGTAGATTTGTTTCTTTTCCAAAGATTGCAAGCAATCTGTTTCTTCAAAAAGCACGTCGACAGTTTTCATTGATTCAAAATTTGTCTTTGACACGATAGTTCAACCAACGAAGGAAAATTCGACTGTTTATTGTGTTAACAAAACAGTCAATAGAAAAAACAATAAATTGCCACTGACTTTTAGGTTATTTTTAGCATTAGCAAGGGAATTGATTTTTAATAGTGACCCTTTTACATTCGGGAGCTATTTTAATCCTCGATGTATGCGTTTAAATTTTAATTGTGACATTCTTGATACACAGGAGATTTGCATGAAGAATATTTCAACTGCCTAAATTTTATTCGCAGTTGCATCAATAAATCAAACCATTTCTTTAACATTTCTGCGATATTTATTTAGGTCCTCCAAGACCACTTTATTTAATCAGGAATTCAATTCATTTACATAATATTAATGTAAATAAATATTTTCGTTTCTCTAATTAATTTTCCTTTGTTTTATTAGACGGAAAATCATCTATTATTACTGCCTTCGGATGAACTGTAACGTATGAAGGTATTTTTTTTGTTTCAAGGAGAAAACAAATAATTGTTTAAAATAGAATTTTCATTCAAATGCGGTCCAGTTAAGGATCGATAAACTTGGAAAATTAATACAATTTCTACCACAAAGAACGGGAAGGAAGCCTCGAATTTTCAGTTAACTCCTTCCAGAGATCCATTTCTCTCTCCATCATCCTATTCCTCTTTCTTTTCCCGGGACATCCATTTGTCTCCCTTCGTCTCCCGTTGGCTAACGGTAAACATCTTAATTAATTGCTCAGATCCTTGCCCTTGAAATCTTTTTGCTCCCTTGGCCTCTGGTGAGAGTTGCTTGAGAGTTTCGAGGAGCCTTGTAAATTAGAGGCGAAAGTCATTTGAAGTTTCACAATTACTTCCTGCTAGAAAACAACGACGACTTTTTCGCAGCTCTTCTTTAGCTGTCCTGGTGTGCCCTGCTGCTCAGTGGGGAGTTTAGAGTCTAATCTAAGGCAACTATTGGTCTCCATATATCTTATCTAGGCACGAATGCCGAGGGTTTCATTGCGATGAACTTTAGTTTAAAAAATAATACTATAACAATCTCTTCGGTCATGCTGTGACAAACAAGCTGAGTAGTTGTTTTCTGCGGAGTCATGCACTAATTTATGGATTCCTTCGTCCATTCATTCGTTCAGGTAAAACAAATTATAGACAGAAAAGTCGATTAGGTATTTTGGAGGAATTCTTTGCAGTCTTTTGTTGCTCTGTTGTTTTTGCCCTGTCTGACCTGTTTGCTTTTGGCAATCGGCCAGAGTTCTTGAAGGAGACTTGGACATTACTTTCAAATATTTTCGTCCTGCATTCTGGGTCTGTGTATATATTGGCGGGGCCGGGGAATAGACAGTTTTACGGACTTCTCGAAAGTGCAAGACACAGTGTTGGTATGAGGCCTACCCAAACCACAATAAAATGCCATTTTAGGATACAACCTGTATCACTGCATTCCTAATTATTAAAAGCAAAATATCTTTTTGTTTAAGGCGAGTTTTGTGATGAGCATTATTTACAACCATACACTAAATCGCCCATTTATGCTAGTAATACTCTAATTATTCACACCAACTACATTTTGCAATTAATCAGTTCATTTTCACAGCAAAGACCTTTGTTTTGCTGACAGCCTGAAGATATCAATATCGTGTCCTAATTTACCTGTTTTTTTTTAAATGTTTTTTACACACTAGAAAGTATTCAGCGTCAGAAATGTCAGTTAATATATGGCAACTATCTTTCTAAATATAGATATTACCTTGTTCCCTAGTAACACAGAAATACCTGCCCAGGATAATCTCTGATAAAAAAAATTTCTTGCAAACAATGAACTATTGGCTTTTTTCCTCTTCACATTCATCTTAATCACAAGCACGTTGCAATTTTTTGCTTGCCTCTTTGTATCTGCTATTCTGCAATAACTTCAAACATAACTGTTTTTCCTCTTAGTCTACTGGTTTGTACCGTTCATCACTATAGGTAATGCAACTAACTCTTTAAACTACCGAAGCTAAAATTTGCGGCTTCACGCAGACATCCGCACACACATTCAAGCAAACATATGCCATGAACGAACGAACTGCCATACGTATATTTACGCGTGTTCCTGTGTAAGTGTTTGCGTCTGAGTTTTTAGTTTTCTGTAGAAGAAAACTATCGAGATGGCTTTGTCTGTCCGTCCTCACTTTTTCTGTCCGCCGTCAGATCTTAAAAACTGCTGAGGCTAGAAGGCTGCAAATTGGTATGTTGATCATCCATCCTCCAATAATTAAACATACCAAATTGCAGCCCACGAGCATCAGTAGATTTTATTTTATTTAAGGTTAAAGTTAGCCATGATCATCCGTCTGGCACAGCAACAACACAGGCCGCCACGGCTGGCAGAGAGTTTCATACAGCATTATACGCTGTACAGAAAACTCAACTGCGCCGAAGAAACTTGGGCGCATTTTTTACTTATTATATGAACGTAGCGACTCAAGATATAGCCTTTACACTGAAGTTGATGTTATTAATGGTTGTTTACTATAAGAAGTTTCTGCTTTTGACAAGGGATAATTATTGATTGGTTTAAAAGGTAAAAAAGAAATGTAAAAATCAGTCCGTCTAGATCAGTATTCATACGGGAGTTAAATATTTACAATGAATAAGGAAATTTTCTGGCACTTAAATGTAGTAGCAGTCAGCTTTTAATCATCAGAAATAGTACTAAGTACTGTCTACAGACCTCCCTCTGATTTAGTGAGCCGAATCAAATCCCTGTGGGAAATGTGGCCGGTGCAATATCGTCGGAATCTTTGGTTTAATCGACAGATATCTTCACTCTGACAGAAGCAGGGAACTTGCACTCGAATAAAACGACCACGGGGGATAAATCATTAACAAAACACGGGAAAGTGCCCGCAATCTTGAGGTTACTGTTACATCCCACATTGTTTAATTCGAAAACCTTGAGTCGGAAGCTTCTATGCAAACATTCCGCCTTCCCAAAAATGTGTGTATTGTTTTAACCACCCACTGACGTAATGCGATTATCTTGCGAAGTATAAAGGCGGGGGAGATTATAGTCACTTTGCATAAGCATGACGGTCGACAGTGTTAAGTAATTCCGTTTGAAAACAAATTTATTCACAATGAAAGTAATGTTTGTAATCATTTAAGACTGATAGGTTTATTCATTAAGTTCATATGTAGGCGGGAGAGCATGTTGTTTCAATATATATATGTATGTATATATATATATATATATATATATATATATATATATATATATATATATATGTATGTATGTATATATATATATATATATATATATATATATATATATATATATATATATATATATATATATATATATATATATATATATATATATATATATATATATGCTGGCCTGGGCTGGAGTCAGAGCCGCCGAAGGTCGAGCTCATAAGCTAATGTCTAGAGAGAGTTTATCTTTTTATTCAAAACACCATGATTCAGTCTCAGGTGCACAAGCCTGCACCTCCCCCAGGCTCTCATGTCAATACAAATCAATCACTTTATAGGGAAATGAAATTGATTTAATCTCAAAAGGATAATGTCCTCAGGGAGAAAGATTCATATCCTTTGGACTGCAACACCTCATACTATTTTGCAATAAATTCGCTCATCACCAGATTATGCTTTATCATAATAAAAGGTTATCCCAGAGTGGATGAAGACCATAGATTGTTCAATAAAGAAACAAGTTTCTACACTTTTTGCAATTCACAATTTTCACATAGACGAAAATAGTAGCGTAAAAATAATAGATTTAAACAATGATACAAAACGAGATGCAATCTTTTATGTGCCACAAACTGAACAGGTTCCTACTTCCAGTATTATCAATATTAACACGAGCATACAATTCATTCACGCAGTTAACCCCCCCACCTCCTTCCTCCTTTAATCTAACAAATAAATAACAGAGTTTTAACATACGACTCTTATGGGATACGAATTTACTGTGGGCTTTATGTCTCAAAGTAATGTACCGAAGAGGGGGTTTTCTTCCCCCCCCCCCCCGCCTCTCTCAGTAATGATTATTTGGATTTAGGCTAATTAGATCAGTAACAGCAATAGCAATTCACTGTAGTATACTTCTATAGCAAACATTAAACAGTAATTAAAAGACCAGAAATTACACATCATTAACGTGATGCACATAACTATTGTCACCACCACCAGAAATTTAACTTATATACATATATATATATATATATATATATATATATATATATATATATATATATATATATATATATATATATATATATATATATATATATATATATATATTATATATATATATGAATGAATTTTATCACATCACCGTGATTCATATACAAGCATTAAGCTACAAACGTCCTTTAATATCCAATTCGCTCTGCCTCGGAAATAATATATTTTCATACATGTTACCGAAGGGGAGTTTTTTTAGTTGATAATAAGTTCGTCGTCCCGTGGGCTCGAACCACGGAAGACAAGAACTCAGGACTACAGTGACACCTTTACCCACACGGCCAACAAGTGAGGTATAAGTTGATACCGGCTCCCACCTACAAATCCCCGTCAAACTCAGGTATTTGTATTTAGAATCGGTATCAACCCACCTCTGCCATGCTGACCATGTAGTGCGTTTGTCGCACGCAGCCATATTATGAATGAATTTTATCACATCACCGTGATTCATATACAAGCATTAAGCTGCAAACGTCCTTTAATATCCAATTTGCTCTACCTCAGAAAAAATATATTGTCATATATGTTACCGAAGGGGAATTTTTTTAGTTGATAATAAGTTCGTTGTCCCGTGGGCTCGAACCACAGAAGACAAGAACTCAGGACTACAGTGACGCCTTTACCCACATGGCCAACAAGTGAGGTATAAGTTAATACTGGCTCCCACCTACAAATCCTCGTCGAACTCAGGTATTTGTATTTAGAATCAGTATCAACCCACCTCTGCCATGCTGACCATGTAGTGCGGTTGTACCACGCAGCCATATTATGAATGAATTTTATCACATCACCATGATTCACATACTGCACAAGCATTAAGCTACAAATGTCCTTTAATATCCAATTCGCTCCACCTCGGAAATAATATATTTTCATATATGTTACCGAAGGAGTGGTTTGTTTGTGCTAGGGAGTAGGAAAAATAGGACCGTCTGGGATGTTTACCATGACATATATGAAAACCTTGAGTCCTTGAACTGGGCATAATATTTTATCCGAAAAATGGACTTCCTGTATCAGAAAAGGGGATTTTCCATTTAAAAGATCCTCATTCTTGGCCAGGAATGATAGGACAGGAGACAACAGTAAATTAAAACTAAGCAAACGAGAGATGAAATGATGTCCCTGTCTAAGAAAGGTTGTTGTAATAGCAAGGAACACGACCTCAAAAGATATAAAATAAAATGTACAGCTGTTTCAACAGATTCCAACTGTTCTCTCAGTGTGAAGGTAATCTAACCACATTTTCCACATGGTATGTCAGACAGATGAAGTCTGCACTACATGGGTACCTAGTAATGTTAGGTAAATAATCTTCATGGTAGACTAGATTTAAAAAACCCAAACATCAAGGTGACAGCTCAGAGAAAAGGATGCATAGAAAAACTTCCCTTCCTGCTGTTGGACATAGAACAGCGGATGGTAATAGAATCTATACTCTCCCCCGTTGTTGAAGAAATAAGGAAGCAATAACTGTTCGGCTAATACAGGGCCATTAGGTAAGCTGTTACATTGAAAGCTAGTAGATTATTCAAAGCTTTCCAAAGCTAGGACAATTGAGGAAATTGGTAAATAATCCTCCATTCATTGCATTCTTGTAGGAATGCATATCTTGCTATTGCCTCAATGTCCAGGTTCAGAGACACACACTAGAAGCTGGTGGTTCTTGCATGTGGCAAACAGGTCCACTTCCGGATGTGGAAGCATGTTAGCAATTACGGACTTGAGAGGGGCTGACCGTGATCCCAAGCTCTTGATATAAGACAATGTAGTCATATTGTCTAGGATCAACAAAATGTGGGTCCCTTTTGGAGTTTTCAATTTTCTGAGATGGTAAGACAGCGAACAGCTTGCTTGCTTGCTTGCTTACATAAACCAATAAAGCTGACAAAAGTACGGAATTAAAATTCAATAAAGTTGACAAAAGTACGGAAATTTTTATCGGCCCACCCTTCTAATGTTGTTAGCAAACAAGCAATAAAGCAACCAAGACCATTAAGTCTTTCATGCATGCTTGCTTGCTTATGTAAATCAATAAAGTTGAAAAAAGTACGGAATTAAATCATTAAAGTCAACAAAAGTACAGTACTGCAGTGTTATTGGCCTACCCTTCTAATACTGTTAGCAATCAAGCCACCAAGACAATTGAGTCTTGCATGCTTGCTTACTGAAATCAATAAAGTTGACTAAAGTACAGAATGAAATCAATACAGTTGACATAAGTACAGTACTGCATTGTTATTGGCCTATCCTTCTAATGTTGTTAGCAAACAAGCAATCAAGCAACCAAGACCGTTAAGTCTTGAATGCTTGCTTGCTTGCTTGCTTAAATCAATAAAGTTAACAAAAGTACAGAATTAAATCAATAAAGTTGACAAAAGTGCAGAATTAAATCCAAGTTTACAAAAGTATAGTACTGTATTGTAATTGGCCCACCCTTCTAATGCTGTTAATAAACAAGCAATCAAGCAACCAAGACGCTTAAGTCTTGCATGCTTGCTTGCTTGCTTACTTAAATCAATAAAGTTGACAAAAGTACTAAATTAAATCAATAAAGTTGCAAAAAGTACAGAATTCAATCAATAGAGTTGAAAAAAGTACAGTACTACTGTAATGTCGTTGGTCAGAGGAGAGGGCCAGATGTGGGACTAATAGCCCCTTATAACCCTGACAGGTTCAAGCTCTTCCTCCTAGGTTGTTGCACCGTTCTCATCCTCTGAATCCTTTCCATTAGGGACCGGGCTCATCCCCCTCATAGCTCCAGGAGACTGCAGTGCCTCCTGTCTTTCAATTAAATCCGAAAGGAAGGGACAATTCACTGGATACAGGAACTCAAGCATTTTTTCCCAGGTCCTTCACATTCGCTGGCCGCAGCACATGGTTTGCTATGTACTTTTTGGGAAGCACAATACCGATGAAGTCCAGTGAAGCTTTCTTGGGTCTTCCTCATCCATTTGAGAATTGGTCTTTCTCCAAGGGGACTATGATGTCAGTTGGAGGGTTTTGGCTCCAAAATTCTCCTTAATCAGACAATCTTGGTGACAAGTGTGAAAATCTTATGTTGCTTCAATTGGATTTTCAATCATCTTCCTGACCCAAATTCCAAACTCACCTTATACCATCGGAAAGGAGAAGGATAGAGTTTTCCAGATGTACATTAATCTGGAAATTGCCAGCTTGTGGCAAGTGTAGGTTTTAGCATCGCAAGCCTATAATTTACTGGCCTTTAGTAAAGACCAAGGCTTGTAAGTCAAGCACTAATGAGAACTGCTATCATGGCTATGTTTCATAAACAAGAAGTTAGGCTAACCCGATTTACACATTCAGTAACCTCAAATCATCTATAAATGATAAAAAGTAATTGACTAATGAGTAGTAAATAACAAAATCGTCTGATATTGTTGTATTAAAATTATCATTTTCGTTTTGTTAGACAGAAAAAAACAGCATGGCAATTGCAGCGTAGCCTAGCCATCTACTCCTAACTTCTCGCTTAACTGGAGACTTACTGGCTCCAAATTTTAACAAATATAACCCTACCCATTAAAATTTTGAGGAACTAAAAACTTTCCACTGGGTCTTAAAACTATGTATTTAGCTTAGGTAGTGTTATGATAATTGACAAGTGCACTGTCAAACACTATTTCCGGAGTAAACACTGGGGACGCTTGAACTCTGTAACATACCAGACTGTAATGAGGAAGGTAGCCTACATACTCACTGTGGTCACATCTGTGCGATTATGAGGAAGGAAAAATCTTAGCAGTCGTTGAAAGCCCTCCTTTCCTGAATCTTTTATATTCTATCACATGTGACTTATTTCGGTGTTCGTCAAAAATATAATAATAAAGAAGCTGGAAGTTGAAAATAGTATCAAGTATTCTCAACGAATTGAGGAAACATAATTTTAAGTGTCCTGTTTGAACACTTGGTTAAAAGAAATAAAAGGTCGCTAACTAAAGCGTATGCAGAGCTTAAGACTAATTTATCAGAGAATCACAGTAAAATTTTATTTTTTAATGATAACAAAATCCCAGTTGATTTAGTAGGCATAACCAAATCCTTAAAATTTTACATGATGGATGATTGTCATTACTCAAAAAAAAAAATTAACTGTGTTGTGATATTTTGAAAATCGAATATATACATACATACATATATATATATATATATATATATATATATATATATATATATATATATATATATATATATATATATATATATATATATATATATATATATATATATAT
>JANJGK010000048.1:11612789-11620289 GCA_039081455.1 Macrobrachium rosenbergii
CTCTTCCACAGTTAAGAGTAAAAGAATCGTATAATGTGCATGTACGCCGAATAGCAAACACAACAATAGCATCCTCTGATTCCGAAGGTGATCTAATACCTGACGACGAGGAAGAAGAATATATTCCAAATGCTGAAAGCTCAACCGCAGCTGATGAAGATATAGAGGGTGATAATGATGACTCAGTACAAAGTGTATATACTTTTGATGGAGAAGAAAATGAAGAAGGTGAGGAAAGGTCTGGGAAGATCTGCTCCATGTTCGTAGGCATGTACGGAAACACAATGGCAGATTATTGAACAGAATATCGACACCGGAAGTGTTACGACTCAAAATATTCTGCGAGAATTACCTGGACCTACATCGTTTGCCAAGCGTTGAACTGTTCAAGGAAATGTTCTAAGGGTTTTTACATTACTCATAGGCGACTACTTTATCAAACACATACAAGAGTTTACTACAACTGAAGCATGAAACTGAAGAATGGTTCTTGGAGCATATCGTCTGAAGAGGTATATGCGACTATTATAGGCCCGAGGAATTCTCACTAAAGACAGCCAGTAGGACCCCCGTAGGGAGGGTAGTGCCGTCAGTGCACCTCAAGGGGTGCACTGTAGGCATTACTAAAGGTTCTCTAAAGCGTCCCTTTGGCCCCTAGCTGCAACCCCATTCGTTCCTTTTACTGTACCTCCATTCATATCTTTCTTCCATCCTGCTATCCACCCTCTCCTAACAATTATTTCAAAGTGCAACTGCGAGATTTTCCTCCTGTTACACCTTCCAGACCTACCTACTCTCAGTTTCCTCTCCAGCGCTGAATGCCCTCGTGGGTCCCAGTGCTTGGCCTTTGGCCTAAACTTTATATTCCAATATGACATCTTTGGTCAAACATTTGGAGATCTCAATTTTCCCGTCAATGTCCAGAAGTCGTGTCAAGAAATTATGAGATTTCTTGGCTCTGATGTCAGATCAGCAAGATGCACTCGATTGCAAAGCGATAGATTTGCTTTGATTTCTGAAGTTTGGGGCAGATTTATAAAAAACTGTATTGCTTGCTATAGACCAAACGAAAATGTGACCGTGGATGAGCAGTTATTCCCAACAAAGCGTAGGTGGCCTTTCATAGTGTATATCACCAACAAGCCAGACAAGTTTGGGATTAAATTTTGGCTAGGGGGTGATATAAAATCATATTAAATTACATCTTCAAATAAAAAAATACGTTATGCATTTCCAAAATACAGATAAAATACTGTAACAACCAAAAGACACACACACACACCTTCATTATAATAATAATAACAAAATGCTACTTACCAATCAAAACACACACACCTCCATTATAATAATAATAACAAAATGCTACTTACCAATCAAAACACACACACCTCCATTATAATAATAATAACAAAATGCTACTTACCTACCAATGCATGTGCATACCAGTGGTGAATTACAAGGCAAAGACAAAATCACTGGAATTGTTGCTTACTAACTGTCATCATCATCTTCTTCTTCTTCTTTTGGGGTAAGCCGCTCGAGACTTCCTTTCCCACAGAACTATTTGCGGAAAAGTATGGTGTTAACACAGAAAAACGTTAAGTGGCAAATATGTGCATGGAGCTAATTTCACACACCGTGACATATGATCAGATACTACAGTATTAAACGGTGAATGCCCTATCTATGTACATTCCAGTGGAAAGCTGCCTGGTGAAAACGAAGCACTTGGAATAGCTGCCTACCAAGAATGTATTGAAATATATTGCTGTTCAGGAAAAGTAGAGTATCATAAAACAAAAGCCGTTCTTTGCACGGATGACCAGAACCGAATGGTTACTGTAACAGCGTTTATTAATTACCATCTTAATGTTAATTATAAATACAGCAATTAACACGAATAAATGAAACAAAAAAAAAGGCAAATAAAATGAGTGCCAAGCAGTGACTGTAAGGATGATGTGTATTATAAAAAAAAAATAAATAATGTAAATTATTAATAAAAACAAAAGAATTGCATTACATGGGATTTATGTGGAAGCTATGGTTTAATTCTGTACAGACATGGATTTCAGTGAAACTGTACCATAGGAAATAACAAAAATTAGCAGCATTCTCACGTATAATTAACCACAATTCACACTTTCTGTGTCTCTAATTGTAGGGGTTTTGAGTGTACGAGTTGTGGGCTGTCTCTCGGCAGCTATGATGTTACTGCCTCGATGCTGTCTCTGTCTGTACTTTGCCCTCATCCAGACAACATGTATTCTTCTTTGTATACGCTTGTAGAATAAAGATATTCAACCACACATGGTGCAGTGAGTTCCTTAGGAGCCATGCATCTCCAGCAATGGCCCCACCTCGCAAGAATATGCCAGGGACCCCAAGGGCTTGAAAGGCCACCTGTAGCCACCTGCAGAAGCTCAGTGATCCCCAGGAATATTGTTCTGTCCATGAGAAGTATCGTTCCGTCCATGCTACTGGCTCAGTCCTATCAGCACAACAACAGGTGATTCAGGTGCTTCAGGCTGCCCTTGCTCGTGCTTCCTTAAATACAGGAGCGGCCTCCCTTCCGAGGATTCCACAATTGTCATCCCCAGAGAAATGTGAGCTCGAGATGTCTTCGGCGGAATTCTGGTCCTGGAGGCGCTCATGTCCTGTTTGTTGCAACTTTGCAGGTGGCCACCTGCAGAAGCTGTTCATCATGTCTGGCTACACTATGTCCCTGCCCTTCAACGGGCCCTCGACGCCAGGTTTACTGATGCTCAGTGGCGTAATCTCACACCTGAGGAAGCTCTCCACTCTGGAAAAAATAGTGCTTTGATCACCAAAACAGGCAGTGAACTGGTCTGATTTTTTTAGTATAGTGCAAGGGCCAGATCAGTCAATGAGCGATTATTTTATTAAGTGCACGCAGAAAGCTGCCGATTGTGATTTCAAATGCCCTAATTGTGATTTTGACCTGTCAGAATACATATTATTACGTAAACTTATAGTAGGCCTCAGTAACCAGAAATTAAAAAGACAAGTGTTTCAATCATATAATATCTTTAATAATATTGATACTTTACGGGCCATCTGCTGCATGTTTGAAGTGGCCAGCAAGGATGCTGAAGGTGGGAAATTTTGGCGCGATTTTCCTAATATGGCTGACACCGACACCGACCTGGATACCGCACCAGAATGCCAGGAGTAATGTGAACACCATAGCTGTGGTAATTGTGGGGGTCGACATGGTTGGGACAGGGCCTCTTGCCCAGCCATATCCCTCACATGCCACTACTGTCAGAAGGTAGGTCATCTGAAGACATATTGCAGAAGCAATAAGAACAATATACAGGGGCCTGCAGCCTCAGTAGACATTTCAGGAGCCGTTGTAGTGGTTGAAGTCCTCCATACCCCTCAAACCACAATTAAGGTGGAGGTCAAACATGACCATGGGAGGGGCAGTAAGTTTGCCCCCTCTGTGGCAGACATGGGCGCCCAAGTGTATGTGTGTGTGTGTGTGTGTGTAGCAGGACCCTCCCTGCTTTCATCAGTTAATGTGCGACCTGCACTGCTGCAACACCGATGTGGCTTGAGGGATGTTGCCGACATATCCTTGAAGTGCATGGGATCGGCAACCTGCTGAATTAAGTATGAAGGGCACTCCACTTTGTAGGACATTTATTTCATGAAGACGGCTAAACACTTCTACCTTTCATTACCATCCTGTAAGTAACCGGGCTTAGTACCAGAGAAAGTCCCTCGTCATACTCCTTCCGTACCCTCACTGGAGGTAAATAGGCCTAGTGCCTTCAATGACACAACTCCAGCTGCAACAGCCACATTGCCTCCAAAACTGATGACAATGCCTCTTCCACCATTAGAGCAGATTGTTCCAAGACTCAAGAAATGGTTATTGCAGCATTTTTCATCCTCAACATTTAATGCCTATGATGACAGGTGAGCCTCATCACATCCATCTCAACCCTGGAGGAATACCATATGCCTGCCACACTCCTGCATCAATCCCTAAGCATTGGGAGGATGAAGTTAAAGCCAAACTTGATGGAGAGGTAAAAAGAGGGGTCCTACAACCCATTACCCCTGGAGAGGCAACAGAATGGCGTGCTTGTATGGTGGTAGTAACCAAGAATCCCAGCTAGCCCTGAAACATCGTCAATTACCAGCAACTTAACGCATGCTACACAAGAGAGACGCACCATATGCCTGCACCCTTCGACATGGTATTGGGAGTCCCGTCAAATTCTTTCAGACTGTCGCTGAGGCATATCGGGGAAAGTTGTAAGCTCACTACCTTCACTGCCTTGGAGGCGGTACCATTACTGCAGGACGCCCATGGGCCACTGCTCTGCCTCAGATGCCTACACACATCAATTCGATGACGCCAATCAAGAGGTATCCTGGAAATACAAGTGTGTCGACGACACCCTTCTCTATGATGCAAGTGTAGAGGCGGCCTTTTGGCACACCTACAACTTCCTGGCAACGTGTGCCAGAAAAGCTATCATACTTAAGCCTGAAAAATTTCAATTCTGCACAAGAGAAGCAGATTTTAATTTGGGATGGGCCTACTATAAAACCGTGGAAGAAAGATTAGCAACCATCAAGAGCTTCTCCATGCCAGTAAAGCCAACTATCACCAATATCAGGTTATAGCACAGTTTTGTGAACCAGTTGACACCATTTCTCACCATAACACCCATCATGACCCCTTTTAGAGAACTCCTAAAGAAACCTGCAGGAAAACACATCTATTGGGATGATCAGCTACAGACAAAATTTGAACAAGCACAGGATGCCATATACCAGCTGGTCAAAGAAGGCCTTGCATACTATGATGACGCTCGCCCTATGGTAGCAATTACAGACTGGGTAAGGAAGGGATAGGTTTCATCATCCTCCAGCAACATTGCTTGTGTAGCTAAGCCGCCTACCCCTTCTACTGCAAGAGGGGATGGAGGATTGCTTTATGTGGTAGCCGCAGTCTTACGCCCACCGCTGAGGCGGGATATGCAGTCATGGAAAGGGAGGCTCCAGCAGTAGTTTGGTGCCTTAAGAAGGCTAGACTCTCCTATTAGGATGCCCAAACCTCACTATTGTCATGGACCACAGCAGGAATAAACCCTACAGTTCAAATTCAGTGTAAAGTTTCTGCCAGGAAACAGGAACTGTGCCTCCGACGTCCTGTCACAGTTCCCTGCCCTTGGGATAACACCTGACGCAGATGACACCGAGCTAGACAGAAACCTATCGATAGTGGTAGTTTCTGCTGCCACTGAAGCCCTAGACCATGACGGACACATCATGGATGAAGAGACTGTCAAGAGGGTGGCAATGGATGATCCAATATATCAGTTTTTAATAGCTAAGATATTTGCTGCAGACTGGCACCTGCAGAAGTTACAAGAAATATCATGTTTATGGCCATTCTACAGTGTCAAGGACCGTTTGGCCTTTTCCAATGACTTAATTACATACACATATGCGAGAGTTTACTTATCCCCGAAAGTCTCCAACAAGTGGCAAGTGACCTGCATGCTGGTCATCAAGGCAAAGAGCTCAGCACTCCATCTACTGGTCAGGTATGGAAGGTGACCTACAACACCGCAGATTGACCTGTCCTTTGTGCGATATACATGCATCGTCACTACTTACAGAAGTGATGAGCCTCACACCGCCCCTAGACTGCCCCTTTCAGTGCACAGTAGTAGGCTTGTTTCAGATGGAGGGCCCGTAATCGAGTCCAAAATCAGGCCTCCAATGGGTTGGACAGAACAGGTGTTTTGACAGAAACTCTCCCATACCATCAGTATACAGTAAGATTAGATGGCAGTGGTTGCTTATCATTATGCAACCAAAGACACCTGAGAAAAATCAAAGGACTGCCCACTGTAAGTGACTCGCCACTCACATCCACCCCACCGCCCACACCCACTTTGCCATTGTGCCCTTTAAGAATTAAATCCAAATTTGCATGGATGACAGATTTTACATGTTAAAAATATGCATCAGTTGATAATTTTGTTTGTTAAAGAGATTTCTTATGTTAAAACAAATAGTCAAGAGTTAATTTTCTTATGTTGAAACAAACAGTCAAGGAGTTAACGTCATTATATTTCTCAGTAAGTGCTTGTGCTGGCTAATGTTCCCGATCATTTGTTACGCTTGTTTTGTAGTTTTTTCCTCTCTTATCCTAAGATGTCTGTTTAATAATTACTCATTGTTTATTTACTTGTGCACTAAAAAAAAATAGTAATGAGGTTAAAAGAATTGTCATTGCCAAATTCTTGGAGGGGAGATGTAAAGGTTTTCAGTGTACAAGCTGTGGGCTGTCTCTCGGCAGTTATGATGTTACCACCTCAATACTGTCTCTATCTGTACTTTGCCCTCATCCAGACAGCATGTATTATTCTTTGTATGCACTTGTAGAATAAAGATATTCAACCACACACCATTAAAGTAATTTAACAACAGTTTCTTGCTATGCACATCTTCAAAGTGCAGGTGGATGGCCCCTTTGTAACAGTGAGCTTGAAGTGGCACAATGCAGTTTACATCAATAGGTACATGTCACTTCTGAACACTTAAATTTGTAAACCCAGTTGGTTCTTGATTCCTTTGATCGCCTGGCTGCAGTATTGCTCTTCACAACTCTGGTAGCCAAGTTGGGTAAGCTACAGACTTTCAGTGATACTCTCTAGTAGGGTACCTCTAGTGTTACTCCAATGGTAATGATCGTCTGAAGGGCACCTGATCCCTATTCATATACTCTTCCCAAGTCAATTTTGTGAAAAAAATTGTTCATGCTTTTTGTTCCTCTCACTGGTGTTTTTTGAGCTTGTGCACAGAACTCATCCAATTTTTTCCTTATCATATCCTCTTTAATGTTCCTGGGGAATCTATTGTTTACCAGTCTGCCTTAAACGATCAAGTTCAATGTGGACAGTTTTTCAGGCACTGCAGTGAGGGAAAGCCCTTGTGATGTTGACACCAATGATAGACTTTCTGGAAACTCTTCCCATCCATTCAGGCAGTGGTTTACATTCATAGCTTTTGTGAAGTTGGATGTGATATATTGGGTTTTCCTCTCAACAAAGACATCAAGGAAAAGAAAAGTCCTCTCGTACCTGACCTTGGTTGTAAAAGTGAGGACCAAATTAGTTTTTAAGACACCTTTTAGCTTTTCAGTATTGCTTATTTATTTGATGGTGATGAAGATCTCAGCCACACATTTGACATACACTCTCGGACTCTGGTGACTACTCAAAGTCCTGTGATCTATAACAAAGAGAACTCCAAGGGTGACGCCATTACTACCGTATGATATCTGTCTGTTATAAAAACTTTCTCCTCTGTGTGAAGAGACAGGGATCTCCAATGCATGTGCCATCAGCATCCCCTTCAACAGTTTTTCAAGGGGTGAGAGGGGTACATGCCAAATCCGTATATAAGATGATATTAATGGTTTCTAGAACTGGAACATTAGTAAAAAGG
>JANJGK010000048.1:11625289-11632789 GCA_039081455.1 Macrobrachium rosenbergii
AGACAATATATTCCTGAACTTTACGAATATTTGAACGAATGATTCCAGTCGTTTTTAAAGATCTATGTATTTCCAAGTAAAGGAAGACACAGCAATATTTTTACAAGAAAATAGGGGAAAGTAAGCATAAGCCTTGTTTTTCAGAGTGTTTTCAGGTGAGCATCAATTTTTAGCGAGGCAGAGAATGTGCTCTAATGTACGGTCTCAAAAAACGTTGAAATCTCCAAACCAGAAAATAAGTGAGATAAAAATGCCTGAGTATCATTTCATGTTTTTCGTAGGTAGTTTTAGCATTGGGAAATTGACAGAAGTGAGATCTCGAACAAAATCTTTTATATACTCAAGGCTAACACGGAAAGGAAATTCGTGTCCGTTTTGTGTTTTCAAAAATATTGCATAAAATGTATATTTCACTTCAGTTAGTGAATCGCATATAATCTTTAATAGCTGCCTATTCTGTGCCACGTGACGTAATGGAGCCTGAGGATGAATTAACAAACCTTAGCCCCCCCCTCCCCTACCTATAAATTTGGAATGGTGATATATCAAACCACCTGGGCAAGATATTAGCCTGACGTGCTGCACGGGTACAAATTATTAAAGGATTACATCAGTCATTTTCAGTAATATAAATAGGATATATAAAGAAATTGATATAAATACAAGTATCAAAGCTGTACATTAAACTTATAAGATTATTGTAAACTAAAATAGGGGTTAATTTAAAGCTATTTGTAAAAAAAAAATTACACAGCCATCCGATATTTTTGATGAACTGAGGAAATGTTTTAAGATTACGATGACCATCTTACTTTTTCCTCAGGCAAGTTAAAAAATCTAGTCTCACTTCTATACAAGTCAAAAACATTCAAAGCGTAGATGCTTATTTTTGATTGCTGATGGGAAAACAGGTTGTTAACATGAAAAGTATTAAGAAGTCTTTTCAGCTAAGACGACGTCGAATAGTTGTAACAGAATATTGCTAAATTAAAGTGAATATAAAAATTGGTTTCACTGCGATGTAAAAAAACAAATTACAAACAAGTTACTTACCTTAATGCCTAGTTTAGTGATTGGGGACAAACATAAATTTATTACCGCTAAATAAGTCAAAATTCCTTATAATATAAAAAAAATATTAGCTTCTCTGGAACGTAACACTGGTAACCAGGACCCTCGTTCTAGTTTCCTCTTTTTTACCAACAAAAACTTGATATACAAGAAGCGTGTTTTGGCTAACAGATAACGGAAGAAATGCTTCCGCGTTGGTAGTAAGGAACTCTATGGCAGCAGATATAGCATTCCCCAGATATAATAGCTGCCACTTTGTCCACGACATCAAATTTATGAAAGAAAGAAGACAATCGTATTTAAGCGCAATAGAAGTTAGCGTGAACTTGAAACGCATCTATACAGTCTGCGTACCTGTCGTACAAGTTCTTTTCGTTTTGCATGAAGGGAAGAAACGCTTATATATAGACGGATATAATTATACTGCAAAGGAAACCGTCATCCTGGCAAACAATGATGTCTACGGAAAGCTACTGAGAATCAACTTAACAGCCTCTGCAGTTCCCATAGTCGTAGCTTGTTTGACAACTCTGGCGCCAGGAATGGTTTTTGAGGACCATTATCCAGGAGAAGTTATGTATACCTTAGTTTAACCAGACCACTGAGCTGATTAACAGCTCTCTTAGGGCTGGCCCGAAGGATTAGACTTATTTTACGTGGCTAAGAACTAATTGGTTACCTGGCAACGGGACCTACAGCTTATTGTGGAATTCAAACCTCATTAAAACGAGAAATGAATTTCTATCACCGGCAATAAATTCCTCTAATTCTTCATTGGCCGGTCGGAGAATCGAACGCGGGCCCAGCAGAGTGCTAGCCGAGGACGATGCCAACCCGTCCAATGAGGAACTTATATTATAGTAAAAAATATACTTTCAGGTGGGGGCTGAAGTCGCTGTGGGAAATTACCAAAGAAAGCAGCAAGATGGTTTTACTTAGGAATGCATGTTAATCGTGTGACAGTGTTTGTCATTTATTTTGTTCGGGAGCATTGAAATCAATTGTAACTGTGACGAAAAGTGAAGTATACCTTAGTTTAACCAGACCACTGAGCTGATTAACAGCTCCCCTAGGGCGGTCCGAAGGATTAGACTTATTTTAAGTGGCTAAGAACCAATTGGTTACCTAGCAACGGGACCTACAGCTTATTGTGGAATCCGAACTACATTATAACAAGAAATGAATTTCTATCACCGAAAATAAATTCCTCTGATTCTTCATTGGGCGGTCTGAGACTCGAACTCGGTCCTAGCAGAGTGCTAGCCGACAACTCTATCGAATCGTCCAACGAGGAACTAATTGTAACTGTGAAACTTGAAACTTTTGCTTACATTAAGGATGTAAATACTGGACTGAGATTTGAATGCATAACTTTCCCATCAAAATCATGTAAATAGTCTTTTTCCAGTTCTGAACCCTTCCATCATTACATGGCTTTCTCTTAAATTGCTTTACCGAGAGCTCAGCTTTTTTTATATACTGAACTGATCAATATTTTAGACGAAAAATTTCTTCTTAGACTGTATATAATACTGCCAAAGCAGATGTAAAATATATTAAATGCTCTCATACTGAACACAGAATTTTTTAAATTCGAAAAGGTTACAAGAAAATTAATTTCAGTTTTATTTCTTATATTTTATTGTCTTTTTAGCAATCCATTTACGAAGCGATCACTATTAAATATTTAACTGTTTGCAGTGTCGTCTGTGATATGTAGGAGCCAGCTCTCATTAGCCTCCAAGCAAAACAATTAAACGGAGGAATTTTTATTTCAGAACACGACTTCTCCTTTCCAAACAATCCTGCGCAGTCCTAACATAACAGGTCAATTTTTAATAAACAGATTTGACCTCATATCTTATTTATGTTTATTAGGAAAATGGAACCTGAGCTGAATAACAACTTCTCTGATATGCAGTCAAATATTTAACATTTCTGTTTTTCGAAAGGAAACAGCGAGCTGGTACTTAAAGTTTAAGTACCAGATTCGTTTCAGTTTTTTAAATTTTGCTTCCTCCCAGTTCTAAGAAGTTAACTTTTAATCATGAGTTCCAGTTTATTTCTTTATTAATTCTACTGTATTTAAAAAAAATTAATTCATCCATTTTGTTCATTTTGATTTAGTACAGCAAGAGATCTTACGGTGTTTCAATGCTTTCTATAGTTTTTTGTCATTAATTTTTATTTTGCCGGTATGATTATCAATCTCGCAAGCAATGGGAATATTAATTACTATCAACTTCGTACTTTAAAATATCTGCTAAACACAGTGGCTATATATATATACATATACTAATATACATACATACATATATATATATATATATATATATATATATATTTATACATATGTATATGTATATATATATATATATATATATATATATATATATATATATATATATATATATATATATATATATATATATATCCTAGAATCATTATAAAGACCAAGCACGAATCGAACAAGTCTGAGGCAATGGACTTCCCTCTTGAACCATGAAATAAAAAAAAAAAGTGAAGGAAAACAAAACCACAAGAAGAAAGCGGCTTGAGACCATCGGGGAGAAGGAGACCTTTACCTCACACTCCAAGTAGTACCTTGAGCAGAGAGACAGAGAGTCAACCTTGCAGCAAAGAGAAAGAAGTTCGAGGGAGGCGGTAAGGGCAGTGTTAATGCCTAGAAGAATCGGAAACGATTCATCATGGAAACAGAAGGCGAAGCCCTCAAAAGATGAGGAAAATATTACAACCAGGACATACAACGCCTAGATAAAGTTTTAGTGACTGCGACGAAGAAACGACCCGATGACATTTCAACGAAACTCAGACTGTTATAAACCGTTTTAATAATTTGCACTACACTATTATGATTTCATAGAGACAAGTTTGATGTAACCAGGAACAAGAGATGATGGTAAAAGTAAGATAAGCAATCAAATTTCTGCAAAAAGTATTTCGAAAATATGGATGGGAAAGAGGACGCATTAGAATCGGTGGGCGTCGTTGTGTTTTTAATTTGTTTTTTAGGGTGCAATTTTAGTATGGATGTCCAATCACCTATACTCTCTCTCTCTCTCTCTCTCTCTCTCTCTCTCTCTCTCTCTCTCTCTCTCTCTCTCTCTCTCTCTCTCTCTCTCTTTCTACATTAATAACGCAGACAATACCTTCATGTTGTTCTAAGGCAGGTGAACGGTTAATTAAATATAAATCTTGGCTGTTGTACTGAGCGAACATAAAGTAGCAGTGATATATACAGGAGAAATATCTTATCCAATGAGAGCCCCGCAATTGTGACTTACGAAAAAAATGCAAATAAAAATGAGATTTATTATGGTGAGGTGAAGTTGCTAATGCAAATATGAAAGAAACATTTATATATATATATATATATATATATATATATATATATATATATATATATATATATATATACATATATATATATATATATATATATATATATACACACATATATATATATATGTATGTATGTATGTATGTATGTATGTATGTATGTATGTATGTATGTATGTATATATATATATATATATATATATATATATATATATATATATATATATATATATATATATATATATATATATATATATATATATATGTGTGTGTGTTTCTTTCATATTTGCACTAGCAACTTCACCACACCATAATGAATCTCATTTATATTTGCATTTTTGTCGTAAGTCACAATTGCGGGGCTCTCATTGGATAAGATATTTCTCCTTTATATATCACTGCTACTTTATATGTTTGCTCAGTAAAACAGCTAAGATTTATATTTAATTAACCGTTAACCTGCCTAAGAACATGAAGGTATTGTCCGCGTTATTAATGAAGAGAGAGAGAGAGAGAGAGAGAGAGAGAGAGAGAGAGAGAGAGAGAGAGAGAGAGAGAGAGAGAGAGAGAGAGAGAGAGAGAGAGAGTAACTTACATACAAAGGAAGTCACAAAATCACACTACTTTTCCTATTCTAATGTCTAAGACGTCCATAATTTTCCATCTGCAAATAAGGGCCATACGGTGTTTTGCAAATGATTACCACTTATGGGATAGATAAGTAGGATATCTTCCAGTCGGAGATCTATAATTGATATTTACATCTGATTCGCAAATGTGCAGTTTATTGAGCAATTAAAGGTTATCCTAAGGTAAATAAAACATGGCCGCTGATTTTCATGATGACTACTACAGTACATTTTGCCTACTTTGATAAAAGATCTTCATGAAACCCGAATTAGTATTTGAATGGTCAGATTATGTATTTTACACTATATACCTTGAACACCAGCACGGCTGGGTATAACACAAATTAAAAAATAACCTGTGCGTATACTGTTCCTATCTGACTACTTCGAAATTTGCAGAGGTGACCTTTACTATCAGAACTGGGATACTGTAGAAAGGAAAAGCTTATCCCATAGAATGACATTTGTGACATGACTGAGGTTCAATATGACCAATGTTGTCCTCCCTTTGAACTGGAGGGCATACTACAAATTCAGTATACTTGATGATTACACCACTTAGTTGTGGTGATATTTCCAGCAGTCTTTAAAATGAATTACCATAGTCACTGCCATGTAATAGCTATTTTGACGAGATGTTTATTTCTGGTCTTTAGAAATGTTCTATCTCAGGGTTTTATTCTGTTAAACTAGTTTTACAAAACAAATGGGCCTCGGCAATTATTTGGATGTGCTAAACTGCAGGCACTATTTAATATCTGTTCCAAACTCAATCAATTAAATGTCGCCTACTTGTAAACTTCCATCAAATTTGGACATTTGACTAAGCATGTGCCTGAACAAATATTTGTAGATGTAGCCAAAGTTCTCCTCAGTGCAGTCAATAGTTTGACTTAAAACACAGCAAATAACTTTATGGAAGCTAAGGCATTATCTTGCCAATAGTAGCTCATTACTTTCAGACATGTCAGCCTTTGAGTCGCATTGCTTAATGTTTATATTGTATGGTTGACTCTGTGAGGTTAAATATTAGTTAACAAAACCCCCACCAATAGATATGACTAGTCCATCAACTGATATAGCTTTGAGTTCATAGCGATGAGCCATTTCATTATTGTTTTCCTAAGCTTGTTTCCTGAAATAAGGCCTCTATTAAACAATACCACCAAATAACTGTGTGATACTTCTATTCTAGGATTACAATGTAACCCTCCTTTACTGTTTTATGTTGAATATTTAGGATCTTCTTTACTGCTCATCCCTTGGATGAAGCTCCTCCAATGTTAGTCATATTCAAGAATATTTGACAATAAACAATTAAAGACTGAAAAGTATCATATATTTCATATTACTGTATATTCCATATAGGATTCCGCTCACCGACACGGTGGTAATAGGGTAAACCATCATTCTTTAATTGTTTATTGTCAAATATTCTTGAATATATGGCAATAATCAGTCATATGCATTTCTCCATATAGAGTAAAACTAAATTCGTGCATTAATTTCATTATACCCAGCACGACCGTGCGCCCAGTGTCATTTTAACTGCAGGAAATCTGTACACTAACCCCCAGCGCTGGTACATCCTGTCAGTACAGGTGACACTAATTGCTGTGTGACCAATTAGTTATTGCCCAAAAACCCCAATTCCCAGCTTATAAAGACACTAAAATCGTGTTGCTGGTGAAATCCATCAAGCACAGAGCATTGCTCGAATTTGGAACCATTATGCTGTAAAGTCCAAGCAAAACAAACTAAGCTATCAACGAAATTTAGGACTTGTAATGTAGGGTAAATTTGAAAGTCAGTGGGTTTTCAGACTTTTTCTGTTATTATAACAATAATGAGAAGTAGAATAAGCATCCAGAGGATGTATAAATCCTCTGTTAGTGCATATTTCAACTGTCCAAACCTGATCCGTTCGAGATCTTACAGCTATTAAGGAAACATGACTTCTAGTCAGACTTTCCTCATGAAAGTTAATGACCAAAAGCCGCGATAACTGCATATAAGGTTCAGTCTCTTGATCTTGCAATATTCGGAACGAGGCTGAGCAATTCCCCTTACACCCTACCCCAAAAAGGTGCCTTCTCCACAAAGTGTACATAACTGTCTCTCCCAAAATCTAATTTCTTTTTGCCAGTCATTAGGCCCATCTTTGGTAAAATGTCCGTTAAAAACCCACTTACAACTTTTCCAGTCATTCTGCTTCCAACAGGGTAACGATTAGACAAAAGGAAACACCGACTTAGGCGTCTTGGAGGAGGTAATGGTGTAAAGGTCTGTTAGGGGAAAGATTTAAAATATCTAAGAGATATAATCGTTTATATTCAGGTGTCTTTGGGGTTCCAGTGTAATAAGTTCTTTTAAATGAACAAATATACGAGATCTAAGTTCCTTATTCATCAGATCTATGAAAATAAAATCTCCTTTCAGT
>JANJGK010000048.1:11635289-11650289 GCA_039081455.1 Macrobrachium rosenbergii
AAAATTTTAATCAGTCCTAATTTTTTTATTATTCAAGACTCTGTTCAGCAAAACAAGAACACTAGTAAGCACCAACTTTTTTCTCTCTCACTTTTCTTCTTTTGTCACAAATTGATGATTTTCTTGAATGGTAAATCGTTTTCGTTTCTTTAATGGTAAATCGTTTTCGTTTAAGTTATTTTTTTCACTACCAATACTTATAAAGCCTTTATAAACTTTTCAAGGAACACTTTTCCACAATAAACTGTGTACACTTATCAGGGATAATTCGAGGCTATGGGCTACGGAAGAGAGAGAGAGAGAGAGAGAGAGAGAGAGAGAGAGAGAGAGAGAGAGAGAGAGAGAGAGAGAGAGAGAGAGAGAGAGAGAGAGAGAGAGAGATGAATATCGAAGTGTTCACCTAAGGTGTATTTCGAATGTATATTTCCCATTCGTCATAACAGATCTAATAACATTTCTTTTTAAGGTAATAGAGGGTGAATGTTCACAAAGCAACCAGTCTTATCTCAATTTCTTTACAAATCTCAAAGGAAGAAGATTCCCGTAGCTCGGTTTTGTGAATAATAAAAAAAAATCCACTTCATGAATGGCTTTTGTGATGTTCTTGGAAGTAGGGCGGAGATCCTTTTAAATTCGTCTTCAAAAAGAGGAAAACATGTACCACTCAAACATTTAAGTTGCCCCTGGAATACCATTTTAGTTGAAGTTATATCAGAGCATAATTCAAATAGTCACCATTTTAGTATTTGCTTCTGGCTATGTCAAAGCTACAGAAAATGAAAAGAAATGAGCAAAATTCTCCTTTGCTTTTCACACCTCCGCTCCCTTCGCCCCCTCTCTCATTACCCCCCTCCCCCCTACACAAGAAATTAAGGAAAATCATAAAAGGACTTTACACGGAAGACTGAGGAGAGTTCTTTCTGTTTTCCGCGTCCATCTCCCATTTTTAATTTTCTTATTTAGACGAGTTAACATCAAATTAGGACGAAGCAACGGGAAATCTTAACTTTACGTCTTCACTACTACACAGAATACGATCCTGTTATTGTGATAACGTTACTGAACTTAAGAGCAGTCTTAATTGCTGCATCTTCATTTTGCAATACATTCTCCCTGTTTTTCCTTGGAAAATAGAATTTGTAGTAACCTCGTGCTCCTATCACTCTCCGGGTCTATCTTTTCGAATCAGTGTTCTGTCAGTCTCGCTGATGCTTGATCTGTTTTGTCAGAGGGTATTGAGAAAAGCTGACTAGATTCGCAACATTCTTGATTGGATCAGGCAAAACATAGCATACTCACTGGTTCTACAGGTACCTAATAATTTATCAGACCAACAAAATTTAAAAGCTAACCTACAATAGTATCCAGAGCAAATGTACTAACTTTTATGAAGCCATGGAGTTTTTTTATGATACAGTAATTGACTCGTTGTTTTTGTAAGGGCAGCTCTTGAATTTGCATGTAGTGCTTATTCTGCCACTAATCCAAAAATTTTGTTACAAGCAAAGAAAGTTCCAGGAATAAAGTGTAGTTCATACAACTTCCGAGAAACTATGCCACTTCCTTGGTGCGGATAATGCAGTGAATAATATCCACTAGCATGTCTCCAAACTGTGAATTACGTTTTTACTCTTTATTTTCTTCATTATAGTTTGATAATGAGCCTCTGATATCAGCGTTTCGTTACATCACATCCAAGATTATGTATCAAATCTATTGTAAGTTTTTTTTTCTTTTGCCATGTCTTCTTTCTCTGATACCATCCAAGACCTCTTCCTGCTTTTGCTAGTCGTATCTCAAACTTTACGTCGCGCGAAAATTTTTCTCAGAAAGTGCCAGATTTCGTTCCAACTTACCTTGAATCTCCGGCATCCGTGTGCCAAGATTTAAGTTTCTTTGCTGTATCACTGCATGTGATTACCAACTATACTGTATGTGGTTACTACAGTAAACTAAAGTGTCAACTGTTTTCATCAATATAGTTATTTCCTTTCAGCTCCAAATTCCAGAACAGCCCTCCCGCCACTTTTCCAGTTTTTCTATATTCCTTAGCATTCTCTTGATCATGCGACAGGCATTTACATATTCTCTTTTCTTCGTATTTCCTCCTCGTTTTCTTGAACTTGATAAAAGACTTCGTGTCCACATAGAATCATATCTAGCACACTAGTAGAAGGTACTGTTGTACGAGGAGCTGCCCAGTGCAGCATTATAATTCTGTTTGTTCTAAATATTTGGAATGATAATTATGGTTTCAGTATGATACGACCCATCTGATTTTACTATATAGTGATTCTAATATCAGACTCTGTAAGAAACTACTTGGATCCAAAGCGTGTGACTCACTGTCAGTTACTGAATTGAAGGAGGTTGCTTAACTGGTAAGCACATACAAGCACTATTACACAGGGGTTTGCCAAAGGTTGCTTAACTGGTAAGCACATACCTGTACACGCACTACAGTATTACACAGGGGTTTGCCAAAGGTTATGTATCCATTCAACCACCTATTCATCTACCAATCCATGCTTACTCTAGGCCGGCGGGCAATAAGCATGATACATAAACAAAATGTTTCTAAAACAACATAAAGAGCAAGTAAAGGTTTTTATAAATGCAGTTCGCATCTCATTAAAGATAAAGTGTCTATATTATTACCCATACGATCACAACAACTAATTTCCAGGTCGCATTCTTAAGTTGTCTACTTGTTTCGTGCAATTTCTTATAAATAAGCAAATACATCAAGTGAGAATGTATGCAAACATTTATCTCTCAACCCAAATCATACTTTATCAAGTCCATTACTGTGCTGCAAAGGAAAACAGAAAACGAATTGCAGCGGACGTAAGAAAGTGAAGTATAAATCCAACGCGTCTACTCCAGCCTACAGGAAATAAATTTCTCGTCAGCTTCATGAATTTCAAGATCCCACATTGTAAGCGGTGGCTATACAGTGGCGGTGATGCTTTACTTTGCGACGAATGGCAGAATGAGATTCACAAAAAGGAATAAAAAGGGAAAGGAACGACAGTTGTCGAAGTTTATCAGATTATCAAGGCATTCTCCCATTATTATTTTCGACGCTTCTTATATGAACAATATATATTCTGAAAGTGAAAAGTGCATAACTGTGGCTTCTGGTATCCATTTCATGATTATACAGGAGTCCGGGTTTACCTAAGTAGCAACGGACAGAGAACTCAACACCTCAGACAGAAGTTCCCCATATATATATATATATATATATATATATATATATATATATATATATATATATATATATATATATATATATATATATATATATATATATATATAAGACACATTCCACGAAGGAAAGAGGAACAATGGAGTACTGCAAGGCCTTTCGACTACTTGTCCTTTACTTAGCAGTACTTCATTGTTTTTCTTTCATTCGTGGATTTTGTGTTTATTTATATATTCATCACGTTTCATATTTTCGTGATGCAGTTATACATGCATCTATATATATATATATATATATATATATATATATATATATATATATATATTTCATATATATACATACACACACATAATATATATATATATATATATATATATATATATATATATATATATATATATATATATATATATATATATAGATATATATATATATATATATATATAAATATATATATATATATATATATATATATATATATATATATATATATATATATATATATATATATATATATGCATACATACACACGGTAAAGAGGTAATTCGAATGAAATAATGCCGACTGCCTCACTGTAAGTCGGGAAGTTGGGTAAAATCCGCTGGTATATTAGGCGGAAGCCGCCCCGGGAAACCTCAGGTACAGCGGTAATTAGGTTCCAGCTTCTTATATGACTTTTGTAGGTCAATCGGCTTCGCCCTGGCCTGTCACTCTGGAGACCGGGGTTCGTTCCCGTTGTGAGTCAGAAATATAAATATATATATATATATATATATATATATATATATATATATATATATATATATATATATATATATATATATATATATATATATATATATATATATATATATATATATATATATATATACATTAGTCCATGCGAACCAATCATGAATTCTATGATTTTAGCATTTTCAAGTCGCTTACTTGTAATTTGTGACATATGGATAAAATATTATTATTATAATATTTTGGAAAGACATAACTCGTCTAAGAATGTTATTAACACTTGTTGCACGGGCTGAAATGATTTCTTAATATCTTAATACAACTCTGTACGCAAAAGAAAGAGTTATTTCTATTACCCAAACTGTTTGATGGAGAATAAATAGACAAAACGGAACTCGGTACAAAACAGGTTAAGTCTGAAAATCCGAAATTAATCATTGAACGTTGGCTCTGGTATGTTCATTTTCGAAAGAAAACAAGTAAATAATGCGCCGAATTTTATTCGGCACAATTGAGTTTTCTGTACAGCCAATACAGCGTATAATCAAGGCCACCGAAAATAGATCTATCTTTCGGTGCTCTCGGTAGAATGCTGTATGAGCCGCGACCCATGAAACTTTAACCAGGCCCGGTGGTGGCCTGTCCTACATCGTTGCCAGAAGCACGATTATGACTAACTTTAACCTTAAATAAAGTAAAGACTACTGAGGCTAGAGGGCTGCAATTTGGCATGTTTGATGATTGGAGGGTGGATGACCAACACAAAAATTTGCAGCCCTCTTGTCTCAGTAGTTTTTAAGATTTGAGCAGACAGAAAAGTGCTTACAGAAAAAAGTGAGGACAGAGTAAAGTGCAAACAGACAGATACAGCCGGCACAATAGTTTTCTTTTACAGAAAACTAAAGTGAGCAAATATTACCTCGGAATTGCCAGCTAATATTCATATTAGACATCCTCGGCGAATTTTCTGCTAAAGAGATATTTTCTCTACATTCCTGTGCCTCTACCCCTTTCACCCCAGATGCTTGTTTGTGGAAAAATATTACTGAGCAAAAAGTGTTCAAATTTCATCGGTTGTTGCACATACATTGAAAGTTCAGATATTGTAACTTTTGGGTCTAAAGGAACTTTATTCAATTTGATATAACGGTGGCATGATGCTGTCGGTGGTATACCCCACTTTATACAAAAGAAATAAAAAGGATATCATCGGCATCTTCTCAAAATAGAGCATGAAAGAAATTTTAGCTAAAATATAAGAAATGATGCAAAGCCAAGCACTCGATAACTGCAGTGTACCCAAGGTAAAAAAGAAAGAAAGAAAAAAAAAAAAGAATTGATATGACAGAGAGCATGAAAAATAAAACCCAAAATTTTAAAAGCAAAAATACCGAATGGGATAAACGGAAAAATACTGACCAAACTCTGAGCAATCACATTTTTTTTTTTTTTTTTTGGCGACATAAAGTTGTGACATTGTACTTGTAAATTTTCTCCAGAACTATAGGTCTTTTAGATCTCTAACCTCACTTTATTATATATAACAGATCATTTACCCTCTTTATATTCTATTTTCTCTAAGAATGAAACGGTTTAAGAAATTCCGTCAGTCAGTACATCTTGATTTTTGTTTCCGTTCCGAAGAATCAGTATTTAGCACATTCACCCGAAGCCAACATCAGACCATCCAGAAATTGTATTTCCTAATATTTCTTTCATTTTGTTTTTATAGTTAGTCCTAATATAGTTGTAAAATCATTACGTGCACGGTAATGTTCGATATCTATGGTAACGCTTGATAGAGTGAAAAAGAATTATAATAGCGTGAAATACTGTTGTTTAAGACACTCAAAGAGACGTATGAGTATCGCAAACTGAGTAGACATTTTTTCACGTGAAAGTGCGCGGCTTCCAGAAAACAGAAGTCGCAAACCTTTACCTCAAAATCTGAGGGGAATCTCTTAAAACTTTCTTCACGCAGGAGTGATGTCAACTTGAAAATCCAACTGGTTTAGAAAGTATATATATATAACCGAACCACGATGGACCCTGGCAAGATCTTCCAGATAATAACAAACAGCACGCTTCTAGGTAAGTAAAACTTCTCTTTTCTCAGTAAGACAATAATTGAATTGTGAATCTCTTGTTCTGAGTGTAACAGAATTTAAGGGCATAAATGACAACGGCTGACGGCTCCTTGGAAAAGAGATAAAAGCTAATATTATTTTGATTTTTTATTACTGGATTGGCAGAACAAAAAAACAAAGAAATAAATAACAGACTAACATATTCATTAACGAGAGCTTTATTTTACCTGCTGTGTGAACTGTTAGATGTATCAAAATCTACTTCATGAATAGCTAGTTTTGAATTAATAGATGATGTGGCATTACAATACTATATAACTAATTAATAAGAGACTGTTACTAAAAGTTTCGTAGGATATTACAATAACATTAAACTAATACCAAGTCATCTCAATAACCTAAAGTTGTTTAAATGTGACGTAGGACAGAATTATTGGAGCAGAAAAAAATCCTGCTCAGAGGATGTAACCCTGCTAGATATATTCTGCAGATGATATATACAACGCTGTTATGTTTCTCGCCATAGAAATCAAGGTAATAATTATCAACTATGTGACTAAATGATAAATTTTCTATCGACTATTTTTCTGCTCTGCTTCACAGTTACTCTTATTGTACGGCATTTATTAAAAAAGCAAATACACAGATGAACATACGTGTTCACGGTGATGTGAATAATTTTTGCTCTGACATGATACAACATTCAGAATCGTCAAATAAAAAAAATATGTAAAAATGTTTTGCTTTCCAGTATTATTTACCCCCGATGGAGTCGATGTGTTTGATCAATTTGTTTTGCAGTGCGTTGCCAGATAGAAATCAGTCATTTAAATCCATGTTGACCCGCTTGTGCGTGCGTGCATGAGTGCGTGAGTGCTGGTCTTGGAGACAATTACTGAAACCTGATTTAGTGTTGCATGCATCTTTCCCCTTCCGTACACCAGCTTTTATGAAGACTACGTGCGTGGGTTTATAATTCGAATGTTGGCTTAGTTCAGGGAATGGTAACTGATTTTGGACGGTCGTACTTCAGCAACGAATGATGAGATTGTGCTGATGTCTGGTGCGACCTAGAGTTGAGAGTTCACGGCCACGGTATACATTTTAATGGTGGGCATATACAAAAAACGAATGGCCTACAAGTATTTTTATTAGTATGCATATTACGCGTGCTAATGAAGAAATAGTTTGAAATTATTGTCAATGTATTTTATATCTGTGTAACAAAGAAAAATATTTTTAGAATGTGAGCTAACTCGAACTGGGAACGTTGAATAGTCTAAAGACCGGCATTCATTAACGACATATGCAATATGTTCTCAAGACCACAACTTATAAAAAAAATGAAAAACATTCATACTGTCTTTTTTTTCTTAATTTATAGGTGGTGGTCTTAAGCACATATTGCATATGTCTTTGACAAATGAAACATGTTCACTGTATATTGAATATCTCAAGGGTAATTAAATAAGAAACAAATAAAGACATTTTCTTCTGCTGTTAAAAGCTCCTTGGAGCTTTTCTTTAGTCAAAACGTTGATTCTTGATTATTTAAATAAAATTTAGGTCCTATTTCGTTCCGCCTTAAAACATGTTTGGCTACCTCTGATACGACCAATACCCAGGAACGACTGGTTCATCTGGTTGCAAGTTACAAGACGTGGGAATTCACATCGGGCGTATCTGTCATAAATATTGATGATTGAGCCAATTCGCTTTATCTGGCGTAAAAGAAACGTCTCATTTTCTTATGAGACTTAGTTGTGTATTTCCTTTGTTTGGAACTTTTTTTTTTAGCTCTGAAGACTTTTTCGAGATCCAAAAGCTGCGAGATTCCCAACACTAAAATGCGATGGGACAAAGCTTATATTCAGCACTTAAGGTTCGTATTTCACTACTTCTTTCGTCAAGGGGACACTTAAGCGTTCTGTTTCATTCCTCGAATTCTCGGTACCCAGTTATGATGGTGTTGGGATCTAAAGTTTAAAGGAAGGAAATTTGTGTTCTTTTTTTTTTATATTGCTAATTCTGTGATGCAATATAGTCTTCCTTTATGTAATAACTTTTCTTTAGTAAAGAGAATTTCATAATATTCGCCTCAATGATTTAAATTCTTGATCTGAATTGAATTGCATATACGTGTAGAATTTAGGCCAGGGTCCAAGCACTGGGACCTATGAGGGTCATTCAGCGCTGAAACGGAAATTGTCAGTAAAAGGCTTGAGAGTGTAACAGGAGGAAAAATCAACTCTTAGTAGAGGGTGGAAGAAAGAGAATATGAAGGAGGTACGGTAAAAGGAACGAGAGGACTGCAGCTAGTGGCCGAAGGGACGCTCCAAAGAACATTAAGTAATGCCCTACAGTGCACCGCATGAGGTGCACTGGCGGCACTACCCCACTACGGGGGATTTAAGTTCTTGAAGCAATGAAAAGTGGCTTTTGTTCTGAAGAAAAAAATTTCCTTTAGAAAGCTATAGACAGTCCCTCGGAGCACAGGTCAATCGAGTGCAGCATTCTTGCCCGTCTCAGTCTGAAACCGATAAAATCAAACGAAACAGACGCAGGAATTTTTATAATAAACAGATACAAAGAAAACGAGTGGTCTCTCCACAGCCATCTATTCTTATTTTCGTGGCCGGAATTGATTTCGATACGACGTCGCGTTTCTTCGAAAACAATAAAGATCTCCACTTATCCTCTATCACGAAGATGCAGGAGGATAATAACGGTTGTAAAGAGACAATCATGGGAACGCAAATAGGAAGAATATGATTAGACGCACCGTGGTCTATCAACGATGGCATTAGATCGATCCTGCGACTTCTCAGATGGGCGGATGACACGAGTCACTGTATCTTTTGTCTCCTTCCCCAAATTCATTAAGTATGATTACTAGGAAACAAGTAAAGAATGCATCAAGTTTCTTCGGCCCAGTCGAGTTTTCTGTACAGAGTATAGTGTTGTATAAAACTCTCAGCCACGGCCCATGAAAATACCGGCCGTGGGCCCATGAAAATTTCAGCCACAACCCGGTGGTGGTCTGTGTTATTGGCACCTGTAACGGTGCCAGACGCACGATCATAGCTAACTTTAACCTTAAATCAAATCAAAACTACCGAGGCTAGAGGGCTGCAATTTGGTATGTTTGATGACTGGAGGGTGAATGATCAACATACCACTTTGCAGCCCTCTAACCTCAGTAGTTTCTAAGATCTGAGGGCAAACAGAAAAAGTGAGGACGGACAGACAAATAGCCATCTCGATAGTTTTCTTTTACAGAAAGCTACAATGGTAAGGAAATGAGACTTTATGGTATATTGCCAAGTCAGCCTTTCCTGCTTATGGTTTTAACGATTATAACGGATCAGATGCTAATGTCTTGCTGGCTGGTAGAGAATGGAAAACTGATAATACTTCAATGTCATTATCAACGCACTCTAAGTAAAGAAAAAAAAACCTATCTTCGGGATTGATATCAGCAAAAATTTCACCACTACGTTTATAAAGAAAACCAAAAAGAAGCAACTGTAATTCTCAGCAAATTATTCTAACAAGAGACCTTATTAGCCATAAGATATTCATTACCAACTAAGGTGGTCAGCATTACGGTTCCTGTAGACGAAAAAACCTACACCCTTATTTTCTCTGTCTGTCTGTCTGTCTATCTATCTATGTCTGTGTGTGTGTGTGTGTGTGGTGTGTGTGTGAAATGCGATTCACTCATCATAATATTCATATGAGTGAGTTAAGTTATAGTTAACGCTATTCCTACATTGTTATTTAACTCATCCATAATAATAAAATCCGAGTGAATTTTGTTTGTTCTCCCATGACACAGCCACCCACCCCATGCAAACCTGTTTGTCCGCCGCGTGTAGGGGGTAGGTAGGGGATTGGGAGGGAGGGGAGACATGACACATCCACTCCCCTCCCGCAAACCTGTTTGTCCGCCCCGGGTTGGGGGTTGGTAGGTAGGGGATTGGGAGGGGTAAAGGAGACATGGCGGGTAGCGTCGAGTTCTAGCACAGCGTAGCACGCGCCATCAAGCTTTCTCATGTAATACTCTATCTTTATTCATCAGCACACATACACGCATCCCTACTTCTATAATATATGCTTAAAATGGATTAAAATGGTCTCAGAAAGAAGACGTGGTATGTGAATTACATTCGCAATGAACACAGAACTATAAGCAGAACTCTCAACTTGAATAATAAGCAATTTCATGAACTTGGTTATTGGGCCAAACTCATAAAGGAAATTGCTGTACGTCGGTATGGATATCGGTAATATTTTTTCAGACATGAATATTTTCTATATTATAGATTATCTATTCCTAATTAAATGAACAACATTTTGTCATATATGGACTTTGGACCAGACAGAATTTATGAATCATCAAAAAACAGCATAATATGCAATTGTTTTCTTTTAGAATATTCTATTTTTCTATGAGAGGTAAAAAAAAAAAAGATTGAAAAAATCTTTTTTTTTTTTGGTAGTATTGTTGCTATTCAGCTATTCTTCATATAAAAGAAACAAGTTCGATAGTAAAGCTAATTTATTTATTTATTAAGAGGTATAAATTAGCGCATGCGCAGGCTTTCATGAATCAGAGCCGACAACATGAAGTGGCATAACCTTCAAGTGTCATTCTGACTAAAGTAAGAAAAATCCAACTCTTATTTTAATATCGGGAACATCACAGCTGTGTGCGTCTTGAAGAGAGCCTTTGCCGCTAATAAGGGGCACACAAAGGAAATCCCCTTCTAAATTTGTGGAGAAAAATCGACGTCTTTTTATACGAGGATTGGGCAGCGCGGCTTCATCCTGCATGTTTACGACCTAGACCCTTGACACGATACTGCCACCCTTTGTAACGTATCACCAGATGAACCAGTCGTTCCTGGATATTGCTCATATCGGTGAGATGGCTGAAACAGCTTTGAGGAGGAGCGAGGTTGAACCTAAATTAGTTACTTGAACTCTCTTTAAGACGCCGTCGGGGAGAAAAATGGTCAAATAAAAATGCAAGAAGTTTCAAGAACGGAAAGGAACGTTACTAGTCGCCTCTAACTTGGCTTCGCCTTGTAATATCCGAGCTATAATCATATGCTAACGTTTTAGGTCTAGCGCAGTGTAATATGTCTCACCTGACCGTCGCTAGTGCATAGATTATGTATCGTGCCTTTTTACAGGTAATCTGCAGACAAAAAATATCTGTTTTTATTTGTCACTTTGTCGTTCTGTAATATAAAAAGAAAAACACTGACAGTAAAGACAGTATGCTTTTCAAGACACACTAAATGTCTGTAACCTTAAATCATTCGTTTTTTTATAAAAGTTGATAACTAAACACGGCAAACAGAGGTCATCAGCAGAAACCAAGACCTAACACCTACGAATGAATTCATTATCTTTACTCCATCACTGACTCGTGATTCCCATATAACATTATATCAGCTTTCTCTGAAACATATCTCCTCTTCCTACACCTTTTAAGCGCTCATTCGATCACCTACCTTTCATCATAGCTAATCATAAGTACCTCTTACAAAAGACACTCTTTCATTCCCTCGACGTGCATCCAGACTTTAATATACTATGCTTTAGACTTCGTGAGGCACAAAGCTCATTATACCGCACCAGTTTTATTGTTACTTCTGAAGCCTTTACCATTTTTCTCCTCGCGTATTATCTGCAACAATATGCTTTAATTGATATAATTTGTTTCTTTCTATGCTCATGTATCAGTTAAATACTGATCTTATTTCTTCTTGTTTTGGAACCTCAACAAATATCCCACCGCCTTTCTGGTTCACTTTCCCTGTCACTGTCTTCATCACTCATTTTCCAAACATATATTTATAATAAGTATACCTTAGTTTAACCAGACCACTGAGCTGATTAACAGCTCTCCTAGAGATGGCCAGAAGGATTGGATTTATTTTACGTGGCTAAGAACCAACTGGTTACCTAGCAACGGGACCTACAGCTCATTGTGGAATCCGAACCACATTATAGCGAGAAATGAATTTCTGTCACCAGAAATAAATTCCTCTTATTCTTCATTGGCCGGTCGGAGATTCGAACTCGCGGCCAGCAGAGTGCTAGCTGAGAACGGAACCCACTCCCCCAACGAAGCAATTACTGGCATTCAGTTTTCATCTCACTGAAATCTAATAGAGCAATTGTTTTTATAAAAATCAGTTGTTATGGTGCCCCTTTCATCTTTTTCATGTTATAAAAAAAAAAAAAGTTCAAACAGCAGCCAGTCTCTGTCATTCCCTTTGATAACTCATACCAATACTTGTTCTCCTGCAAATAATAGCCATTGCATAGTCCCTTTAAATTTCAGATTTACAGCTGCCCCGTCTGTTCTCAACAGAGGCCAATCAACCATCAAGACACAGAACAACACTGGGGGTCTCGTTCTCTCACGCGCCCGATAAATTTCTTGCTTAAATACTCTGAAACCCATTTCTTGTGACTGCAGAAGTTTCTGATAGTTTCAGACCGGCGTCTTTTGACGTTCTGATAATGTCAAAACTTCGGACATTGCTTCTTTATCAGTTATGACAATGTCTTCTCCAGAGAAGAATTTCTGGGCCATTCCCAAAACTCAATGGAATCGTTCCACAGTAAAATATGATTCGTGTACGTTACCTTCAGAATAGATGGTAAAAAGAGAGGACGTTATGTACCGTCCCAAAAGCTCGGACGGAGGTATATAAGAGGTAACCGATACCACGTCTGAAGGTGGAATCCATTAACGGTAGACCATTGTTGTTACACACATAAAAAATAAATATATGGATTCTCATTTAATTTTAGTTTTCTGTAAAAGAAAACTATTGAGGTGGCTTTGTCTGTCCGTTCGCACTTTTTCTGTCCGCCCTCAGATCTTAAAAACTACTGAGGCTAGAGGGCTGCAAATTGGTATGTTGATTATCCACATTCCAATCATCAAACATATTAAATTGCAGCCCTCTAGCCTCAGTAGTTTTTATTTTATTTAAGGTTAAGGTTAGCCATGGATCGTGCGTCTGGCACGGCTGGAGGTGCCAGCCGCCGACCCATCTTCACTCGACTGCATCTGGGGAGCAACTGAGCGCTGCCCGGTCGTGGCTGAGAGTTTCATACTGCAGCACATCGAGAGTTTCATACAGCGTTATGCTCTGTACAGAAAACTCGATCGCTCTGAAGAAACTTCGGAGCAATTTTTACTTGTTTAGATAGAGATCGTTATGCATAAACTCCTGTTTTCCTGACAAAATAATATGTATCTTAATGACATTCGTGGCTGAAATAACTAAATCAAGTTTTTGTATATATAACACGACGCAATACAATAGCTGTAAACTATACTTAACGTTTATTTGATACGCGAAAACCAGAATGTAACAGAAAAAAAAAAGTTGTTCCGAGTTTCTTCAAGGAATCCTCCAAGGAAAACTAAAGTTATTCTTCTTCTTCTTCTTTTAACGTGCTTTTTTCACTTATCCTAAATGCACAGACGATGCGAATGGATAGGAAGCAAGCATCAGATTGCAAATGGCTTAAAATTCTCGAAAGCAGCAGAATGCTTCCACAATTGATGTTGAATTAATCCCGTGGATCTGGTCACCTTCAAATGACTAGGCCTAGTAGTGCATATCCTGCCTCGAACACGCAAAACAAGAAAATGATAGAATGATTTCGAATATTGTGAACTTTTGTATTTTTATTTGCGCTGCTGTTAATGATTACGGCTACTAGCGTTTGGGACGCCCATGGGATGTTAATGAGAAAAAAAGATGTACATATGTTATTTATTTCCTCTCCTTACGCTGCTACAGTAGTTGCTACCCTTGATTTCACTGATGAAGGTGACTTCATTAAGTCAGTTGTATTTGTTAATGTAAAAGTGACGTTTTCATTCAATTTTATACAAAAAAAAACAAATAATGAACTTCCATTCAAAATATTATGTATTTCTATTAACGAAGTAATAATACGACATTGAAGTAAAAATTTATTGTCAAATTCTATGACACGAGAAAACTTATCAACTACTGCAGTGGTTCTCAACCTGGGGGTGGGGGCGGCCCCCTAGGGGGCGTCAGCAATTTCCAGGGGGGGTCGCAAGACATAAGAAAAAAATTTAAAATTCTCTAATTATATTAATTATTCTCTTAACAAGAGGTAGGAACTAATATTCAGAAGTTTATGAAAAAAAATGCAAAAGTATCATAGCCGTATAACGTTAGTTTCCTATAGTCTACTACTCTGGTTAGACTCGTTGGGCTTAAGAATAAAAACACCCCTTCTCTTTCTCTTTATTTTCCATTTTCCTTTAAATTTGGGAGGGAATTTCACTCATATATGCAAGGGGGGCGTGGAGGGAAGGACCAACTCTCAGAGGGGGCGTGGTAATAAAAAGGTTAAGAACTAGACTCGCGGCGCTAGCAAGACTCTCTCTCTCTCTCTCTCTCTCTCTCTCTCTTTCGCATGCTCTCATTCACGTACTACATTCGCATCATACCCACTACGATTATATACAAGTACTAGACGCAGAGCTGTGGTCGTTCGACTTCCTACTACGACACAGTAGCACTTAAAATGGTCAACTTCACTACGGCCAAGTGGCTTATCGTGTCGCCAACGTGATTCCCATGAAGGGGAAGAGAACTACAGCAGAAATCGAAACAGCAAACGCCATTCCCTTTTGTATGAAGCGAACTTTTACTCTTCGCTTTAGAGCGAAAAGGAAAACTAATTTTGAAACTGACTGCATGACAATTAATACTCTTGGCGTGTGCATGGACAGGGAAAGGGAACTTTACGATGCGCAATAAACATCAACCCGTTTTTCGTAACTGTGCGCTAAATTTAGATGAGAGAGGAAAAAATGAAATGTGATCTACCTCTGAGGCCAACAATTAAGTAATCTCCATAAAAACTACATTCTCTCCTGAGTAAGAAAAATTA
>JANJGK010000048.1:11652205-11699994 GCA_039081455.1 Macrobrachium rosenbergii
ATTTCATTTATTTGGTGTTGCTGTATTTCATCTAAGAACTGATGAGCCTTCGTTACAATATTATTTAAACAGAAGAGTAACTGAAATATTTTTGAGTACTAAGTCAAGTGTAAAAATAAAAAACTGTTTTAGAATATCTTGCAGCACTTACAAAATCGTGCCCTGACGCTTGTTATGCATACTTACAATAAATGTATATGTATGTATGTGCATATATATATATATATATATATATATATATATATAATTTCTATTGAAGATATTGACATTGTCGATACTATCTTTTTAATAAGACTTAGAATTAATCTATACATCTTCATTTTCTCAGAAGGGAAAAAGAAGTATAGACTAATTCAAGGTCTTCATAAAAGATTGTAATGGCAAACAATGACATTAACTTCAAAAGATATTGCATAAGAGAGAAAATATGTGCAAATAACACACACACACACATATATATATATATAATACATATTATAATTGTAATAGCTACCATGCCCTCTTAACTTCGTTTCCCTCTACTGGTAATTCACAACAAATTCAATTTCTTGCACTTGAATCTTAAGGCTTTGTAGTGACAAGCGTATCCAAAAAGAGCGAAAAGAATTTGAGAAGTTAAGAAGTTAAGAGGGCATTGTGGCTATTACAATTTATGTACCTGGCAAAAAGTGACCAGTAGATTCTGTGTGTATATATATATATATACAGTATATATATATATATATATACTATATTATATATATATATATATAATATATATATATATATATATATATATATATATATATATATATATATAAATATATATATATATATATATATATATATATATATATATATATATACAGTATGTATATATATATATATATATATATATATATATAATATATATATATATATATATATATATATTATTGTGGGTGTGTGTGTGTATCAAACATTACAACATAAATGAATCTCGTGTTGAAGCGATTGTAATTATATATATATATATATATATATTATATATATATATATATATATATATATATATAAATATATATAATATATATATATATATATAATATATATATATATATTATATATATATCGATGTAACCCGTCACAGCCGTTTAATTGTTCGATGCCCGGTTAAAAGCTTAGGGCCAACAGAAGTAAAATGATATTTACTAACATTTCCGCAAAGTATCCTGGGTCGCAATAGAACCGAACTGAAGATTTCTCCCCTGGATAGGCAAATGTCTTGAATATTGTTCAGAAACAAGTAACAACACCGACTGAGTTTCACAAAAAAAAGAATGAATGGATGAATGAAGGAATAAAGAAATAAATAAGTAAGCACTGAAAACATATCACTGTTGGTGTTCTATTATTCATTCACAAAAAAATAAAAGAATGAATGAATGAATAAATAAGTAAACAATGAAACCCTACTACGCGTGTTTTATTATTCATTCACAAATGAATAAATGAATGAATGAATGAATGAATAAATAAGTAAACACTGAAACCCCTACTATGAGTGTTCTATTATTCATTCAGTACAATTTCACAGTCTTTTGATGGGGAAAGCAAATTTTAAAATAACGTTGTAACATAACGATTATTAGTACCTTTAGGATACATTTGTTGTTATTATTATTATTATTATTATTATTATTATTATTATTATTATTATTATTATTATTATTATTGTTGTTGTTGTTGTTGTTGCTGTGTGCCTTATTCAGGAATTCAGGAAATTAAATTAATAGCAAATAAAAATCTGATAGAAAGTTGTCCCAAGTTACATGTGTTCTATGTAAAAAAGACAAAAATAAAATAAAATTTACAAATATATATATATACATATATTATATATATATATATATATATAAATTTTATATATATGATATATATATATATACTATATATATATATATATATATATATATACTATATATATATATATATTATATATATATATATATATATACTATATATATATATATATATATATCAAATAATGCAGAACGAAAATAATTTCAACAGATGAACAACAAAGGCTGAATATATAATAAGAGAGTAATTAATCAATAAAATAAGCATTAGAATATAGTTATCTATTTATCTATCTATATACACATACACATATATATTCATACATGCATACATATATATGTACATATATGATAAGAGAATATGAACGTTCTTTAAAATTCTCTACTTTTGTTGCAACTGGAAATTAAGCGAACATAATGTCTCTCTGACCGTGTTGTCCTATATTTCCTAAAAGTTTTTTTCAACTTTTCTTAATTGTGAATATATATATATATAGTATATATATATATATATATATATATATATATATATAATATACTATATATATATATATTATAATATAATATATATATATATATATATATATATCTGAGAGACATTATGGTACACTTAATTTCCAGTTACACAAAAGTAGAGAATTTTTAAAGAACGTTCATATTCTCTTATCATAAACCATAAAAAAATTCTGAAAAGCTCTTCAATTTGCACCCACTTCAAAAAAGAAAAAATGCCAGTTCAAAATGAAACATACCTAATGTTTTCTTTGTAGTCCAAAATGTTCAGAATACCAGAGTAATAGAATCTTGTCGTAAAAAATATTTTTCCTTTGTTTTTCGGCTCCAGACAAGAAATCAGAGAGAGAGAGAGAGAGAGAGAGAGAGAGAGAGAGAGAAGAGAGAGAGAGAGAGAGACGAGAGAGAGAGGTAACTTAACTTCATAACTTTAAGACGCCTCATTGACCAAACCTGTAAAAAATCACCTTGAGTGAAGAAAAAATGAACACGATTTAGTCGGAATGCGTCGCCTTTCCCATTCACACGAGACAATAATCACTTAAGAGTCTAAATTTTCATTTGAAAAAAGCACTGTTAACAACTTGGAATGACTCTCAGGTCATTAACGACTCATTAGGGGTGATTACTTGACGTCACGGAATATTTTACTCTTCAGTGACGAATGAACCTCTTTAATTGCGCGTAATTTACATTTTCGCCCTTTGTGTGATTTTTACGAATGCAGATTACCTCCGCAGGAGAGAGAGAGAGAGAAGAGAGAAGAGAGAGAGAGAGAGAGAGATGAAGAGAGAGAGAGAGAGAGAGAGAGAGAGAGAGAGAGGAATTTCGACACTTTTTTTCTGCTACTGAAAGACTCATTCCTGATAAAGTAATTTATTTTTCGTCACCAAAATATTAAAATGCTCCCGATAGTATTATATTATTAACAAGCTTAGAAAGACCCATTTTTATTCATTAACAGATCAAACCTATAGAGCTGGTAAAAAGGAGAAATAAATCAGCAAAATTTTAAACTGAAATAACTGCAAGAGAGACATTCTATTTCAGAAAAATGAAGCAAGCAGCAACGGCTTCTCATGGGGGGCACAAACGGAATGCTTGATTTCAGAAGGGATTTGAGTTCCAGGATGCCAAAGGAGCGAAAAAAATAAAATCGATGCCACTTTTACTGAAAGGGGAAAGGGCGCCAGGGAGAATCTGAAAATAATCAGAGCAACGTGCGATAAACCCTTAAGGGGGGCACAAAATGGTTCTGAAAAGAATGCCGGTAATGATGGAAGGCTTCGCAGGGAATGTAAGCAGGGAGGGAAAAAAATGTTTGCAGCATTCAAGGGTCTCGGAAAAATCTAGCCATAAAAATAGCAGTGAAAGGAATGCAAATCAGTTGACTCTAGGACTGATGGAAATGGTAATCTGGGCAAGGCAAGACGCACACTTTTTCCTGGTACGTGTGAGTGCATTTGCGTGTGTGTGTGTGTGTATGTGAGAGAGAGAGAGAGAGAGAGAGAGAGAGAGAGAGAGAGAGAGAGAGAGAGAGAGAGAGAGAGAGAGAGAGAGTCAGCTAATCTTGGCTTATCAACATTTGAAGGCAGAAATAAAGGCATTAAGCACAACTGTTTCCAAGACACAACAGCTAAATATCAATAATGTTTGTTTCCATATCTAGGATGTCACTGTTGACCAAATTTCCCTTATTAAATGCATTTAATATTTTGTTAAGTATTACGAAAGACAGCGAATTATAGCTTGGATTTATTTTTAAATCTAATTCGCATTCCAAATCCATCCCGGAGATAAATTCTCTAAATGTCTTCAGATATATATTCAATTTCTTTGTCTGTGGTTGAGATTTTTTTTTATTCTCATTTTCTGCCCAAGGACGCCTGTCCATCAAAATCGTCTACCTAAGGGAAAATCTTAGACCATTACCTCTTCCTGATCCTCCTTCCTCCTCCTACCCACCATACCTTGCCCAAAGCCGACGCACACACATAGATACAGCCATGTGAAGCAGTAAATATAGAGTATATGCTTTACATGCCACCTATATCAAAGGAAAACCTTAAGGCTATTACCAGTTGTGTTTTTAATCATTAAAGGTGTGTTATTCCTTAAACATCTTTTGAAGCTACCGGTAAACAAAAGGGCTTAAGTTATCAACAATGGAGGAATACAAAGCAGGTTTGCTAGTGAACTGAACTTGAATAGATGAGATTCCAAAATTTCATTTACATGAAACGATTTCCATGAATAAAACTACAAAGCAGGTTTGGAAAATAATTGGACATCTCTTTCCACTTCATGCCATTCATGCTGTGAATGTTGTAACACTCTCTAAACTGCTTAACAAATCTCTGTAAACTTTCATTAAAAATGTCCCTATACTTTTACTTTATATCCTACTAATTTCCTGATGGAAATGAGACTTTTACGGCAATATAAATATCTGTAATATTAGTTATATTAGAAATACATTGAGCCCTTAGGCGCCATTGGTCTGTGCTTCAATCCTTGAATTAAAAGAATAATAATTTTATCATTCTCTTCCTAACACTATGGAGAACAAAATTTTATCAGTGAAACAATGGAAGATTATCTATTTTTACAAGTTCCTCACTAAAATTTTCATACGATCTCTAACAAACTCAGATGTCCCTGTTGAACAATACTGACAAAAATTACCGATCAATGGAAAACAAGTAATATTTTCTAGAAAAAATTGTCTACAAATTCTAGATTTAGTATGATAAGCCAATTTTCTGTCTTTTTCTTTTTCATTCTGCTCTTTAGAAAAATCTTAAAATTGACTTAAATTTGGAATTCTCTTTCTCCTGTGTGCTTTTAGCCTTTAGCCTTTCATACTAAGGGCCAGAAAGACATATTGTTTTTATTTTTTTAATTACTAGGGCAGGTAATGGCAATCTAAAACTGTCTATCATTTAAAGTCAGTGGCATTAATCATGGATTAAGCAGGAGAGTAAGAGAACCTTGTCCAGACTCGGTTAGTGAAACCCACAGAGACGGAAGAGCAATTTCACGCAAAAAGTCATTACTGTTTCTTTATTTTACCACCGTGTAGAGATTTTGCAGAGGCGAGGGAAAACAATGAAATCTTGAAGAATGAGGGAATAACACTTATCTTGACAATGTCAATATTAAGCTAATTCTTAGAAGTGGCTTGGAGATGTTGCTACCGATTTTCATTTTGAGATTTTTAGGGAGAAAGTTAAGTGGTAAGAGGCAAACTTGAAGAGCTTTGGGTTGGAACTTTGATTCATTTCTTGGTTGCAGTCATGCTAACATTAAATCGCCATTACGCTTAATGGAAAAGTATTATTCTTACTTTACTTTGATTCTCTATCAAATCTGAACGGAGTTAAGCATAACACTTGTCCAAAGCAACAGTAAGGTAAAAATGAAAGGATTATCAGCTACTGAGTGGAGACTAATGGGGTGATAATTTACCTGAAGGAAAGGGTGGAAAACGTATCTTTTTCACTGTTAAAAAACGTATGAAATACTGAAAAAAAATTACGAAATAAGCTAAGTGTGCCTGGATAAATTCGTTAAAAAGGAAAATGCGCGCTTCACAAAAGCATTTGATGGTAAAGAGCGCAATTCGTTTCAATATAAACAAGTAAAAAATGCGCCGAATTTTCTTCGGTGCAATCGAGTTTCCCGCACAGCCGCTAAGCGTATAATCAAGGCCACCGAAAATAGATCTACCCTTAGGTGGTCTCTGTAATATGCTATATGAACCGCAGCCCATGAAACTTTAACCACGGCCCGGTGGTGGCCTATTATATATCTTTGCCAGAAGCACGATTATGGTTAACTTCAACCTTAAATAAAATACAAACTACTGTGGCTAGAAGGCTGCAATTTGGTATTTTTGATGATTGGAGGGTGGATGATCAACATACCAATTTTCAGCCCTCTAGCCTCAGTAGTTTTTAAGATCTGAGGGCGGACAGAAAAAGTGCGGACAGAATAAAGTGCGGACGGGCAGACAAAGCCGGCACAATAGTTTTCTTTTACAGAAAACTAAAATAAAGAGTAAGATGAGACAACGTATCTGAAAGTATTAGGAAGTCAAGAAACAGAATGAGGGGAACTGCAATTGCTAAATAATGAGATGTCAATAAATCTCGTTCCTCAGGATCTTAAGTATAATTTATGTCGAGGTTTATATTCCGGGCACAAATAACATTTCGGTAATATTTCTTTTCACCGGGACTGAACATTTCTTAGTTGCCGATACTCAGGTAAACCTCACTCAAATGTTTGTGTGTGAGAGAGAGAGAGAGAGAGAGAGAGAGAGAGAGAGAGAGAGAGAGAGAGAGAGAGAGAGAGAGAGAGAGAGAGAGACGAATCACAGCATTGATTTGAATGTGGATATGTTAGGAAAGGATGGCATACAACGTATAAAAGATAATTATTAAAGGAAGAAGCATGCATACATATATACATACATAAACACATATACTCAGGAATATTTGTAGACTTTCATCTTCCTTGCAGAATGTAAATGAACGAGCCGCCGATGGAATTATTTCTTGAATAAGATTAAACTTCCCTTGATAACACGGCTCTTTGCCTCAGCCCTTCCCGGCCCATTATAATTAGAATTAGCTCGTCTTGCCTCCCTCAAGAGATATTCTTACGTAATCTTGCGTACTCTTCATGTGGTTAATAAGGCTTTGAGGATAAAAATGAAGAGTTCTCGCAGAAACACGGATTCCTTTTCCGCTGCTGAGATAGAAAAAAAAATTTCAATCCTAAATTAATTTTCACTCTTATTTTCTCGTGTTAGGAAACTTGAACTCTTCTTTTTTTCTCTCTCTTTGGAATAAAAGGTAAGTCCAATCCAAAATTAATCTTCATATTAATTTTCAAAAGAGGGGAAAATTTTTTTTTTATACTTTATTCACATGGGTACGGAAAAGGGTGCTAATCATCTTCAAATCGTCCTATTAACATTTTAAAAAATCTTGGAGCAAAGTTATCAAATAAACTCCAGGAATGGCACACTGCTCCATACCTTTAGTTGTGACTAAATAATTACCTCTCATTTTGAGAAGTAATGAAAGAGTGCTATAATGTTCTCTCTGAGGGAACCCAAAAGGTTTCTACCGCTATATGAGGGGTGGTAATTTTGATTCTTAGACTACAGAGAAAAGTGGAAACGTAAGAGCGAGAGTTTTTATCTTTAATGATATTTCAAACTTTCACCACGTTTCAAAAATATGTTAGTTTGGTTTCTCAATGTGCGTCATGTAAGCCGGACATATAAATTCAACAAAAACAACTATTGAAAGAACAGAAGCGGGAAGATGCTTAAGTTAAAGTGATAAACCATCTGTGAAAGAATATTACAAGTAAATTTGCGTGTGTAGGGGTGTCTAGCGTTTTTCTTTATTATTACCAATATCTTGCATCTAAATGAAGCAATAAATGAAGTTTTGTGAGTTACTGCAGAGTGAATACTTTTAACATTATCTAGTAAAAAAATTTCACACTTATGCGTTCAACCTTGTTGCCATTACTTTTTAATAAATCTTTAAAGTAACATGAAATTACGATAAAAAGATTATTTTACATTTATTGTTATTTTATCAGCTGAACAATAATTTTTATTGACAACGATAGAAACAACTAAAGCATTTCATTTAGAAAAAAAATTATTTTTTTATAATTTTGACATGCTTCTATATACCAAATAACACCAACATTTCTATTTTCAGTCGCTAACGGAAATAGGTTCAAGTTCCGAAGAAAGTAAAGTTTTCGCTTCCCAGCGCAACGTTACCAACCTGAAGCATTCATCTTCAATCTTGAAGCCTTTTGTTCATTTCCTTCTGCAAAAATGAAATAACTTTCAGTTTATTGCCACGCAACGTTCACCGCAATGCATCCGACCTACTCTCTTTAACTACGCAATTAGGATGCGTAGTGAATGATTTAGTCAGCCGCCGATTCTTTCATACATAATAGGAATCGTGCCTTCTCAACTTTCCGCCCTCTCTCCAATTATCTATTTCCTACGCATTGCGTTAAGAGATCTCATAATTTCCCTGCGGCAGATTTATCGAAGCTAGCTTTTGTTCTTTTCCCCGAATTCATTATTGCTCTCCAACCTTTCGGTTCCATGAAACCTTTCTCATTTCGACGATACTTGAACATGGTATGGTAAATTAATGAATGTGGGTTAAGGTATCGGGGTTGCCTTCGCAAATATTTTCCTTCCACAGTTTAAACTTCTCCAAGAAGTATCGTATATTTTTCCCCTTCTTTAAAACCTTGCACCAAAACCATCATCCACTTTTCCTAATAGGCTTAAACTTACACGAAGCCTAACACAATATATTCATCCGTTTAGACTCGTACGAAATCTGTCATTTATTTTCCTCGTTAATTTCAACTTGTACTAAACCTATCTCACGTTTTGCTCATTAGTTTAAACTTGTACCAAGCCTATCGCGTATTTCCCTCGTTATTTAAAACTTGTACTAAACATGTCACATGTTTTCCGCTTCAATTTAATCCTACTTCGGTACCTCAGTAAAAAAAAAAAAAGACTAAATCTTTTCTATTTTTATTAGTATAATTGTAATTGTGGTTTCACTCAGACGAACAATTCTTTATTTAATTTGTTCGTCACTTTTTCGCTTCTCTAATGCTCTGGGAATCTAATAAGCATTAATACCAAATGGAATTCCTCCTGTGAGTAATAAATAACATGAAATAATTGGACAAAAAATAAAGGCATATTTTCAACGCTGATGGAAGGGGGCTAAGTTCTAAAAATAAAGCACATAAAAAAAATCTCAATATCCCAATTGATATGAAGAAAACGCTCTTCTTAGAAAAAGGAAAAAGTAGAAAGAAATAAAAAGTTAACAAGTAGAAAAAGCAAAGAAAAGCAAATCGAAGAGGGAAAGTTATTGAATGTAAAATAAAATCTACGAAACAACACTAACAAGCAAAGACTACGAAGATTTCTGGCTTAACAACCCTCAGCTTTCTTGTTAAGTTTATTTTCAGTAAATTATTAAAAAAAAAAAAATAATGAAAACCTCCTAAAAATTCTCGAAGTTGTTTAAAAATTCTCCAAAGAACACTCAATCTGAAAAGCAAAGCAAAACCTGCATACAGTATCCCATAACCATCCGGGAAAGAAAAACTTTGTCCATAAATTTTCTCAGAGAGAATTTAGGGAAACGCACAATTACGTCATTAATGACTGGGCACGTGATGATGAAGAAGTAAGTGGATATTATCAAGTTGGAATATGCGTCCTTATACATCTTTCGTCTTATGAATTAGGTTCTTTACATGTGCTGATGCTTATACTGCGAATGAAAATATACGATAAGAGTAGCAAAAATGTACAGTTGCAGTAGATTCTTTGGAGAGAGAGAGAGAGAGAGAGAGAGAGAGAGAGAGAGAGAGAGAGAGTGTACATATGAACGAAATATCATGGCATATACTCGTACAGTTTCATATATACAATTCATACTGCTAACAGGACCTCATTCAAACTGGATGGTATCTAGTGGAGATATTTATTAAAAAAAAATTACAAGCTTTCATGGACAAACAGTCCTCATTCTCAAGTATCCATACAATGACCAGACAGGTAGTCCAGCTGTATTTATATGTGCTGGGTCTTTAATCCGATAATTACCCTCCTCCTCCTGTATGACGGCCCCCTCGTGACCTTGGACCTTCTCTGCCCTCTCCTTTGTCCAGGTGTGCATGTCCCATGTGTGTGTGTGTGTTTTTTTGTCTCCTTTCCACTGTGAAGTGTACAATTTTTCTTGATATACTGTCTTCAAAGCCGTTCCCGGTGTTCCTTGCCATGCACTATCAACACAATGGCAGGGAACACTGGAAATGGCTTTGAAGACAGCATATCAAGAAAAATAGTACACTCCACGGTGTAAAGGGGACAGAAAAACGCAAGAGGATGTACGGGACATGCACACCTGGACGAAGGAGCGGGCAGAGAAAGGCCAAGGTCATGAGGTGGGGGTCATACTGGAGGAGGAGGGTTATTATAGGATTAAAGACCCAGCACACATATATAAATACAGCTGGACCACATGTCTGGTCATTGTACAGATACTTGAGAATGAATGATGTTTGTCCTAGAAAGCTTGCATCTTATTTTAATAAATATCTCCACTAGAAACCATCCAGTTTGAATGAGGTCCTGTTAGTAATTGTACTAATGCAAAGAACAATTATGTAGGTGATAAAGTTAATATATATATATATATATATATATATATATATATATATATATATTATATATATATATATATATATATATATATATATATGATGAACATTTAGGATGAATACGTTATATTTCATTTTACTTGGTTAATTGGGTTAACAATTCTGGGATGCAGATATTCCCATTTCATTCCTATTTTGATTCCAATTTACTTTCCATGTTAGACTGCTGAATAAACTATATTTTTGTAGACATGTTTTTGCTGTTCTTCCTTAGTTCAGTTAGTGACTTGGAGAGAGAGAGAGAGAGAGAGAGAGAGAGAGAGAGAGAGAGAGAGAGAGAGAGACGAAGAGAGAGAGAGAGAGAGAGAGAGAGAGAGAGAGAGAGAATGCCTTACCCAAGTGAGCAGGTTAGCCACTGCTACCGTGGCTTCTTTTGGATATAGTTGATTATGAGATTGATCTTAACAAATGTGGAAAGAGGTTATAACAATATCTGACCTTGTATAATAGGGTATAACAGTTGGTGGCATCTTTATCTTACGACTTTTAACAGCTTCGGAAGGGACTGGTAACGGAAAATTAGGCCGTAATAGGGTGTGTTCCAATAATCTTTGAGATGTTCAGTTGGTAGTACTTTGATGACCCAGGTGTTTTTTTCCATTCGGCTAAGATAGCCAGATGATTCATGGTCAGTTGCTAGTAGCCTGTGCTGGTATGAGTGGGTTTGTGTGTAGTGAGAGTGTTGGAGTGTTTTTTTTTAAGGTTAGGGAATTGTTTCCAGGTATTTTTGCAGCACAGAGGGTTTTGAAGACGAAAGGGGGGCGTTTTTACGTGAGTGTTTTTTTTATGTTGATTTATTGTTTAGCGTCGTAGAAGGGAATAAGCTGGTTCAAGGGCGAGTGAGTGTTTTTATTTCTGATTACATTGCAAGTGACCTGGAGTTGCTGTGTGAAGTTACATACTAGTGATGTAGTTAGTGGGTGGGGAATACTTTGTTGTTTTTTATTATTTTGATAATTTTTTTTTTTGGTGGTGGAAACTTGGGTTATTGTGCTGATAATTGCTTGATGGTTGTTGGGTTATTAAGAATAAATATTTCTTAAGCTACTGGATAAACATTTCTTAGTTTTTCTTGTCTTTTTGCCTTTCTTTCTTTTTTCTTTTTTTCTCTCTCAGGGAATTCCCCATTTGTCTTCACAAAGATTTTCTTTTGGAATTTCTGTTGGTGTATGAAGCTGAGATCGGGTCGTGTTGTTGGGCTTGGAGTTTTATCAAAATCACGACAATATGGGGTTAAGCCATTTCCGGGGTTGGCTGATGGGGTTCTTCCGGTACCTCTCATAGATAGAGATAAAATAACTCTTTCACAAGTTTATGTCGGTCGCCTCTGGGGTTCAGCCATTTTCGAGGTTGGTTGATGGGGTTCTACTAGTACCTCTCATAGATAGAGAGTAACTCTTTCACAAGTTTATGTCGGTCGCCTCTGGGGTTCAGCCTTTTCTGGGGTTGGTTGATGGCGTTCTTCCGGTACCTCTCGAAATTTTTATCGAGGGTGTGTCGAATTACCTGGTCGCCAAGAAGATTATTGATGGGGCAGAGGCTTTGAACGAAGAAAAAGTGTTCCTCAATTTAGATAGCGGGGACACTGGACAACGCTGTCAGAGTCATCAGTTTGGAAATGGTAAGACGTGGGACGATCTCAAGAGGTTTCTGAGGTCAACATATCGGACGGCTGAATCTGGAGAAGCAGTTCGAGACCTTAGGTCGCACTTTAAGATTCACAAGGGTCAGGATTCTTTGGTTAGGTTTAGTGCCAGATGCTTTCTGTAGATGACCTAGAGAAATTGCTTCAATTCGCATGGATGCTTAATGATGTTCCTGATACCATAGTAGATAGCTTCGATGAAAGGATAGAAAAGGGGTCTGATGAAGCCTAGCTTTTCTCACAGATGTGCAAACACATGTCGAAATGTCCTGCTGTGGATAGCACTTTCATGAATGAAATGCCGAAGGCTTCCGGAGCTATTCCAGTGTACCTGCCACAGGGTGATTCTAGCTTCCCTTCTACGAGGTTGTGTGCCAAGACAGAGGATTAGTAGGGGTTATATGGGTTCAATGTCGCAGGTCCGTTGCTTTAACTGTAAAAGGCAGGGTCACATCAAAAAGTTTTGCAAGGTGAGATATTGTGGTGTCTGCAAGACTTCAGAGCATGGTTGGCAGTTCTGTCCAGTTCTAAAACAGGATGAATTTAGGAGTGAGCCTCAGGGCTCTGGCATTTCTAATAGAAGAACTCCTTGAGGGGGTTTTTCGAGGGTCTCTAGGAACTGGCAGAATTTTTGGAGGGCCGAACAACAAAAGGGGAAAAGGTGATGGGTGTTTCTTGTGATACAGGACTTCTGGCTGAGCCCTTAGAGCCGAAGCCAATTGTGAAAGGGTCTGTGCATAGTGTCGATGTCTTGGTATTTATTGATACTGGTGCATCTGTTAGTCTAATGAATTATGATTTACATCGCTTTTTGAGACCTACTAAAGAGACAGTATGTGATGTTCAAGCAAATGTGTCGAGTGTTTTGGGTTGCACGGACGTTTGTTTGTTCTTGGGGAGTAAAGTTTTCATAGAGCCATAATTGATTTTACGAGGGGCTGCTTGGGGAATACATTGGTACTGGGTCATCCTGCGTGCCGGCGAAACAGAATCTCGCTTCGTAAGGGATGGGCGGTATAACTGTTGGGGTACCTGGGTTTTTTGTCCTGTACGAGGAAATTAATAAAATTAAAGGGGATCATGATAAGGGATCGGGTGTTGATAATGAATTACAGGTTGATACTGAATATGTTTCTGAGGGGAAGAAGTGTTGTAAACGTATTTTATCTGAAGATGCGGTTTTGGGCCCAGGTATGGTTGCTTTGGTGAAAGTCCGAGTGAAAGATGTGTAAATGCCCCTTTGTTGGGAACCTGCATCCCTGCATATATATATATATATATATATATATATATATATATATATATATATATATATATATATATATATACACATATATATATATATATATATATATATATATATATATATATATATATATATATATGTATATATATATATATATATATATATATATGTATATATATATATATATATATATATATATATATATATATATATATATATATATATATATATATATATATGCGGATGTTTGATAAAATTTCTGGTCACAAGACTGAAATACAACCACGAGTCAAAGTTTTATTCTACATTTTAATAGAATATCTCCTGGTACCAATAATGTATTTAACACTAAAAGAGTATAATAAGGATGCGAACTTGACAAAAAGGTAATGTCGCATCGCAGATCCATCTCAAGGGTATCACAGCTTTAGCGGAGCGTAATAATGAAACGGTTCCAAATGAAATGAAGCGTTAACAGGGCGGAACGAAGGGCGAATATGGAACCTGACGCTACCTGATAAAGTGGGCAGCTGAGGGACGGCAAGAGTCTCGTGCGTAATTAATCCCTTCCTAAGGAGAGCCCATTTCTTATTATGAAAGCGCAGATCTGAAGAGCTATGAATTACTATAACTATGAATTATTATAATGCTTTATGAACGTGCCCAAAGACATGATTTGTAATGTTTAGATAGCTGAACGACGTATAATATAGAAAATATAAGAATCACCTATAACCTAGAAAATATAAGAATCATAAATTTATTTAAACTCCATTTTATAGGAATAATTACCACTTGCCTGGAGCTCGTTTTGTAGCAACACAGGCAGAAAGTGCCGGATATTAATATTTCAGGCAAAAAGAGACAAACTAAAAAAAAGATAAAACTTAATTGGATCGATATGTATATACGCAAGAAAACAGGGCGTGGCAGAATTCTGAAAAATAAGTCAACGAATACAACTTCGAAAAACATGGGGGGGGGGAGGTTAGGGGTGAGGGGAGGGGGAAGGTTTGGCTCGAATCTACATCAGCCTGAAAAATTTGTGACTTGAAAACTTTCCAATGAAATCAGGTTTTTTTTTTTATTTCTTTAAATTTTTTTTTATTTGATCAAGGGAAAAGTTTCCATTCAGGCACTTGATTTATTTCGAAGTTGTTACGTAAATAAGGTATGAAACCGGATAAGTAGAATATATTGTAATACTGTCATTGATATTTACAAAGATGATGACAGGTAATGCCACAAAATTATATAAGTAATACAATAAGTCTTATTGGTAATTTGAGAATAATGTTCCATAGCATTTTCGTTAATGTTCGACGAGATGACGAAGTGTTTCAGTAATGAAATAATAGTAATTGCCATACTAAAATACAAAAAAGGAAGAACCCAAAGGACTATTAGTGGGCGTACAAAATGACTAAATAACAAACTAATGCAACGGTGAATATCATTTCTCTCCAAAATTTCATGTAAAACATCTCTCTAGAGTAATATGAAGATGATGATTCCTTCGTCTGCGTCTGAGTGCAAGAGTTGAGAAAACGCCTCGGGCTGAAGAAAATGAAAGAAAAGGTGTAGACTAGAAAACTGGATTGTAGGAGAAAATATCAACGTTTTAAAAATGAGATAAATATGAACATTTACTCTAGGCAAGTTGGTATTATTACTCCTACTCAAAATGTACATTTAATCATGTGGAGAAGTAAGAAGCTCGCGCACTTTACCAGCAATCTCATTCAGCACAGAATGACCTTATAAGAATAGGAGAAAAGAAAGAAAGAAGTTGAAAGTAATATCATGTGGCGTCTAAAATTAATATACAGGTTGAGGATGCCTCAAGGTTCTCCCAGACACTGGAATGTAATCTGGAAAGACCTTTGGCTATAGTAATGAATCTGCTGAAGAGCCCGAAGTCTCAAACACAATGGTCGCATGTTTACCATCTGGAGTATGGAACCTCCACTTATATGTGAAGCCGAAGGTGGTTTAGAGGTGGCGGATAACAAATAATAAAAATAAAGCGCGTGGAATAATCCTATCCCTTCATCTTGCAACGTCTGATATTTGGTTCCTTTGGAAATACAATGAGTATGACTTGCAGCATTCTGGTGACTGACAAAATTCATCAATATGCTTCAAATGATATACTGATCAGGATTGTTTGAAATCTATTATATCTGTGCCCGATTAATTTTTAACATCAAAACCTCCATTTGGATTTAATCAGAGGCCTTTCAAAAAGCTCAGCACTTATGACACTCTCATTGTCAAAGTATAGGGCGCCATTTTGATTGCAGGGATAGTGGGCTTTATAAGTGGTTGCGGGTCACGGCATTCACACACGAATTACTTATCACGTTGAAGTGAAATAATATCATTTAAGTGCCACATAAAAATCTATATAACAATAACTTCATATTTAACTATGCCAATTTGCGTTTCAATAGGAACGAATATAATATTTACGAATTTGATCTATGATACGATTATTACAGCGCCATGCAGTTCCTAATTAAACCATATTTATGTTCAATTAAGCTTTTAATTATTCATATTCATAATTTCATATATCTCTTCAAACTGAGGATAAAATTAATATCACATTTTTGAGGTTTATTCTGATTTTGCAAGTTGTAGCTATTTTAATTTCATATATCTCTTCAAACTGAGGATAAAATTAATATCACATTTTTAAGATTTATTCTAATTTTGCAAGTTGTAACTGCATTAAATTACGTTCTGAATAGAAGTTAAAAGTTCGGTACGGGGCGACCTGTGGTTAAGGTAATACTGAAATTAGCCTATGCTGAAAATCTGTTTTAAGAATTTATAAGTCATCATTTGACAATGGCTTTCATGAGACAATGAAAACTGAATACATAATGGATGTCCTAAATTACTGACTCACGCTTTACACTATAATACCTATTCAAGGTATTCCAATTGCACAATGTAATAAAAGAAATTACATGGGTTTCTTTTATTTGGCCGAGCTGTGGTGTCGTTTACACATTCTGTGCTTGTAGAACATATCAGTGTTAAGTGAATGCGGTTTTACTTTTATGATGATATTTCATCGAATACCTCGGGAAGGTAAAAATTCAGGGAGCGCATCTACACTTTCACAAAAAAACTTTATACTTTGAAAAGTAACAAAAACTGGAGGAGATAACAGGGTTTCCTATTTGCCTTAGATATTCAGTGTACCGTTAGCAGGAAATTGGGTGAAATATATCGTTACCGTCAAGTTAAATACGTTATATGTGCCATTCCTAGAGTTAAAAAAAATTATGTATAAAAACAATCGCCACACATCAACACATCCTAACGCTAACACACACACACACACACACACACACACACACACACACACACACACACACACACACACACACATATATATATATATATATATATATATATATATATATATATATATATATATATATATATATATATATATATATATGTGTGTGTGTGTGTGTGTGTGTGGGTGTATCACCATGATTTTTTTTTACACAAGCATTAAGCTACAAATGTCGTTTAGTATCCAATTCGCTCTAACTCGGAAATATACACACGCACACACACACACACACACACATATATATATATATATATATATATATATATATATATATATATATATATATATTAATTTTATCACATACACAATTGTTCTGTGCATTAGTAGAATTACTAAAAGGACCTCATTCAAACTGGATGGTACGGATACTTGATAATGTGGACTGTTTGTCCAAGAAAGCTTGTAACTTTTTGAATAAAAACTCCATTAGATACCATCCAGTTTGAATGAGGTCCTTTTAGTAATATATATATATATATATATATATATATATATATATATATATATATATATATATATATATATATATATATATATATATATATACAGACTTGAACCGCCGAGCACGAGAACCAACGACGTTCAGTGACGCTTGCCTTAAACCACCAGGCTATCAAGAGTGGTACAAGTTGATACCGCGTCTTATGTACAAATCCCCATCAAGCGCAGGTAATTGTACTTACGTTCGGCATCAACTCGCTCCACAGTGGAGTACCACAAGGGAGTGTACTGCACCCCCCAAATCATATTTGCAGACGATCACACAGGTAATAAAATACCCCAACAAAAGGAGTAAAAAAATGCTGGCCTTGAGAACGGCCACAGAAGTAAAGAAGATCAACGAAAATGAAAAGAAATGGAAGATCTCTACCAGACATGAAAAATTCCAATTTCTGTCTATATCAGCATACAAACCAGCGGATGTAGTTGTAGATGACAACGATTCCATTCAAAAATAACATCAAGATACTGGGAATAACGCTCACCAGGACTAGACTGAAACAGCACTTGCAGACCTAAATGAGAAGAGTGGAGACCACATCCAAGAGAATCAAAATGTTCAAGACGGTCTCCACAAAAACATATCTGATGTTGTACAAAGTGTTGGTGAGACAGCTTGAATACCCCATAGCACTCGTAGCCACAGCATGCAGGACCTCAGTGCTTAAGATGCAAGCCATAGAAAATAAGAACATAAGAAAAGCATACAAGGAAGCCCCACCGTACTACAACACGAAAAAGGAACTGCATGAAAAAGCAAACATAGAGAGCTTCAACTGCAGGATCCACAGGTTGGCTAATAGGACATGGGACAGGATGGCTGCAATAGTTGGCAACCTCATGGACAAAAGCAGGGAAGTTACTAATGAGGGAAGGAGGGACCTCAAGAATTGGCCGAGGATGGGCCCACAGATAGAAGAAGTACACCTAGAACCAATCTACACAAGTAAAAAAAAATACCAAACTTAACCAACAGTGAAAACCATTGTACAACACCAAAACAATCAATAGGCACCCTTACCTATTCATCAAATAACATAGTAAAGGGGTCTTCACCCCTTCTGTTTTTCCTCTAACTTCCGTACTGTCCCAACATCATACCAAAAAAGAAAAAAAAATCATCATCATCCAGACGTATCCCGTGGCCCTAAACCCCCTTGCCCTAGCTAACAACTAACATCCATCTTGCACTAACACCCCTCTAACAAAATGACATAGCTAGTGGGTCTGCCCCCTCTATTCTTACACTCATACTTCCTTCGTCTTCACTCTGCATCTCTAACCTGACCCCCCACCCCACTCTTCGCCTCAATAAAAATTCAAACTTTCCCATCCCCCAAAAATCGAAGTAAAGCCTGGTGCTATTCACCTCCTTTTAATGGTAGCCAGGACTACCAAAGTGTCGGAATAATAAATGAACTTCCGACAGCTGCTTTATAATTTACCTGCTGAAGGGAAGAAACTCATACTGTACGCCAAGTTGAGAAGGCACGCTGAAAGCTCATTGGGATGCAGATTGCCATTCTTTTCAACGAAGCTGTCCTCAAATAATAATAATAATAATAATAATAATAATAATAATAATAATAATAATAATAATAATAATAATAATAATAATAATAATAATATTAATAATAATAATAATAATAATAGGTACTACTGTAAGAAATCGCTGCATCAGCTGCATTGATCTTGTACAGAGTCTTTTCTATTTTCCTTATAACAGTTTTCTCTCTGTTACCACCAAGAGAAAACTGTTATAAGGAAAACAGAGAAGACTCTACACAAGATTGATGCAGCTGATGCAGAGATTTCTTTCAATAGTACCTGTTTAAGAGAGGGCCTGTTGCCAATAATAATAATAATAATAATAATAATAATAATAATAATAAATAATAATAATAATAATAATAATAATAATAATAATAATATTGTCGTTGCCCAGAATATATGTTTAATTTTTCACTGTGTGACAATCATCCTCAGAAGGCAGGAATTCCTGTCTGGATACTTTTCAATACCAAGAAACACGATCCTTCTAACTTCATAGGAGTTTGTAAGCTGTAAGTATCATTTAAGATACTGTGAAGGGTGTGTTTCAAAATTCTGAAACACACCCTTCACAGTATCTTAAATGATACTTACGGGCTACGGCTTACAAACTCTTGTGAAGTTAGAAGGATTGTGTTTCCTGATATTGAAAAGTATCCAGACAAGAATTACTGCCTTTTGAGGATGATTGTCACACAGTGAAAAATTAAACATACATTTCGGCAAGGACATTATTATTATTATTATTATTATTATTATTATTATTGGCAACAGGCCCTCTCTTAAACAGGTACTGTTGAAAGAAATCTCTGCATCAGCTGCATCAATTGTGTAGAGTCTTCTCTATTTTCCTTATAACAGTCTTCTCTCGGTAGTAACAGACAGAACACTGCTATAAGGAAAATAGAGAAGACTCTGTACAAGATCAATGCAGATAATGCGGCGATTTCTTCAAATGAACTTCGTTTAAAATAATGTGCTGGATTATAGGTAGCGAGAGACACACAACGAGTAACTGAGTCCATTTCTCTCCTGAATAACCCTGTGGATTATTAGCTCAATTTATTTTCATAAAAAACTAGCCCTAAATCTACAAAAGGGCAATGGGAAGACAAAATGCCCTGAAGACCAATCGTTGAGAAAGACTTCCACGTTACATACTTGTGCGCTTGTCCTGTTGACAAAAAGCGCATTAATCAAAACTGTAAATAAGTCACGTTGTTAGATTTCCCAAAAAACTCTTCGACGAAAAAAATTTCTGAGAAAATGAATGATGCTCTTGCATTATCATTATTATTTGTTTATGATCACGGTGAAGATATGGAGGAAGATTAATATTACTGTTGTTATTAATTCACTTGCTTGTATTGAGGTACACTGCTATGATTCATAATCTCCTGGTTAAGTTTATTATTGATTGCATTTTGTTCTTAATTGTTTTCGAAGAAAATACCTGAACAAATTAGAAACACGGAGTGAGAACGGCAGAGAAAGAAAAAACAAAAACGCCACTTGTGTGTCTCGCAGCCTGTACCGATTAACAACAGAAATAGCCCAGCCATTAAATGGCAGTTATCACAGTTCAGGATCATATGATACTGAGAGAGATTATTTAATGGGATACCACAGCCAAGAGTCAAATTAAACTTAGAGCCAGTTGATACCAAGAATAAACAATCTCGAATGGAAAACACACTTTGTGTTGTCTATGCATGACCAGAGGAAGGGCTTATCAGCGCCATAAGTTTTAAATGAGCCATGACTCTGTATTTTGAGTGAATGTAGACTAAACTGGAAAGAAAATACAACGCGAATAACGGAAATTAGAGGCAGGAAAAACATGACGGAACCCTGCTGGCGAAAACCAAAACAAAGTCGGTGACCTCAGAGAAATACCGTATGCAGGAAAGCTATCCAAGGACAGTACAGCGTTCTGGGAAAACAAATACGAATGGGAAATTCAAAAGCTATGTGAACGTTACCGGATAACCGAAAAAGCTGGCAAAGCAAACAAGACGAGAAATGTATTTCCTGAAAACTCTCTCCTCTGCCAACGGATTGCCTGCAACATTGCAAGAAAGGAACAAGCCACAAATACCGCATGTCTATAGAAAGTAACATTAAAACTATATGTGGACTGCTTTGAAAGATCAAATGTTCATTTCAGTATTTGTATTCATTGCTTTTATTTCAAGTTACGTGCGTCAATACCAGCAACGACCACAAGCAAAATAATTATTTGTCTTTTGTATAGGATGCATAAAATTTATTCTATCCATAAATTCAAAGCAACTAATAAAGATTTTTACACGTTAAGAATTGCGCGTTATTTTACATGCACAATACTAAATCTATAACTTTACATTATTTGCATCAAAAATTAGAATTAGGGTTAAAATCTAACTTTTGTATTATCTGTGGAACTGCATCTACATTTTCAGAAGCAGAACAAGACAAGGTTCCATGTAATATAAGGTGTTGAGATACATGCGTGTGTGTGTGTATGTGTGTGTGTATGGGTGTATGTGTGAGCGTGTGCTTCATTGTTGCTGGGTTAAGGCAACACCAACGCCCACCTCTGGAATGTATTTTCAACAAAGGAGGGCATTGTGGCTGACTCCTGTAGCAACAACTCACGTTTTTTAGGTCAGTGGGTCGCTTCCAGTCTACCACCCACCAGTACACACGAGCCGGAAAAACGGGCGGTAGGCTAGCAACATCATCCTTAAAGGCTTGCTGAGAAACTAATAGACCTTTTTTCTTCGGGGGGATTGACTTTCTTGTTTTCGGCATATATTTTGGGTAAGGTTCCAGCCTCATTTTACTAATTCCCAATTATAAAATTCACTACTCAGGTCAGGGAGGCATTATGGTTTTAAATGAACCTACTAAAATCATTCCGCTCCATTTGTGTGTGTATGTATATATATATATATATATATATATATATATATATATATATATATATATATATATATATATATATATATATATATATATATATATATATATATATATATATATATATATATATATATATATATATATATATATATATATATATATATATATATATATATATATATATATATATATATATATATATATATATATATATATATATATATATATATACATATATATATATATATATATATATATATATATATATATATATATATATATTTATATTTATATATATATATATATATATATATATATATATATATATATATATATATATATATAAATATATATATGTATGTATGTATGTATATAGGAGTAACTTTGTTGTTGAATGAATGGTCTTAAGCAAAACTGTCTTCTTGTAAGCGTGTTAGAGATGGACAGCGGAGAAATGGCAAGGGTATAGTGAAGGTTCGATGGATGACAATACTTCCAGGATATTTCATCATGTAATGACAAACGGAAGAACAGTTTTGAGGATTAAGAAGGAAAGGGGGACCTAGAATTTACTGGAGTAACGAAACGGCTGAAGCATTTGAGAAAAGATGAAAGTCGCTTATAGTTCAAATAGCCTAAGAGTCAAAACAGAAGGAAAGAATATATATGGAAGGGTTGAAAGTGCGGCCGATTTCTTTGTGCATTTATGAAACCGCCCTTAAACAGTGGAAGTTTCTGGGTAGGGATTTATCCAGAATCCAATATATATATGATAAAACATAGACACCCCTGCTACTTTTTCCATGAACTAACGTTATAAAATGAACAAGACCAGATGTGCTACTAAATATACTTTGGAATAATTTTCTACCCACATCTATAGCTTCACTCACCCCCATCCCCACTAAGAGTGAATAGATATTCAATTCTACTCTCAAAGGCAGGAGGTGAAATATGAATCATAAACAGCCGAATTCCCCTGAAAATGGATGATAAACACAAACCTTCTCTTTGGGGGGTTTGAACCACTGTCCTTTGATCTGCCAGGAAAACATTGCCTAACTGAATAGTGTTGGCCTAGCAAATCACAGGTTAGAGGGTAAGAATCTCGAAGGGGAAGTTTTTCTTCATCTATTTCCAAGTGAGATTAGCAGCTTATAGAAGTGTTATGAATACTACTACTACTACTACTACTACTACTACTACTACTACTACTACTACTACTACTACTACTACTACTACTACCAATAATAATAATAATAATAATAATAATAATAATAATAATAATAATAATAATCCTTCAACAGCATACAACAAATGTAAATCCATACATTTATATATATATTTTTTATTATTAAATAATTTACTAATCCAAATATAAGTTTATATGTTTATTTATTAAGTTTTCCATTTGTACCATCACAATAGGACTGAGACGACAGCATCTAGGCATTCCTACCTGGAACCAGCTTCTCTCGCTTCCGGGGTACAGATTACGTTGAATAAGATAGCTTGGTCTTAGCTTCAGGATGACACACAGTCTTTTAGAGTCCACGATAGTCTGCAGATAATCCAATACTCCATCTAGGGGCCAGTGTCTCCCTCCATTATCCTGCCAAAAAAAGTATACAGAATGAAGATGTTTTCGTCTGCAAGGTCTCTTCATAGAGTTTACTACTCAAAAACTACCATCTCATTTTTGCATTATTGTTATTTTAACGGTATGATTGCTCTAGTAATAAAAGTAATATTAATAACAAGTGAGATTGGGGCCTGCAAATATTGGGCAAGATAGTTAATGCCCCAAATAGTCTTTTCGACCTTAAACATAACCTCGAGTTTCACCCTGACCTCAACCTATACACTGGCCTAATTAGTAGATTTGACTTCTCAAATGTGAAGTGCCTGACTAGTGTAGCTCAAAAGTTATAGCCAATGATTTTGTTGACCGTTGACACCTAATATAGTTGTTGACTTTGACTTTACTGTGCTTATCAGCTTTATTATTGGCTTATGAAAAGCGAATATGGAATTTCTATCTCGTATATTTCCAAAGCTATGGGCAAGGTTTATTTATGATTTCCAAAATCAAAAGTTTTATAATTACCACTCCCAAATTTAACAATAGCTTCCCAGTTACAAGGCAACGTTTGGTATTTTTGTTTTTTATAAAAATCCATCTATATCTTACTATGCGATGAATTTATAAACAGACAAACCTCCTAGTCGAAAATTTGGTTATAAACAGCAACTTCACAAAGAAGAAAGCATTTTGAAATACGCTGCTGTGTATGAGCTAAAATAAAATGTGTGTATGTTAAATATTCATAAGCAACATAATGGTGAACAAGATGAACGCATACGACCCACTGCATTATTTAACAACTCGCTGTTGTATTTGATTTCACGCTATGCATATTAGAAATACCGAGCAAGTAGCACAATGAATAAGCTTCTCCAAAAGTGTATAATAAAATTATGAATGTTCAAGAACCAATAAATTACATACCTTTACCTTCATTCTTCATAATTCTATTGTTTTTTTATGCACAAGGATTTTAATTTTCTAGATACTTCTAATTCTCTCCACTTTGGTTGAAGACACTTTGCTAATAATAATAATAATAATAATAATAATAATAATAATAATAATAATAATAATAATTAATGAAGGAGCGATACAGAGAGACAAGGGTGAACAGAACATTTCTTGTTTATTTAAATACAGAAACTGGATATGAATTAAAAACAGGTAAATGATTTAAATTGGATTTAAATGATTATAAACGTAACGTAACAAGTATCTAGCTAACTTCCAGGATAGTTTATTTTATAACTAAGAAGAAATACATAGCGAGAGAGAGAGAGAGAGAGAGAGAGAGAGAGAGAGAGAGAGAGAGAGAGAGAGAGAGAGAGAGAAATTCTATGACAGAATGACTCTAGTTCAGTGGTTCTTAACCTTAGGGGCGCGCCCCTCCGAGGGGGGGGGGGTCAGGAATTTCCAGGGGGTGCGCGAGCCCTATGGAAAAATTAAAAATTCTCTAATTATATTTATTATCCTCTTAACATTCAACCACGCATTAAAGATCTAGTAGCTGAGAAGCAGTGTCAAATACCTCATTTAATCATTCCCAAAGAATAAAAACACCCGTTCTCTTTCTCTTTTTTTTTTATTTTCCTGTAAATCTGGGAAGGAATTTTACCCACAGATGTAAGGGGACCATGGAGGGAAAGACCAACTCTTGGAGGGGGCGTGGCAATAAAAAGGTTAAGAACCACTACTCTAGTTAGATACCTGTAACTTTTAAAAACAAATTTACCCATCTCGGTGCAATTGATTACAGAAACATCATTTTTGGTATACCTGCTTCTATAGCCTTTTAAAAATGTTCTTGTAAGAGTCGTTCAAAATTGCATAATAGTAAGCTTTTTAGTTCGGAATCTTTTTCATAGTCAACCAAATATTTTTCCGTGTTTTCGCCAACAACCTTTACTCTAATTATCAAATGCAGAACTCTAAGAAATGTGCGGTTAGTCATATCCTTATTGAGTAAATGCAAATTAAAGAAAGTGCAAAAATATTTTCTTCAGATAATCTGCACGAAAAGCGTTCTGCGTGTGCATAAGGAGTGAGGGATTTTTACTTACGAAAAATGAGAAATAATGATACTGAATGATAAAAAAAACCATGTTTTTTTTTTAATGAACAGTCCAAATTATGAAACTAAAGTCTGTATAATGTAATGCATGAAACATTCTACTTACAAGATAATCATGTAATGGCAACTACCATCTTAATGTCTTTGTAATAAAAGCTTTTGTTCAAAAATTTATACCAAAAGTGGAATGGAAAGACTGCAATAATTAAGTTTATAACTTAAGCGAAACTGCACCTCAAATTTTCATGTGCAAATTCTGTCCACTTACTAAAATGCAAGCACTGCTTGGATTTAGAACAATAGAGTATACACATACAAGGAGAATATATAACAATGTATCATGGAATCAGTTGCTATGAAGTGTGACGAATAAGCAGAAGTGAATCATAACCCATGAATTATACCTTTTAAATGAGTCTTAAATAAAGTATTCTAAGAGAGTTATCTTAACATTTCCTCAGCAACGCCTTCTTAAACAAACTACTACGGAGTTTAACGACATCCACACATCATTTATAAACAGCTAGCTTTAAATGTCAGCGTTTTTATTATAAATTTTCAACAAAACCCTTCGGCCTTGATGTAAAATTCGTAAAAAAGATAGAGGCATGTGAAAAATCCTGGAGGATGCACATAACAAATTGCGATTTCTCTGTTAGTTTCTGTCTTACTATGAACGAAAGTTAGATCGAGTCTGATTTTGCCACTTAACAGATGGCCATTTTTCCATAGTTTATAAAATTGCATAATTCTGAAAAGCAGTCAAAATGAAATACTGACATCTTCAGCTGACGCATCAAAAATTTCATAACTTTTGACGGATTTGTCCTGAAAACATATCGAAGAAATTCGACATTACCATCCCCAGTCATCGGAGCCTACATTCTTAAACATATAGCAATACAGAATCAATAATTACTTTTAACTCTTACCACTTAAACACATGGCAAAGTAAGGTTGAAAATAAGATATTTTTTCACGAGAGGACATTGCGGGTGGTGAATTACACATATAACCGCTCATATAATAAACCTAAGACAGGAGACATAAATGATGTATCAAGCAAACAGGTTAACAGAAATAAATTCACTCCACATTAAACATAGGCCGAAGGGCGAAAAATTTATTTTGATTAATAATTATCTAAAAATTCATAAAATTCCGCAATGATTTTGATGTCATTGACTGGATATAAACATTTAGTACCAAACAACAAGACTCTCTAAGTATCTAAATACCTAAATGTACACAAACAAAGGGAACGTGCATATATATATATATATATATATATATATATATATATATATATATATATATATATATATATATATATATATATATATATATATATATATATATTCTGTAGCTTAAAATGATTAACGTCTTGTTTACATTGAATTTTCATGGAAAGTTTTCATAATATAAAACCCTGATATCCCTAAAGGAATTAAGGACATAATTGAGAATGCTGTGATTTTGGACCTGGTCTCGATATGGGGATCATGAAAGCCAAATTTCGTCTTTGCCCCTTCAGACACCGATTGCGAGAAGAAAAAAAAAAAAGATTTTAATTTAAAGGATTGTGACTTCATCACTCCATTGAATTACTAATAACGATATTACACTGAGTGACAAAAATCCTAAAAGGCAGCAATAACTATCTGCATACTTTTCACTTCGAAGAGACTCGATCCTTGAAGTTCAGGGCAATATTCAAGGCATGGTGACATACAAGTAAAATGATTAGTTTTCCATGTGGCAAGCAACTAAGACATGAAAATTTTAAAATAACAATAACCTCTCAACAAGAATAAGTTTAAAATTCTCTGCCAGGTAGACAAACAGAAAGACAGAGATATAACACTTGTGACTGATTATATCTCTCTCATTAACAATCCGTCGACTATCGGCCCCGTCCGTTCTCACATCTGAAAAACCAGTCTTGAGAAACCAGTCTTAAATCTAGAAAATGACAATGGGAAGAAGACAAAATGCCGTGAAGACCAATTATAGAGAGAGGCCTCCACATAAGATACTTGCGTCCTGTCCGATTGACAATCAGGGCATTAATCAAATGGATAAATATAAACCACGTTGTTGGATTTCCCAGAAAGCTCTTCGACGAAAAAAAAAAAAATCGGTGATGCGAAAAGAATGACGCTCGTGCATTATTGATATCATATATTTATGATGACGATGATGAGGTGGAGGAAGATTGATATTGTTATCGTTATTAGTTCACTTATTTTTGTGGAGTTATATTATGACTTATAATCTCCCACCTAGGTTTATCATTTTGGGTATTTTGACATAAGATTTTTTCGACAATTTCAAAGGTACAGATAGGAAATTAGAATCATAGCAGCAATGATAAAGAACGAAAATGTTCAAAGCATCGTGCACTTAACAGCAGCTGAAACAAAAAGAACCTTTAATTTACAATTATCATAGCTAAGGATCAAACGATTATGGGAGGGATAACGAGATGGGATACCTCCAATTATCATAGCTAAGGATCAAACGATTATGGGAGGGATAACGAGATGGGATACCTCAGCCAAGAGCCAAATTAAATTTAGTGCGAAAGGATACCAAGAATAAAATATTTCAAATGAAAAACGCACTTAGTGGAGTCCATGTAAGGGCAAAGTCCGGGCTGGTCTTCGTGTATTTCAAACGAGCCATGATGTTCTATTCTGAGCGAAAATAGAACTGGAGAGAAAATAGAAAGCGAATAATGGGAATTAGATAGAGTCACGGAAAACAGGACGGAAATCTGCTTCCAAAAATCAGAACAAGTGCGCAAAAAATTCCTGACATCACTGAAATGCTATATGCAAGAAGGCTATCCAGAGAAAGTACAGGGTTCTGAGAAAATATATACAAATGGAAAATTCAAAACGTTATGTGGACGTTGCCGCATAACTGAAAAGGCTGGGAAAGCAAACAAGGCCTGAAATATATTTCCTGGAAACTCTTCTCTACCAACAGATTACCTGCAACATTGCAAGAAAGGAACAAACCACAAATAGCATCAATCTATAAAAAGAAATGTATATTGTATTCATCCATGTTCCAACTTATAAGATAGGCATTGAAACCATTACTACTTTTTTTTTCCTAAATTGACTGAATTTCGAAGGCAACAATTTATTGTTAAAGTAGCAATAATAATAATGAGAAGTAACTTCGGAATATAATAAAATGATAATTACAAATTAACGTAAAAGACCTACTATTACTATTAATACCAATAAAGTTAAACATCTTTGGGGACTTTAACAGCTGACACGTGATTTGCTTGCAAACACTGTTTACATTCAGTCACACAAGGAGCAAGACCAGAAATGATACAAGATATACTTTGGAATCACAGCATCCCTGTTGTACCCACTCCCAGCCTTACCAGGAAGCAGTAGATATTAAATTCTTGTCCCAAAGGCAGTGAGGTGAAGTATGCATTATAAGCAACCATACTCCTCTGGAAACAAATGATAAACAGAAAACCTTTCTCTTGGGATTTGAACCACTGACCTAGGATTTGGCAGGAATTCATTCCCTCCATGGCTGAGTGGATAGTGTTGACCTAGCACCTCTTTTCAGGTGAGATTGGGAACTTACAGTAGTGTTATAAGCAGCTAGTCTTACCTGCTGCTACTACCACTACTGCTACTACTTATAGTATTACTACTACTACTACTTCTAATGCTATTACTACTAACAATAATAATAATCCTTCAACTATATAAAACAATGTATAAACATAAATTTATTTATACACCTATTCATTGTTTTATCTATTACTATCTGAATGATTTACTTGCATAATTGTATGTTTATTTATTTATATGAAGTTTTTCCTCCTGCACCATCACCAATGTACTGAGATGACAATTTATGGGTATTCCTCCCTAGGGCCAACTTCTCTCGCTTCTGGCCTACACAGCAGAGAGAATAAGGGACCTTGGTCCGAGCTTCAAGGTGGTACAGTCTTTAAGAGTCGATGATAAGCCATCTGAGGGTCATTATCCTGCCAATAAAGATTTGGCATGAAGGTGCCTTAGTCTTACAAGTTTATTCGTAGGGTTTACTACACACGGAATACCATCACGTGTCTTTTCATTACTGTGATTTTAACAGTATGATTTACACTAGTAACAATGGTAATAGTGATAACAAGTGAATTGGAAACCGCAACATTAAGCTATACTCATCAATTCCCCCCTAAAGGTCCTTTCCCCATTTGGTCTCTAAATATTGCAGTGAACTTGAACTTGAGTTTAATCCGCACAGTGGCCTAATACATGAAGTCTCTATCTTGTAAAGTTCAAAAGTTATATCCAAGGTTATTTTTGGCCATTGACAACCAGCTATGTGCTTAACCTTGACCACGCTGTACTTACGACCACTGTTACTAGATAATAAGTTCTAACCTATGGCCATGGTTTAATTTTTTGCCTTTGAGTATTTCCTTGAACTTGATCGCAAAGGTCAAACGTTATATACCTGTCATTTTCAACTTTAAACATTTATAACCAGTCATGAGGTAACTTCGTCATTAAATCAATTCGTAACTTGCCGGGTAATCTTGTTAACAAAAAGACAAACGCCCTAATCGGAAGTTTAAATGTAAACAGCAGCTTCACAAAGTAGAAATTATTTTGAAATATGCTACTGCGCAAAAACTAAAATGAAATATAGTTATATTAAATATTCGTAAGCAACACATTAGTGAACAAGATGACCAAACACAACGCACTACATTATTTAGCAGCTCAGAGTAATATTTGATTTCAATCTATGATTATTGGAAATACCGAGCATATAACATACCGAATATGCTTACCCACAGTGTACAAGAAAATTGTGATTATTCAGTAGCCAATGAATTATATAAATTTACCTTTGTTTTTGATAACCTGATTGTTGTTTATGCATACAGATTTTCATTTCCTAGGTACTTCTAATTCTCGGTACAGAGAAGAATTTCTAAAAGACAAAGGTGAACAGAACATTTGCTGTTTATTTCAATAATGAAATTGAATATAAATAAAAAAAAAATAAATGGGTCCATGATCTGTATCAGATTTAAATAACGATTAACTTTACAAATATTCAGAAAACTTTTCAGGATGGGGTGTTTCATATTATAGCTAAGAAAACACACACACACATACAAAGAGAGAGAGAGAGAGAGAGAGAGAGAGAGAGAGAGAGAGAGAGAGAGAGAGAGAGAGAGAGAGAGAGAGAGAGGAGAGAGTGATTTAACGTTATACGATAGATTACCTTTAGATATATAAATATAAATTTTAAAGATAACTTTCCCTTTTCTTTTTAAACATTATTACCAAAAATATCATTTGAGGTTTACCTCCTTAAATAACCGTTTTATTAGTCCTTTAAGCATCATTCAAAGCAGCACAATTGTAATGTTTTTGAGTTGGAAACCTTTTCCATGGCCAGCCCAATATTTATTTTCAGTTTATTTACCAGAAACTTTTATTTTGAATTATCAAACACAGAACGCTAAGAGATGGGTTATTAGTCCTTTAAGTATCTATTTACCGAAATTCTAAAAATGGGAAAAATATTCTACCGAAATTCTAAAAATGGGAAAAATATTCTTTAGAGATGAAGTGCACAAAAATACTTTAAGCATCGTGTCCGCTGTAGGATGTGAAAGAATTTTACATAGAAAAAGTGAAAAAGCTAAAAAATTTAAATCATTAATCTTTTTCCTTAGCAGCTCATATTATTCATGAAAATAAAGGCAGCCTATTTAATAAAATATATGAAACATTCTATTTAAAAATAAGTATAAATTCTTAAGTACCATAGACAGTTATTTTTAGTACGAAAAACTAGCGTTCCAAATTCTGTACCAAAAGCAGAATGAAAGGTATGTAATAGTTTAGCTCATTACTTATGTGAAAATGCACCGCATCTGATAAAATGCAAAGTTTTGCAAACTATCTCCATGTTACTGAAGTATGTATATTGTTGGTATTTTAGAACAACAGGGTATCCAGGATTTAATCATAACACAATAACATGGAATGAACTGATACGATTTGTGGCAAATAAACAGGAATGGCTTATACCCCATGACTATCAATTGCCTCTTTTTTTTTATTGAAACCATAAATAAAGGATTCCAATGAAACCATTGCCGTAACATTCGCAGTGGTGGCCTGTACCACATAAACTGCTTCGGAGTGTGACGAATAACTATGTAAGTCTGACAGACTTTTTCACAAAATTGTTAACAAAAATGACTGAAATCTTAATGTAGCATTCGTAAAGAAATTGGTATATGACATAGGCCATCGCAGTATAAAAAAAAAAAGTTGAATAAATCAACCAGAAGTAGAAAACCAATTGCACATTTTCTGTTAATGTCGTAGCTATTTGCAGTCGCGAAAGAAAAGTGCAAGAAGACTAATTTTATCCACTGAAAAGAGGGCAGTCATATTCCATCTTAATCCATCCATGCTCAAAATCAGTTAGAACGAGATATTTATGAACATCTTTAGCAGAGGCCTCGATAATTACACAATTTAAAAAAAAAAAAATTTAAATAAAAAAAATCAATATTATTATCCCAAGTTTTCGTTACCTATACTCTGCTGAAATGCACAGCAATAGAAATTTAAGAATTTCTTATAATTCTAATCGCTAAAACATATGGCAACCAAGTTTTAAAATATTTTCCGCAAATAGGCTTTATGGATGGTAAATTGCACGACTAACTGCTCATGTAATACATCCAGGATGAAGATGGAAATGATGTATCACACAAACAGGTTAATGGAATTCACATCGCCACAAGTCAAGCCTTGGTCAAAGGACCAAGATTGTATTTCAGTTATTCATTATCCAAAAACGCAAATAATTTCGTAAAATTCATCAAGGTATTAACAGTGATATACTAATTTAGTCCCGGACAAACATAAACTAATATATCTGCAGCAAAGCAAGATTACTTACTGTGGTCAGGTTACATGAATACATGCAATAGAAGGGAACACATACAAGTATATATATATATATATATATATATATATATATATATATATATATATATATATATATATATATATGTGTGTGTTTGTGTGTGTGTGTGTATGTGCGTGTGTATGTATATATATATGCACACATACATACATCACACACACATATACACATATATTTGTGTATGTGTTTGCTTGTTTTTTTTATCTTTTGTTTGTTTTACGTATATAAAAAATAAGGCATGTAAAGGTTATGGCAGTAAGGAGGATATGGCAATTTCAAATTATGGCATAAAATATTTAAAGGCTCCTACTGATAGCGCTCCTTGAATATCTGTTTATACAGATAGATAAAGTATGTACTTTGACTGTTACAATTGTATGTTGCATTTAGAATAGAACATTTCTAAATATCTATTAGTAGGCTAAATCATTCATTTTGAATCTGGTTACTAAAAGGTCTCGTTTTGATAGAGGCAAAAAAAAAAGTCATGATATTCATATTTTCTTACGTCTTCAGTATTTACCCAACCCCTTAAAACCATGATACATAATCTAATACCTGGTCCATGTAAAAAAAAAACGCCTTCATTTCCTTCAGTTTATAAACGATCTATATCAAAGGGAAATACGCCATGGAAACAAAATATTTTGAGGGAAAAAAATGGACCGTTAAATTTTAAAACCAATTTCGTCCCTCGAAGGCTGGTGAAGGGGAATGTTTCTCAGAAGCGATCGCTTAACTTCTGAGCCTAATTCTTTATTGGGAGAAAGTTGCCATAAGAATTTTTATCAGAAACTGGTATGCCACAAAAAAAAGAAACTCGGTTGACCTCACAAAAAAGTAAAAACGATGCCATACAAGGACTTATATTCAGAAAATACATACTATGATACTCGAGATTGAATTTCAGGTGGGTAAATAAGGAGTGTTTTTTACAATCGAAAAATCAAAATTGCATCGCTTAACAACTTTCATTGAAGAAAAACAAGTAAAAAATGCGGCGAAGTTTCTTCGGAGCAATCAAGTTTTCTGTAGGCCTACACAGCATATAATGCCATATGAAACACTCAGCAACGGCCCATGAAACTCTCAGCCGCTGCCCATGAAACTTTCAGTCACAGCCTGGAGGTAGCCTGTGTTTTTGGCACCTATAGCAGTGCCAGTTGCACCATCATGGTTAAATTTAACCTTAAATAAAATAAAAACTAGCCTACTGAGGCTAGAGTGCTGCAATTTGGTATGTTTGATGATTGGAGGGTGGATGATCAACATACCAATTTGCAGCCCTCTGGTCTCAGTAGTTTTTACATGCTTTTATTTAACTTGACTTCTGCATCAGTCTGTCTGTCGTCAAATCTTGTAACCCAATTTTCGACCTGTTTCCTTCGTTCAATGGACTTGAAATTTTGCATGGTTACTTAACCCCGGTGACAATACAACTTTACATGACCACTAGGTCAGCAGTGACCTCTAATGACCTCTACAGTGACCTCTCCCAGTATATCAAGATTTGCATGAAACTTCAGATTTTTCACAACTTCTTTGGCTCGGTAAATAACTCTTCGGATTTTTCAAACCTTCTTTGGCTCGACAGGATATCAAATTCGTTAGCTGCAATCATAAATCGGTTACAATTTCTGTCAAAACTAAAGAGTATAAAACAAAACAAAATAATATATATATAAAAAAAACATTTTTAAAACACGATTTCATTAAAATGCTCTAAAAAGTGAAAAATAAATCTTTTGAGGCACACCAGGATTTTCTTACAGTTAATCGTGTCTACAAAAATAAAAGCGTGGGCGCCAAACATGGAAGGAAATGCTACAAGAAATGAAAAAAAAAAAAAAAAAAAAAAAAAAAAATTTTATGTAGCGCTTCTTTCCATTTTTGGTGCCCACGCTTTTATTTTTGTAGACATGATTAACTGTCAGAAAATCACGGTGTGCCTCAAAAGATATATTTTTGCAATTTTAGTGCATTTTAATGAAAGCGTGTTTAAAAAAAAATTTTTTATATTTTTTTTTATTAAGATCTGAGGGTGGACGGGCAGACAAAAAGCCATCTCAATAGTTTTCTTTTACAGAACACTAAAATCTACACAATTAGTTTTCTGACAGAGAGTAAAATAAGTGACAAGAGCACGTATCACATGACACCCAATGAAGGAATATTACTTCCAAGAATACTTTTACTAAAAATATTTCTCTCAGAGGTAAAATCACAATATATTATCCGACTAAAATATTCAAGAGAGAAAGTCATAGCTACCCCGATGTCTTTTAATCATCTAACTCAAATAGTGACTTCAGGCACTTCAAAGCACTTAGGAGATGAAGCCTCAAAAAGAGAAAAAAAATATGAAGAGTCCATCTACGGTTCTAGATTAATATAAGGACAAGCTCTCTCTCTCTCTCTCTCTCTCTCTCTCTCTCTCTCTCTCTCTCTCTCTCTCTCTCTCTCTATGTATATATATGTATGTGTATATATATATATATATATATATATATATATATATATATATATATATATATATATATATATATATATATATATATATACATACATATATATATATATATATATATATATATATATAAATATATAAATATATATATAATATATATATATATATATATATATATATATATATATAATATATATATATATATATATATATATATATATATATATATATATATATATATATATATATATATTTATGTGTGTGTGTGTGTAGAAAACCAATGCAGTGAATTAAAAAATACTGTTTGGTAACGGACGTACACGAATGTTCAAAATTCGATATTACCAATAAATTATCATTAATAACTTCTTCTTCTTTTAAAGTGCTTTTTTTCCCATTTTTTTGTATGGGGTAAGCACGATGCCTTCTTTTGAAGGACTCTGATTTGGCTTTTGGGGTAGACCGTAGTCTCGATCGGCTGCCCTGCCTGACATCGCTTAAGACCCCGGTAGCGCATGTACAGTACATGTATCGTACAATACACCTAATAATAGTAATAATAAAAACTATGAAGAATAACCGCCATCTTTAAGGGTAGGGATAAAATAAGAACCATTTTTTTATGTTTAATCTTGGCATACTGTTAAATCTACATTAAAAATCTTTATGCTTTACAACGACTGCTGTCCTCTTCGTTAGAGGGAATGAAACCTGGTGATTTATACCCGGTTCTTGCTTGGTCATCTGACTACTTGCCCAATCTGCTTTACCCTGGTTTTCCTGCCCATCCGCTGCTCATTTGGGCATGGGTTCCGATTGCCAGGCATTTGGCATTCAGTCTGTCCCTGGAACAAGTCTGGGTTACAGGCGTCGCTGACGAATCTGGAGAGCCCGGTTCCTTTAGAGACTTGGCTAGCGTTCATCTTGTCCAGAGCATTAAACGACTTGTTTCCGGCTGTTAATGCGGACACCCTCAACATCCCTGCCGGACTTATTATTATTACATCTTTATAATAATTCTCCTGTTCTTAAAATCCATTGTATGGTTGAAATCTCAACAGTTTGCGCCTGTTCCATTGCTTCTACTATTAACATTTCTTTTGTGCTCCCCGATAAGTTTTTCAAGATTGCATTAGGTGTCCCAAACGTAAACCAAAATGCAGTTTCTACAGTTAATGACGGTTAATCGGTTTCGCCCCTATCTTGTGTTCTTATAGCGTTGTTCTAAAAATTATTTTATAAATAGCATTAGCAATTAGTCAATCGCCCCTGTGTGCTTCTTCCATATAATAATAATAATAATAATAATAATAATAATAATAATAATAATAATAATAATAGCAAAATGAAATGAAAATTTATGTTGTTTATCCGCAAGATATGTTAGTGACTTTTTCAAGTTTATTGTGATAGGTAACTTAATTATTTTCTCTGTTACCGGTAGCCACTTTCGTATTACGTTATTTTAATGGTAAATATTTCCTGCTTCTTTGAGAGCAAAATCAGGAAACTAGGTAGGAGGGCATAAATCAAAAAAAACATTTTTTTTTTAAATTTATCCCGTCATTTGAATATGCAAAGTCACAAAGTTTATACACTTAGGAAAGGAGAAGTGCAATCCACACACATAGCTGGGTTTTACCACAGAATGAATCTTGAGGAGAGCTGACGTTCATACAGAATTAATAATGCAAACTGACGCAGGGCTGTTGAGGGAGTCCTCATTAACTCGGTACCAACGGTGGCTGGAAGCTGATCGTTTAACTTTAAAGGTTTGGCAGAGTTAAACTCCAGCCGCATTCTTATTAGAGAAACTAAATTCTCCAGATTAGCCAGGGAAGCTAATAACCCAAACTTATTCCTTGAACTGAAGAAAGCCAAATACCTGACCACTGCTGCCCATACCCAAAAATAATGGCCCCAAATGAGCAGCAGATGGGGAAACATGAGCACAGCAAACCAAAATGGTCAGGTAGTTAGATGATCAGACAGAGGCCTGATATGATTCATCAGTTCTCGTACAAATCATGATCTACTTTCATTTCCTCTGACGACGAGGTCGGTAATAGTCGTGAAAGCATGAAGATTTTAAGAGTATTTCTAATAATATATAAAAAGTAAAGACATAAAAGAAGGGTTTTGTTTGAATAATAAAAACAATAGGGAAATAAAAATGCATAAGTGTTTACTCTCATTTCAATACAAAATTCAGTTTGAAAAACTTTACAGCTGTATAATTCCGACTTGAACTTCGTATTTACTTACGAATAAACAGGTGTGGGGTTTCATTTTACCATGAAATATTCACAGCATTTGGAAATATTAATGGAAATTTGACGCGGTATTTTGGATGGCTTTGTGAAGAATTAGATATACGTCGTTTTTAGTATAAAACAGGACACTGTTCCTGTTGAACAATAAAATAGAAAAGGAAATCTGAGATATAAAAGGTTTTCACTAAAGCACGCATAATAATATTGATGTTGAAGACTATCTAAATCAAAAAATTTACCTTTTTAAGGAATTGGAAATATTACGACAACATGTAGTTATACGCACTGTTTATCTAACTTGACCTTTTAAAATAAATAAATGAAAAATCCATATCATATTGCAAAAAAAAAAAAAAATGAAATGAAACCTTTCCGATGTCAAAAGACTTTTTTTATACGAACAAATGATCACGAAATAAGAAAAATATAATAAACGGGGATAGTTAATTATAGCTATACGAACAAATGATCACGAAATAAGAAAAATATAATAAATGGAGATAGTTAATTATAGCGGATGGCCTTAATTATCTTCCTAAAATTAATGCAAACTACCTCAGCACTTCCTGTCGGTGTCGAGAGACCAACAAGATGACCCCCGTTCCATAAAGGGAACTGCACACTGCAACTATGCAATTAGCATCTGGAGGTCGATATACGAAATTACAGAGCGTTCTTAACTTTACTGAGTTGAGACCGGTCCGAATTGCAAGTTGGATGAAGTTTGAGATAACCTCTAGACGATGGAAACCAGACAGGGCACACTGCATGTTATTGCCATCAGATGGACCGCGATTACTCGATTCCGTTCCATTAAGAACTAAGGATGACTTGCGTATTGTTACTGGCCGTCCGAAAGGAGCCTGTGTATTTGGAGCCATTCAACTGGGAACTGACAACTTGCATTTATTGCTTACAGATGGATCACGTGCATTCTGGTCTTCTCCAGTGGGAACCAATGACGATTGCATATCTTACTATCGCATGTTCTTGGAGCCATTACATTTGCAACTTGGACAGCAGTAGTTTCAACGGAACCATATCTGCTTCCAATTTGCAACTTGCACAGTAATAGCTTCAACGGGACCATATCTGCTTGCCTGTGAACACTCCCGAAGGACCAAGGGCTCAGGAAGCCATTCGATCGAAAATTACTCAAAACTTACAAGCCTGTTAGTTTTAAATGAACAACGCCCAGTTAAATCCATTTCACTCAGAACTGTTGAAAACTTGCATGTTAGTTCCGTCAGATGCACCATATGTGCTCTGAGTCATTTCACAGAGTTGACAAGTGTGCATTTTACTGACGCCAGATGAACAACTGGGAAGCAATGACAGCTGATTAATTATTAACGATATCATACTACTAGTGACTTCTTGTCGGGTTATTACCGCCGAAATTCAAGTGTGCACTCTCAGCCACCCCAGGAACTTAATAACATTATTGGAGAACACTGCATGCACTCGTTAACATCCATGCATATTCGTGAGTCAACCCGTTTAACCAGTCTTTTAATTCAATTCACCTCCAGAATGTGAAATCCTCTACCTTCGTCAGCATTTCCTGACTCGTTTAAACTGTCTATTTTCAAGAGGCTGGACTGACTCACTTCAAGGGTAAAGACCACGAACACACTTCTTTTGTGCAGACGTACTTCTTGTAGGCGGCATTGCCTGACTCGGGCCATAAAAGCAAACAGGCCCCAGAGGATAGCAAGACACTGAAAACACTTTTGTGATCTTTTCATTAAGAAATGAACGCAGATATTAAAGTGAACGAGATACAAATATCAAGAGTAAATGCACAAAAACGGATATACAGTGCGTGCGTGGAGAGAGAGAGAGAGAGAGAGAGAGAGAGAGAGAGAGAGAGAGAGAGAGAGAGAGAGAGAGAGAGAGAGAGAGAGAGGCCTTGCGTGTGTGGATCGTTAAAGTGCGCCTTCCTACGAAGAAAAACAACGAAAAATTCATGCACTTAAAGCGACGGAGCCTGGATTTAAGAGACTTGTCATGACATCCGCAAGAACCGCCAGAAAATACAGAGAAGTCTCTGGAAGGCGCTAAAGTTCCCCGGAGGATTGACGACATGGAAATGCTTTGGGAGAGCAGTTCCGTCGAGCAATAAACTTGCGCTAAGACATGCTTCCTTTAGACACAGCCTATAGGAGAGAGAGAGAGAGAGAGAGAGAGAGAGAGAGAGAGAGAGAGAGAGAGAGAGAGAGAGAGAGAGAGAGAGAGAGAGATTAATTCCCAATATTGCACCAAAAGAGGGTATTATCCGGCATATATTACTATATATATTACTGGTCACCTTGGCATGATTCTGCTCGTATCTTGGTGAACGTCTCAATAAATATTATTTTATAAATCTTTTTTTTATACTAAAGATAGAATTACGGAAATAACAATTGTAAAGACATATTTCTACTCACTTTACTATAAAGCTCAAATATTACTGTCTGCCAGTATTTTCCATTATTATTAAACGGAATATATGGTGAGCATAAATAGCACCGTTAATTTTATTACTGTCTGGCAGTATTTTCCATTATTATTACAGAACACCAACATTTTTCTTAGGTTTAAAGAAAATTTCAAAATTTTTTCACTGGCTGTGAGGTTTACAACAAAATAAGTGCTAGACCAAAGAGTGCATCCAAGCTACAGTAAAACATGTCATAAACACAAGTCGGCAACTTATCTTATACACATCACCAACAAGCTAAATACAAAGCAATGATTTATTGGTAGTCCTAACCAGTAATTCATACGATTAATCTAACATTTTCCAATGATTCCTTTTCCACCTACGGCCGTTGACTTGTCTTTAACTTTTATCATGTGTTTATGACATGTTTTACTGTTGTGTGTACGCACCCAAGAAGGTCATAGAGAGAGAGAGAGAGAGAGAGGAGAGAGAGAGAGAGAGAGAGAGAGAGAGAGAGAGAGAGATTATTAGATAGCAACTGCCACTCTAGTAATTGAAACATCTCAAAATTGTTTGGAGAAAGGTTAGCTTCGAATTAAGGCGTTTCTGATTATACATATTCAAAGTAGCCCCATCATTTTGTACATTTGGAATCTATTTTCAATATGATTAAAAGGAAAATTATGTGAGTAAACTTGAATGTTTTATCGTACATCAGGACTTTTTAAAGCGTGAAATATATTTAGAAGATATACCCATGTTGCATACATAACGATTTACAGGTATAATATCTCTCTCTCTCTCTCTCTCTCTCTCTCTCTCTCTCTCTCTCTCTCTCTCTCTCTCTCTCTCTCTCTCTCTCTCTCTATATATATATATATATATATATATATATATATATATATATATATGTATATGTATATATATATATATATACAACATCGTAGTAATCTCTCTCTCTCCATATATATATATATATATATATATATATATATATATATATATATATATATATATATATATATTTATATATATATAAATATATATACATTATATATATATATATATATATATATATATATATATATATATATATATATATTTATATATATATAAATATATATACATTATATATATATATATATATATATATATATATATATATATATATATATATATATATATATATATATATATATAGTTTTGTGTTTTATAATGCATATTCATTTGCAGTTATTTGATAGGATAGAATCCAAGTAAAATGATTAATTAGCTCTCTCTCTCTCGCCTTATTCAACTCATCAAATCATTCACCTGGATCTTTCACTGCACGCGCCACAAGCGGGTTCAAATTCAGGTATCTGAGAACGACAAGAGAAGGACCCTGCAAAAGACGACACAGCCATTACAGAAGTGACTCCGTGCGGAAGCGGTTCACAGGAGCCGCAGATCCTTATGGGAAACCTATAACTCACTTCGCATTATAGGTGACAGATTTGTTCGCGTAAGGGATCGAGAAGCTATGCCATTAATTGGTGTATGAGTAAGTACACAGCGCTTCTATTATTATTTCAGGAATAGAGTCTAATCCAGTGGTTCTCAACCTGGTGGGCGCGCCCCCCTAGGGGGGCGTCAGCAATTCATAGGGGAGGCGCGAGCCCTTGGGAAAAATAAAAAAATTCTCTAATTGTATTCGTTATTCTCTTAACAAGAGTCGCTAAGAAGTATCAAGTATCTCACTAATTCATTCCTAAAGGAATAAAAACACCCCTTCCCTTTCTCTTTTTTTTTTTTTTTTATTTGCCTTTAAATCTGGGAGGGAATGTTACTCATAGATGCAAGGGGGCGGGGCGTGGAGGGATGGACCAACTCTTAGGGGGGGGCGTGGTAATAAAAAGGTTAAGAACCACTGGTCTAATCGATATGTTCTGTCACTTTAAAAATGCCGTTTCATATAAACATGTTTGGCACAAATATTAAAAAAGGAATAATGTTATGTGAACGTCTCAGGTAGATTCTGAATAATAATAATAATAATAATAATAATAATAATAATAATAATAATAATAATAATAATAATAATAATGGAGAAAATCCCCAGTTAGGCACATGTACATATATTTAAAGATAAAACTGTACAGTTTTATCTTTAAATATATGTACATGTACATAACAGTGGGTTTGTTCCCCATTTCAAGACTCATGCTACTATGAGTAATAATAATAATAATAATAATAATAATAATAATAATAATAATAATAATAATAATAATAATAATAATAATAATAATCTGGCATGGAAAGACTCTAAACATGAGCAGTTTTGAAAATCTGTCACAACTGAATGTTAAATAATCATTAGTTTTCTATTAAGATTTCTTTCTCTGAGCCTATAAACGCATTTCATTCCACTTTCTTATGAATAACTTTCAATTGCGAGCAAGTGCTGGGAAGAAATCATGAACTATTGTTAGATCAGATTTTAAATTTTTTAAACACAAAGAGGGAAAAATGTTTTGCTGTGGACACGGTTTTAAAATATTTTGCAGTGTTGCACCATAATTTGCATGAGAAATGTTCATCAGTAAATGTTTTATTTGGCTGTCTTCTGGGTAAACATCTTGTCACGTTGAGAAAATTCTGCTATTACATGGAACATAAAGTTATGAATGTTTTATGACAAACAAAACTACTGCTGTTAATGGCAAAATTACAGGTTCATAAAATAATTATTTTTCTCTTAATTCAGATTTTTTTTACGATGTTATGAATAATCTACCTACCTAATTATAAAGGTTTGTCTTATGTTTGGAAAATGAATAGTTTTCGAATCTTCCATTACAAATGTGTTAAACACACAGATTACACATATTTTTCTCCCAATCTTAGCTACAGCTTATTCCATTTGAGATTGACATTTGTTCACCAAAACAAGGTCATCTTCTGCAAATAATGTGCACAATAGTGGGAAATAGGAATGATAACGACAAAAAGCACTGATCTCTCTCTCTCTCTCTAAATACACGGTGTACTACATATGTATTAGACCAAGTGTTAATTTGGACAAGAAGAGGTTCGGAGACAATGACGAATAATGTGCTTGACTTAACACTACCATCAACACATTTTCATTACAATATGAATGGAGAGAAACCTATTGACTATTCCTGAAGGATTAAAAAAATGACGTTTTAGGTCAAATAAATAGCAATCCCACGATTCATGGTTTTATAACAAACAAATCTATCTTCGGCGCAATCGAGTTTTCTGTATGAAACTTTCAGCCTCAGCCCGGTGGTGGCCTGTGCTGTTGGCTCCTATAGCGCTGCCAGACACACGTTCATGACTAACTTTAACTTTAAATAAAATGAAAACTACTGAGGTTACAGGGCTGCAATTTGGTATGTTTGGTGACTGGAAGATGGATGGTCAACATACCAACTTGCAGCCCTCTAGCCTCGATAGTTTTTAAGATCTGAGGGCGGACGGACAGACAAAAAAGCCATCTCAATAGTTTTCTTGTACAGTAAACTAAAAAAAAATGAATGTTTTTTTTCTTTAAAGATCAACATTTAAAAGGTCTTTGCCCAGTCTGAAAATCCTGCAAAGGCGAGTTCAGGTGAAAGTTGACATTTTCACGAGTCAAAGCCCCGCCTCTTTAAAGTCGTTTAATGGCTGATGTCTGCCACCCTTCAGAGCACTTTCTCTGAGGCAGACTTCAGGAATACTTCAATTTCCTGCATCAGGTCTCTTCTCCGTCCTTTCCCGTCTTTTTTTTCTTTTTATCTTTTTCTTTACCCTTGTCGAGTATTCTGACCTCCATAAACTTTGATGGCGAGGATTTCTTCCGTCCATTTGTCAACTTCCTTTTACTTTGTTTTACTGCCTCCTTTTAATGTTTGATCTGAATTTTCATGCTATAATTATTCTCCTTATCTTACTCTCTCCCTCTTTCTCTCTATCACCTCCTTTGTGAAGATACTGATATTTTATAATTGTGGATTTTTTTTCGGTAAGTCTATGAACTATTTATATTTTCTTTTCGCACATTTTGCAGTTGTTCTGAATACTTCTTTTCAATATGCAAAGGAAGAAATGCTTTCTAATCTCACGAAATTAATAAAGGAAGAGGAGGAAAAGAACGCTGAACATCTGTTTCTTTATTACATATACATACATAATTATATATACATATACATATATATATATATATATATATATATATATATATATATATATATATATATATATATATATATATATATATATATATATATATATATATATATGTAGAGAGAGAGAGAGAGAGAGAAAGTTATTCTCAAAATTAAAAGGATTTTCAAATGCTAAGGACACCATTTAAGGTGAAAATATGCCCAATAACATTTAGAAACGATAAGCTCCATAAGTGAATATCATTAATTTTCGCCAGAGATATTTTTACAAATATAATTGAATATGTAACAAGCTTAGAAGCAATATAGCGAAGTGGAAATTTAATATACTGGTTTTCACGTTCTATCTCTCTCTGTTTCTCTCATTCTGAATTGGATTTCATCCTGGAAGGGAAAAGTTAAGTATATCTTAGTTTAACCAGACCACTGAGCTGATTAACAGCTCTCCTAGGGCTGGCCCGAAGGATCAGATTTATTTAACGTGGCTAAGAACCAACTGGTTACCTAGCAACGGGACCTAAAGCTTACTGTGGAATCCGAACCACATTGTGGCAAGAAATGAATTTCTAAACTAGGCGATGAATTATGTGAAGCAGGTCTTCTGGTTAGTATTTTACCCTCTTGAACCGGTTGCTTAATCTACTCGATTGAAAGTTTAGCTTGGTGTTTAGAGACGAAGTTCTGTGTGTCATTATTGTTCACGTATTATCCAAAATACGATGCGATATCATATTATGGTTTGCTCTGACGTTTCAACATTTTTGCTTAACAGTAATTTAGTATTCATATTCCATATCATTTCCATTTTCTTAAGTCTGACATATTGAAGCTTAATAAATAATGTCTATGATACGATATTAGCTACACGGACATTACCTGTCTGTTGCACTAGTCGTAAATAATATAGAAAGGAAATTTCAATAACCTGCATACGTCAGAACTGTGCTTAGGAATGTTCTCATACAATGCAAATACTTATGTGTAAAGTATGTGTTTGCAATGCCTTCAGTAATGATGATCGTGATAATGTTGTCTTATAATGATCTATATCTCCTGAGGAGCTCTAATGCTGCACTCTAAACAAAGGAACTTGACTTCCTTGAAGTCTGAATCCAGCACTTTGCATTTCACAATCCAGAAAGCAAATATGGGTATTTCTACATATTTTCTGATATATCGTTTACTAAGTAAAGTTACCGTATGCATCTGTAGGCAGTAAGACTATGTAAAAAGTACCCGTAAAGCCACTAATGATGATGTTCTGAATGTTTTATAACCGAGTGAGTTCTAACAAGGTAATTAGGAATCGAAAAATTAAAAAGAGTTTCAACCCTTTAACGGATTGGGGAAGAAATTCTGAACTATCTTTGTTCTACATTAATCACCCCATACATAATCGTCGAGAAATTTTTAGATGCTGCATCGTTTTTCTAAGCAACTGTCGTCTCAGGCAGTTTATGTAATCCAGCTCTTGAAAAAGAATGTACAGAACAGGTCTATTTAGCTTTAGATGTGTATTTAAACCCATAGAAATGTCTCAAGCTAGCTACACATCAGATCTTTTTTTCATTTAATAACACCAATTTAAAAGATTTATAACGCTCAGGTTTATAAGTTTAAATATATATATATATATATATATATATATATATATATATATATATATATATATATATATATATATATATATATATATATATATATATATATGCCTTGGAGAGAGAATATTTCTAGAACGTTCCCCTTCCATTGCAGCAATGGATGGGGAAATAAAGTCACCAGGCCTGCTCCGTGTTACTTTGATATTCGAAGGCTTTTGTGCTGATTGACATTTCGCGGTGTTTGTTCCCTAACCCAGCTACTACCTAGACCTAGAGTTTCTAGATCTCGCCAGCCAGACGATTAGTGAAACCTATGTATATATATATATACGTGTATATATATATATATATATATATATATATATATATATATATATATATATATATATATATATATATATATATACATATATATATATATATATATATATATATATATATATATATATATATATATATATATATATATAGAGAGAGAGAGAGAGAGAGAGAGAGAGAGAGAGAGAGAGAGAGAGAGAGAGAGAGAGAGAGAGAGAGAATTATATATATACAGTATATATATAATATATATATATATATATATAATATATATATATATATATATATATATATATATATATATATATATATATATATATATATATATAGAGAGAGAGAGAGAGAGAGAGAGAGAGAGAGAGAGAGAGAGAGAGAGAGAGAGAGTCATGTACACTAGGATCATTATGTTTACCGTAATTCTTCAGAGACCAATTTCAAGTGTAAAAATAACACTCAACATATAAACATCCAATAAAATATTGAAATAATATCGGACTATGATTATGAACAAAGTATGATTGAGAGACTGAATGTGCAAAAACATGATGCACTGGATACAAAAAACTAATATTTCTCTTTATAGAGAATGACGTAAATTCCAGCCTCCAGAGTCGCCTTTTTACGACCTCATTTTGATATGTCTTTCTTTTTTTAGGCAAACTTTTATGCGACAGTACACAAACTAAAGGGGAAATGCAGGCGTTAGACAAACCTGTATTGCAGGATTTTATTTACTATACCTTTTTTCCTTTCAATATAAACTGAGGCAATGGCGTACTTTTCATAAGTGAAATAAGTGGATTTTCATCATTCTCTGACTGTCTCTCTCAGCTTTTACTTACTATATATATATATATATATATATATATATATATATATATATATATATATATATATATATATATATATATATATATATATATATATATATATATATATATATATATATATATATATCTTTTATTTTCAACATAAACGGAGGCAACGGCGTACTTTCCATAAGTGAAAGTTGTTGATAAAGAAACAAATTTAAAAATAGTCAAACAGACATCATGTGGATTTTAATCATTCTCTGACCGTCTTTCTCAGCTTATACTTACTATATCATTTATTTTCAACATAAACTGAGGCAACGGCGTACTTTTCATTAGTGAAAGTTGTTGATAAAGAAATAAATTTAAAATTAGTCGTACAGACATCATGTGGATTTTAATAATTCTCTGACCGTCTCTCTAAGCTTTTACTTACTATATCTTTTATTTTCAACATAAACTGAGGCAACGGCGTACTTTTCATAAGTGAAAGTTGCTGATAAAGAAATAAAAATAGTCGAACAGACATCATGTGGATTTTGATCATTCCCTGACCGTCTCTCTCAGCTTCCTTAATGGGTGGCGATCTTTGCCTTCGTCACCGACTCCTCTGAGAGAGACTTCTTAAGGCTCAAATATCCTGCTCAGAGTCAGTCCCCATCCGGTCCCCTTCTCGTTCTTTCTTCTTCTCTTTTTTGATCTTTTAGATTTTTACTTCAGGAAGCCACTCTCTTGACTTGCTTCTTGGAAGAAGAGGCTTCTCCTTTTCATAGTTACTGTAATTAGCTTTCTGTGTCTCTCGTCTCTAATGGTTATTCATTAATAGAATACATACTTAAAAGGTCTACAGAGAATGATCACAACTCCTAAAGAATCCGTGAAGAAGTGTGAAGTGAAAATGAAAGCGCTTGAATATCTTGCTGTTGCAATACAGTTAAACGTACAGTTCTGTCAGAATTCGCTGCCAGTTAATATCTTTGTCCTCTGAGTGACGTAGGATTTATTGAAGGTTGTGAAAATTAATGTCTAATGACGGTTAGGTCAAGAAAATAATAGGTGATGAAAACGACCACCTTGTTGATTCCATATGCATGTTAGCCCGTATGTTTTAGTTTTCTGTAAAAGAAAGCTATTGAGATGGCTTTGTCTGTTTGTCCGCACTTTTTCTGTCCTCCCGCAGAT
>JANJGK010000048.1:11700094-11702594 GCA_039081455.1 Macrobrachium rosenbergii
GTGCGATGTGATTTTAATAAAAGCATGGATCATGTCAAGATTAGCGAACCCACTCACAACAGGGTTCGCTATTCTTTACAAGAAGATTATTGGGTTCGTTATTCTTTACATGGGAATAATCGGGTTCGCTCTTCTAGACATGAACACTTAGGTACCAGACAATTGACCTCCCTCGCTAGCACTAAACAAGGCGAAATACATTTAACCCCCCGGGGGGCAAGTACTAAACACGGCGAAACATTGTAGATGAATCACTGTTTCGCCGTGTTTAGTACTAGTCCTCATGTGGAATTGGAGTTCGGACCGGAAAGGGTTGGCCACTCTTTACATGGGGATCATTGGGTTCGCCGTTCTTGACTTGGAGATGTTGGGTTCGCTAATATTGACATGATCCAAAAACAATATTGCTTCGTCATGATTGTCTTGCTTAGTAGCGGCGCAAATTAATACTATTGGTTGAAACTTATGAGGAATAAACAATTAATATTCTGATTTTATAATACTATTAAAAATTAAACTAAATCAAGTGCAACATTATAACAAAAAAGACTAACATTCGTAAAGGGGCTTTAAAAATACTTATAAAATACTTATAAAAATTTGTATTTTAAAAAGAATTATGGACAAATGAATCGATGTAATATGGTCTTGAATAACCAGACAGCAACGGATTATAAGAAAGTATAAATTTAGCAACCTTTACTGCTGCAATTTCTTTAGAGATTGGGAATTTGATGAGCTTTCTTCAGTAATTCTTCCCACTCATAAAAAAAAACATTCAGTTCATATTGTTCAGAACAAAAAAAAATTCAAGAAGGGATGTCACAAATTCGTGAAATCTTGTTTCAGAAGTCATTTTAAGAAAATATTCTTGCTTGACATAATGAACTAAATGCATTCTCTCTCTCTCTCTCTCTCTCTCTCTCTCTCGTCTCTCTCTCTCTCTCTCTCTCTCTCTCTCTCTCTCATGACATGTATAAAAGAGATGGATGTTTTATTAATGACTCCCTTGAAAGTTTCAATTCAGGAAACATAAAAGGAATGTAAGTTAGTAACTCGTTTTTAGTTTTCTGAAAAGAAAACTATTGCACCGGCTTTGTCTGTCCGTCCGCACTTTTTTTCTGTCCGCCCTCAGATCTTAAAAACTACTAAGGCTAGAGGGCTGCAAATTGGTATGTTGATCATCCACCCTCCAATCATCAAACATTCCAAATTGCAGCCCTCTAGCCTCAGTAGTTTTTATCTTATTTAAGGTTAAAGTTAGCCATGATCGTGCGTCTGGGCACGATATAGGCCAGTCCACCACCCGGGCCATGGTTAAAGTTTCATGTACCGCGAACCATACAGCATTATACCGACACCACCGAAAGATAGATAATTTCCGGTGGCCTTGATTATACGATATACAGAAAACTCGATTGCGCCGAAGAAACTTCGGAGCACTTTTTACTCGTTTATTCATAACCATGGATGTTTTTCGACATGGAACTTGACTAAAAAATCTCACTTAATTGTAAGGATTCTTTGGCAGAAGAGCGAAATAAGGCTTAAACCTTCATATTGATACTCTTCATCAATCATTTGTTCCATAGAGCATATCTTGGACGATGCTTGAAAAAGGCTATATTTGCACAGTCATTAGCTAGAGGGGAGTGATGAGCTGGGCCGGGGGTGGATTTCAATAGACAAAAATCGTTGGAGTTTGTGGAGGAATGTTGCAAGATCTGAAAATACTGGAAAATCTCTCGGTGAAATCGCATCTTCTTTGTCTGACTCAGATGCTCACATTAATTCAGGAACATATTGCAATATTAAGTTCAAAGTCTAAAGTATGGGAAATACATTCAGTGATTATTTTAAAAAGTAAGTTTGCAGACTGAAATATTAAAATAATCTCATGTTTCAATTTGATCTAACAATTACTTGATTCTCGAAGAATTCCGTCACAACTTTCAATAATCTAAAGGAGTCACTGAAATATGAGGTATGGCACGAAACGTTACTATTTTCATCATGCTTTACATTACTATTTTCATTATGCTTTACATTACTCCAGGATTTAAGAGCACTCTCATTCTCTCATGAAGCATGCTCACACAGACGCACGCACAAATACACGCAATTGTTTTTATATTCACAAAAATTAAGCCTCATATATCGTTTAACATAGAATTTACAATACCTTGGGAATTACTTCCAGGCAAGGAAAATTATAATTTCTAAGAGCTTATACCCCAGCTAGGGTTCAAACCACAGCTCGGTCTAGAAACAACGATAGGCAGTTAATTTGACCACTCGGCAATCAAGAGAGTATTGTCAGTTTTTCCCAAGGCATAGCCAACTCGATATTAAACGATTTTTGTGGCTTCATACTCGTGAATATTAGGCCTCTTTTGTTCAATTCCAGTTGATGCAGGTATTTATTCATAGCTGGGTAGACTAGTCAGTATTAAAACAGGAATTGTCCTCGAGCTAAGTAAACAAAGGAGACCACTGTGGC
>JANJGK010000048.1:11707594-11736991 GCA_039081455.1 Macrobrachium rosenbergii
AACAAATAAGAAATGCGTATAATGCTGTATGGACCGCGGCCCATGAAACTTTAAACCACGCCCTGGTGATGGCCTGGCCTATATCGTTGTCAGACATACGATCATGGGTAACTTTAACGTTAAATAAAATAAAAACTACTGAAGGTAGAGGGCTGCAACTTGGTTATGTTTGATGACTGGAGGGTGGATGATCAACATATCAATTCGCAGCCCCTCTAGCCTTAGTAGTTTTTAAGATATGAGGGCAGACAGAAAAAGTGCGGACAGACAGACAAGCCAGCACAATAGTTTTCTTTTCAGAAAACTAAAAAGTGCGAAGGAATCGGAGGTTAACTGGTCTTCATGGATATTGCATCGTGTTTGTCGCGGTAAAACATTTTATTTCCATTATTTATTTATTATACAGTTAAAGGAATCTTTTAATGTTTTTCATATGTTGGACTTCAGTTTTAATTTTGTACAATAATGGTAGTTCACGGTTGAGCCATAATAATTGTCCTATATAAATGAAATTACTGTATCTATCAGTTTCGTGCAAGTTCAGTGGCTAGAGTAAGGCTCTTATGTTTTTTGCTTAATTATAAACTAGTATAATTATCATTGTTTATGGGTGTGGCCCATTTCCGAATATAAACAACACTTGTCATCATACAGCATTCCCATCATGCCTTCTGCTGCTTCATCATATTTTTTGCTGATTATTCCCTCTAAAACGATACTATTAGTGCAATTTCTTTTTAATTGACGTTATTTAGGAATAGCAATATATATATATATATATATAATATATATATATATATATATATATATAAATATATATATATATATATATGTATATATTATAATATATATATATTATATATATATATATATATATATATAATACTTATATATATATATATATATATATATATATATATATAAACAGCGGTGATTTTAATGTTACAGAACATCTATCATTATTTCGCTTCTTAAGTGGTGGAAAGTACCATTAGGAAAAAATCATCGCAACGTTGGTACCTCCGCAAATGAAAATAAGTGTATATCGATGACTTCAAAGTGACCGAATCTGTGAAGTTTTAATTTTCATCGAGCAAACAGACTTTTAATTTTGCTCCAAAGAGAAGCAAGACGATTTCCATTCCCTAATCCCAGTTGTTAGTACTTTTCAAGTTAAAGTTTTAACGATTATATCAACAATAATTCCCAGACGTTTTGGAGAAGATAAGTCCCTATATTATATATTACTCGAAATGTATTTTTTTTTTTCTTTTTAGTGGAGGTGGGGGAGGGAAGTGTCCGGGAGTGGTGCGGAGTGACTTCTTACTGAGTGACTTCAGGAATGAAGTTAGTTTTTTCTTCTTAAACTGAAAGGCAATTTCACGAGGAAATACTATTCCGTCAACTGGCCCCTTGCCAACAATGAAAGTTACCAAAGGGTACGTGCGATGGCACTGTGGCCTAGCTGTTATCGAGTGTAAAAAGGAATTTTCCTGCTTTTAAAGGAGGTCGTCGGGCGTTTATCCATACCAATGGTCTTGATACTAGCCGTCTCATGAATATATTCATCAGCTCGGAAAACATACATAAAGGTCGGTTGTTGGTTGTACATTTAATTGTTAGAGAACTGTAATCTCTGAGGCGTAGTTCTGGCAAGCAATTTCAATACGAAATGAAATAAAAAAGATATATTGCTGACAGAAGCTAATCTTACCAACACGAATTTGATCTGAGAGAGAGAGAGAGAGAGAGAGAGAAGTGAGAGAGAGAGAGAGAGAGAGAGAGAGAGAGAGAGAGAGGAGAGAGAGAGAGAGCTTAAGCGAAAACTGCTGTAAAGAAATCAGTGATGCTTTGCCTCGAGAAGTGTATAATACCTATAAAAACTTCCGAGGTAAATACAACGATTATTCTTATGATGAATTTTCCCGTGAACACTTCTTAGTTTCCAAATCCAGCTTTTCATTTATTCTAAGGTATTTATTTATTTATTTCATTTATTTTTTTTTTTTTGCTATATTTGCTTTTTCCGTATGGTTTATTTTTCCAAACTATTTTTAGAGCGATAATGCTGCATACAAAGCAGTCAGCGCTGAAAAGACTGGAAAGCGGATTAAATACACAGTTAAAAATGGAATTAATGATCAATTACTGATGAAGAGAACAAAGGTCTTTTTTACCCCTGTAAGTGATCGAAAAAATCAAAATGATTTTAAAGTGAAATCTCAGAGTGAGGAATGTAATATTTAATGAAATGTACAGTATATATAGATAATTGCTACAAACTTATTTTATAAAGACAAATTATATACTGTATATAATTTAATAAACTACTATATATAAATTTTGAAAGAGAATCAGATGTGTATGTACATATATATATATATATATATATATATATATATTATATATATATATAATATATATATATATATATATGTATATATATATATATATATATATATATATATATAAAATTGTATATAAATATACACATATATATATACATAGATTATATACATCTACGCCTATGTGCATGTATATGTATGTGTGTATGTATATATAATGAAAGGTTCTTGTTTCAGCTGTCCCTGCTCTCCCAGATGAACTCTTTTCACTGAAAATTTGGTTCAGTACGCTACAGTTTGCAAGGTCATCATCCTTGATGTTAAAACTTTCGTGATTCCCCTAGTCTATTTTTGTTCATGAATCCATGAATTTCGGAGAAACTTGATCATTTGCCATATAACGTTGCATAAAAAATATTCTTTCATATATAAGGACACATTTGTTCAACGCTTTGAAAACCTACATATACCAGATCATTTCATCGAGGTTTCATGTATGTTTCAGTCTCACTCGAAAACCTGTTTCTGAAATGAGAAATGTACAGATATTGCATTCTTCACTGGTAATGCACCTATAATTTTTGGTCTGATTAAGGATTCATAATTTGTGCCGTAGCAGAATTTTTCCGGTTTGCTGCCAAATTAAATGATTTTAAATGATTATTTAAATTACGACGTAATAAGAATAATTAAACAAATATTCCTGGAAAAAATAAATATGCCCTCACTTTCACTTTATCTGTGTTGCTCTTTAGTAATATGAATGAATCCACATATGTCATATATTTCTTCATATCTAGCAGTTCTGTATAGCTTACAGCCTTTTACACCGAATTACTGTGTACTATTTCTTTTCTCGAGGAATCTTGAGTTTTAAAGAACCAAATATACCTCATTTCAAGTAAAAAGTCAATTATAAACTTTTAACTACTTTTCAGCTTGGGCCATTAGGCTAGCACAATACATACCTACAGACACACACATACACGCACATATATATATGTGGTGTGTTGTGTTTGTTGTGTATACTGTATATGTATATATATATATATATATATATATATATATATATATATATATATATATATTATATATATATATATATATATATATATAAGTATATGTAGACGAATTTAAGCAAATTAGTTGCGTTTTGTATGAATGAATTCACACACAGTAATGTATTCGAAAACAACTTGCTGAAACCTTGTGCGGCTCCACCATAGTATTCGCATAAAACGGGACCGTTGTTTTCATACTTTGTGCAACGTTTTGCGAACAGAACTCTGGTTTATATGTATGCAAACATAAATCGATTACAAGATACAAGGGAAGATTACTAAAACTTACGTACGTCATTTAGGAAGATAATTTTGCCGAAAAGGATGCTAATTCTTATATTGTACTGTATGTCCTTCAGTAAGGCTCAGGATGTAATCATACTTTTCACATAGTGAAAACTGTCAAGTCTTTGTGTAGCCGAAAGGAAAACAAGGTCTCAACAACATACGATGACTTATCGGCAAGATGAAATAAAGAACCGAACGAAATATGGTATTTTATTTCTATGGTTAGACGGATTTACGTTTGGTTCTAATTCAGTTTTCCGTTGTTACCTATTTTTTCCCATTCACTTTCTATTTTTCACATATGTGCGTAGTGCGATTTTTTTGTTTGTTTATTTTATATGACTTCATCAGGATTTTATGAACGCGTGCCCAGTATGCGTAAAGAAATCAATAAAATAAAAGTTACTGTACGTAGTTAAGAACGTGGGATTTCTAAAAATATCAATAAAATTTGCAAGGCCACCCCCGTCATTCGAGCACATAGTAAGGAGAGATCATGTCATGGCATAGTCTGGAAAATGTCTACTTGACATACTGTTAGGCATAGACGGTGTTGCAGATGTACCGACTTATTCCTATATGTCTCTATGGTTGCAAAGACACATTTAAATAGATTTATGAAAATAAAAGATGGAAAGCTACTTGAAAATAAGGACGCATGGATTTTTATAGACAGAAAAACGATGATAACAATAATCACGTCTAGGAATGCTAGGATTTTTGCCATATCTTAATTCAAGTTTTATCCAATATTAAAACCAAAATGCTGAAAAACACTGGCACATTTTAGGAAAGGGGAAAAGAATTCTTATCATTACTAGGAAAATAACTTGTATTACAAGGAAGAAGACTAAACGATAACACCTTTTTCGAATATACCGAAACCCTTTCGCCTATGAAATATGAACGAACTAGATAACAGAGGTTTGAAAAAAGTCAGGGCTCCCACATTGTAAATGAAATAAACGTTGAAAAAAAAGAGATACTGGGAAACACCAATTCGGTTTTATGATTTCAGTGCGAATTCCATTTTGTCGCCGTTTTTTATGTGACCTTGTTCCCGATAAAATATCAAAAGTAATGTCGAAGCATTTTACTTGGTGTAACATTATTTCATTTTTTTTATGAAAGGCAGCAAGCAACAGTGCTCGCTTCCTTTTGGGGTCATTACAGTGGTTAATGGAGTTTTTTTTTTTTTTTTTTTTTTTTTTTTTTTTTTTTTTTTGAGCTAGACTAAATTTCTGATTACGCAGTGCACTATCTGAAAAACACTGCATTCGATGAAAATAGAGCCACATGCTGTTTGCTTAGGCTTTTTACATGATTTTAGTAAGAAAATGTGAATATCTAGTCCATATAAGCAAAGCACGCTACGCCTGTTGGACAGCCAGGGGAAATGAGTGAAAAAAAATTTGAGTGTAGGAGGCAGCTTCAAAACCTGCGAATGTTATGGGCTCTTCAGTACTGGATTGGAGAAGTGATTCAATTATAACTCTCTTAGAAAGCAATACCTCTCTAGCGTTCAAACTCTGTGCCCCTAAAGTACAAGAAGGGAAAATGGGTAAGATAGGCGGGAATGGTACAAAGTAATGAATAAGGGAACTTGAAATCCGTTGCATAACAAAATTCCTAAGTACAACCTAATGACGGCGAGAAATTACATACGCAGTTCGATTCGAAGGGTTGCTGCTAGGAACCTTTAGAGCCGCCAGCAGGGCGGTTTGCCAGGAGCCCTGTAGAAACCATCCTCTACTTTTAGATATTTCAGATGCCACGAACCTCTGTACTTTCCAAATGTAATAACAAATCCAGACAAGTACAAAAATGCGCCGAAGTTTCTTCTGCGCAATTTTTATGTACAGCGCATAAAGCTATACGAGCCGCGGCCCATGAAACTTTTACCCACGGCCCGGTGGTGGCATGTCCTGTAGCGTTGCCAGACGCACGATCATGGCTGACTTTAACCTTAAATAAAAATAAAAACTACTGAGGCTAGAGGGATGTCACTGTTAACTAGAACCTTTCTCACGGACAGGATGAACAAGCCACGTCTTTCTATTATTTGCTCATCATGGAAGCTATCTAAGAAAAGGATTTTAATTTATACTAAGAGGTCAGTTGATAAAGGGCGGTTGTCAAATGGAAACTTACAGAATAGTTAATATGGTGCTTCAAATAGAAAATTTATAAGGAAATTCAGAAAAAAAAACTTTGACATTGAATAAATCCTTTCTCTGTCTAAACGAGTTTCGTATCGAATTCCTTCGAGTTTCGTATCGAATTCCTTCAATTTGTAGGATAAAATATTTGAATGGCCATTAGATTTTATTTTTTAATCTGGTCAGTCGGAGGGTCCGGTTATAAATGATGAATACATCAGGCTTCGACTGTTGTAGTTTGAATATCCATATAGTAAAGGATCAGGTATTTAGTTAAAGGGGAAAACGCTTGAATCACAAGTCGTAGCAAGCGTATATAGGAGCATTTTCATTTCAGTATTGCTGACACTGACATTAAAACAAGCTGCGTCTCTTTAAGTAGATTTCACAAGTGATGACCATTCAAGATTGAATTATTAACGTGAAATCAACTAAATCAAAATACTACAGGAACACTTATTGAGGAGTTTATAAAAATTGTTATTCAAATAACGCATCTCTACATGGCACCTAGATATAGAACCTCTGTGCTTTCCAAATGTAATAACAAATCCAGGCAAGTACAAAAATGCGAAGAAGTTTCTTCGGCGCAATCGAGTTTTATGTACAGCGTATCATGCTGTATGAGCCGCGGCCCATGAAAATTTTACCCACGGCCCGGTAGTGGCATGTCCTATAACGTTGCCAGACGCACGATCATGGCTGACTAACCTTAAATATAAATAAAAACTACTGAGGCTAGAGGGCTGCAATTTAGTATGTTTGATGATTGGAGGGTGGATGATCAACTTACTAATTTGCAGCCCTCTAGCCTCAGCAGTATTTAAAATCTGAGGGCGGACAGAAAAAGTGCGGGCGGACAGACAAAGCCATCTCAATAGTTTTCTTTTGCAGAAAATAAAAATCAATTAGATATAATTACTTGTGCACTATGCTTTAATTTACATAGAAGAACGATAATGTGAGCTAAAATCGGTACTGATATATTAATCAAACCGGAGCGAATTATTTGTTACGTTTTACATTCGTATTAATCACTAAATAGTGATTTGTTAGTTTTTCCATTTTATAGCAAATATTTGGTTCCTTTTATAATGCATACATAAATTTCGCTATACTTTCCACTGCAATGTGCTTTAATCCCGAACATGAAAAATACCATGGTCATTTTTAAAGATAAACTGAATTTAAACGAATTCCAAATAAGACGGCAGGGTCATTACCAAGCTTTTTATCCCTTAGTTAAAGGCTGTCTTGCTGCGACGTTGTCCAACACGGGAACAATGAATAAGTTAATACTTCGAGGTGATCAATTATGAAAGCAACATGGAATCATTACACCATTTTATCCTTTGATCGTCCGTCAGCCAGTGAAGTTTTAAGACGAAACCCCAAAAGCCTCCGTATTAAAAGCATTATCATATTAACGCTAATATTAAACAGACTGCATATAGATGTGGAACTACCATTATCTATAATGCCGTCACAGGTATACAGTATAATATTTGTCTAAAAAAAAAAAAAAAAAAAAATATATATATATATATATATATATATATATATATATATATATATATATATATATATATATATATATATACACGAGTATATATATATGAAACCGCATAGCGCAATCTTTAGAGGCTTCTGTTTTACTTTCACGAGTTTGAATATCAAAATGTTTCAGAGTTAATCGGCAATCCTGCCCAATCAAATAAATGTCTCGGTTCATACGAAACAGAAAAAAAACAATTAAAAAAGGGATATCACAAAAGCGTTAAATCTTTTATTTAGTGACCTATGTAATGAATTCATTTTGCTTGAGATGATGAATTGATTGCACTCTCTCTCTCTCTCTCTCTCTCTCTCTCTCTCTCTCTCTCTCTCTCTCTCTCTCTCTCTCTCTCTCTCTCTCTCTCTCTCTCTCTCTCTCTCATGAGAAAAAGAAATGGGATTTAATGAACGAGTATGCCATGAATGCTTTATTAAGTTTTATATTCCATTCCATTAGCAAATGGAAATATACTGAAGAACTTTAAAAGAATGTAGTCCTGTCGTCTTTATATAGTACAAAAGCACATTTAAAAGCATCATTGGACTAAAAGATCAAACTTCTTTGGAAGTTATGTCTTTCTTCTTTACAGTTTAAGCCAAGAAAAGAATTTGTGCCATTTTTCAAAATTAATAATTTTGCTTATTCAGTATCTGCTAGACAAAATTTCGATTTGCACAAATCTTCGCAGTTTCTGGTTAAATATTGCATGGTCAGCACATAAAGGAAAATTCTAGAGGAAACTGAATGTGTGCATGCTATATAGAATGCTCATGTAACACTGGGATATATTGGCCAAAGATCCGTCTCATATCCTTTATGAATGCCAGAAAATACATCAGGATTTTGTATCTGTGAACGTTTAAATATATAAGATTGAATGGCCTAGCTACCATTTTTATTGGTAATGTTTTCAACTAAATATAATTCAACAGCACATTCATGTATTAGGGAGAGGTACACATACGTTATCTTCTGCAAAGCATTCATATATATATATATATATATATATATATATATATATATATATATATATAGATATGCATGTATGTATGCATATATATATATATATATATATATATATATATATATATATATATATATATATATATATATATATATATATATAGTGAAAGCAGACAGATATTCTGGAAATCTAACTCTCAGCAGGAAAAGAAGACCGTAATTTAAGAACCACCGCATCTTATTTCCGAAGCGTTTCGCTGTTTCTTTATAACTATATTCTCAATCCTAAAAGAGAGAATTACGATATTTATAATTAAAAGAATATACAATCACTACTGGCTGACAAAACTGAGTAAATGTGACAACTGCAGAGAAACTTGAAAAAAACCTTCAAATTAATTACAACAACATATAAACTACGTAGATAAAAAAAAAAAAAAATAGAACAGCTTATAGTAAAATTGAAACAGTAAAAACAGGTGATAAGCTGAATATTTCGATCGACTCATCAGAATCACAATAATGATTCTTCATTAAAAGTACCAAGAACAGTAAAATGTTCAAGTTTTCTACCTGTGTTACATTCCTCAGTATGTTAGAAAACTGTCGATCTAGTTGTCTTGGCTAGCAAGCAGCCAGTACGAGAAGAAAAGCCATAATATTCAGAAGATCTTGTTCGGACTGAGATCTTAGACTTGCCAATACAGGAGCTCTACAGGTAATTACTCCTGTAAACATAGATGAGGTCTGACAAGACGTCTGAAAGTAGTTTACCCTTCGCTTCCATATATATATATATATAATATATATATATATATATATATATATATATATATATATATATATATATATATATATATATATATATGTGTGTGTGTGTGTGTGTGTGTGTGTGTGTGTGTGTGTGTGTGTGTGTAATATATACATTATATATATACAGAGTTAAGTATACTTTAGTTTAACCAGACCACTGAGCTGATTAACAGCTCTCCTAGGGCTGGCCCGAAGGATTAGACTCATTTTACGTGGCTAAGAACCAGTTGGTTACCTAGCAACGGGACCTACAGCTTATTGTGGAATTCGAACCACATTATAGCGAGAAATGAATTTCTATCACCAGAAATAAATTCCTCCAATTCTTCATTGGCCGGTCGGAGAATCGAAAGCGGGTCTAGCAAAGTGCTAGCCGAGTACGATATCGACCTGTCCAATGAGGAATTATATATATATATATATAAATATACATATATATATATATATATATATATATATATATATATATATATATATATATATATATATATATATATATATGTTTGTGTGTGTGTGTGTGTGTGTGTGTGTGTGTGTGTGTGTGTGTGTGTGTGTGTGTGTGTGTATGCAGTGTCTGTTTGTGTACCACGATAAAGGGGAAGATTGTTATCTCTCACTTCCATCTTGTCCCTCCTTGGTCGAGGCTACACCTGACCTCACAAAAACTAATCATGAAAATTATTGCGGTTTGGAGACATCTGGACAATTGCTAAAGTTAGAGGAGTGAGGGTACATTAAAGCGCCCCGCCATGGCGAAGAGCCGTTTATTCCAACTCAAACCGAATGTAGGTATGAACGAGAGGAATGGACTTAATTCCTTATACCTTCCTCGTGGCAGAATGCTTAGCTTAACACCACCCAAGCCCAAAGTGAGCGAGTTCGATATTCTGGATTGGTAGTTGGGGTTTCTTGATTTGATCTTCATTCTGGAACACATTGCTTTGTAGTGACAAACCAATCGAAAAGTGTGAAGAACACTACAAGTAAACTGGTCGTATCTTGCAATTACACGTACTGTATATATGGTAAAAGTGAACAACATATATATATATATATATATATATATATATATATATATATATATATATATATATATATATATATATATATATATATATATATATATATATATCGTCTATATTCTGTCTTTCGCGGTGAAAAGTTTTATTTCCACTGTTCATTTCACGTAGTAGAAAAATGTGTACTAATGTTTTTCTATCTGCAAAACGTTTGTTTTACTAATATATTACAATGAAAGTTCACAGTTGTTCATATTAATGTCTTATATAATCTAGAAAACTGTATCTAATAGTAAGATGTTTCTGCATCATTAACTAACTAGTTTATGAAAAATTTATAGGTATAATTTCTTATATATATATATATATATATATATATATATATATATATATATATATATATATATATATAGATAGATATAGATATAGATAAAAAGGGTTATGTGTGTCAGCTGTCCTTTTTCCAGACGGAACTTTTCACAAGGAATTATGTGCAGTATTGTACAGTTGGAAAGGTCATAATCCTCTATGTGAAACTTCATTTATTCTCTAATTCTTACTTTATTTATGGGTCCTTGAAATCCTTAGGAACGTGACCGTATGATTAATGACGCTGCATAAAAGAAAAAAAAAACACATTTTTACCTAAATAAGACACATTTGTCCAATGCTTTTTAAGGCATACACTTTCCCAATTATTCTATCGAGGTTTAATGTTTGTATCAGTCTATTTTTAAAACTATTTTTCTGACTTGAGAACTGTAAATGGTATTGCATTTGTCATTGGAACTGCTCCTATTGGAAGCATTGCAGAGATTTCCGGTTTCCTGCCAAATTAAATATGATTTTAAATGATAAATAGAATCATCACGTAAAAAATATTTTTTAAATGTTTCTCAACAAATGAAGCTGTTTTTCATGAACTAAATATAACCCTATTTAAGAAAAGAGCAAATCTTTTTATAAATCTTTAACTACTTTTCGGCTTCTCCAATTTCGGTAACGCAATACATGCATGCATGCATACATACATACATACATACATACATACATACATACATACATACATACACACGCACACATACAAATATATACTGTATATATATATATATATATATATATATATATATATATATACATATATATATATATATATATATATATATATATATATATATATATATATATATATATATATATATATACATATATATATATATATATATATATATATATATATATATATATATATATATATATATATATATAAATATATATATATATATATATATATATATATATATGAGAGAGATAGAGAGAGAGAAAACCTGACAGTTTTTTTTATATTTGGTTTTGAAATCTCAAATCTTATCCGACATTAAAGACAAAATGCTAAAAAAACCCTGGCAAACATTTTGGGAAGGGTGAAAAGAGTTCCTAACATTACTCGGAAAATGACTCGTATTACAGAGAAAAAGACCAAATGATGAATTTTTCCGAATGTTTCGAAATGCTTTCGCGTATGAAGTATAAATATCAGCGATTACGGGCCTTTGAAAAAAAAGTCAGAGTTCCGACAATGTAAATGAAATAAACACTAAAAACAGTGATGCGGCGAAACGCAAATTTTCGGTTTCATGATTTCAGTGCCCATTCCATTTTGTCGCCGTTTTGTATGTGATCCTGTTCTGTAAAGAGGCCAGATGCAAAATAGGAATGAAGCTTTCCATTCAAAATTGTGGGAAAAGTGCAACAAAGAAACGTTTCATGCATATACTGCAGCCACCTGTGCACTACAAATGAGTAATTCCTCGTTGGACGAGTCGGTAGAGTTCTCGACTAGCACTCTGTTAGGCCCGAGTTCGAGTCTCCGGCCGGCCAATGAAGAATTAGAGGAATTTATTTCTGGTGATAGAAATTCATTTCTCGGTATAATGTGGTTCGGATTCCACAATGAGCTGTAGGTCCCGTTGCTAGGTAACCAATTGGTTCTTAGCCACGTAAAACAAGTCTAATCCTTCGGGCCAGCCCTAGGAGTGCTGTTAATCAGCTCAGTGGTCTGGTTAAACTAAGGTATACTTAATTTTTAACTACAGATGAGTGCGACAGAGCACAACCTTGGGTATGTGTGTGTGTTTGTGTCACAACCTTGGGTATGTGTATGTGTCTATTATAAATGATATTATAGGTGGCACTCCTATCGAAAAAAGTACTCAGGAAAAAGAGGAACCAGGAACAAGGTCACCTCTGATACCCAAAACACGGAAGAGGAGAGCAAAGCAACAAGATGATGAAACATAAAAGGGCACTCATCATGGCACTCAGTGCCGCCTAATATCGAGGTTTAAAGGATGCTCAGTCCCTGCACGAATGGAGGAGTAAATCTGTTTGTGAAATTCCATTGTAAATTTTAAAAGCAAGTCCCCAAAGATACCCCTTGGATGGTTTAGGACAGTCTTTTGCTGGAGAAGAAAAGTAAGGTAGAAAAGGAAAATTTCTTTTTTAGGCATAGAATAGAATTTTTACCTGCTCAAGATGCTTTTTGATATGCACAATATGCGTCCAAGATAGCTATGTTTCTCTTTTAAAAAGATATAAAAAATATATATCCCATAAGTGAGGTGTGTGTGCCCCAAAATTGGGAAAACTTTAACTCGTTTTTTTCTCAAAACCAATATTTTACGAAGTTAGCTCAGTACATTCAAATATCTATAAAATCAAGGATTTTGAAAATAACTGAAAAAGGTAAAAAGGGTGTTAATTTTACAGGAAATTTCGAAACTTTTTTGCATACTTAAAAGTTCATTTTGCTCTGTCCTCTTACATACAGTGTTGAATATTTAAAATTTAAAGACCGAAAATTTTGAGTTTTCCAAACTTTCCAAAATTGACATTTTCTGCCGATTTTTTTTTTTAATTTAAAGAACATAGATTGTAAGATTATGTAATTTTCATCAAAACTATGAAAAATTATACATAAAAGTTGGAATTCAATAAAGTTATTGAACTTCAAACTTTTTTCAAAACTTTATTAAAAATGCATATGAAAAAAAAATTTTTAGCCCAGTGGAATCATGTTTTATCATGCCAGATAACCTCTCAAAATTTCAATAATGAAAAATCACAGAGAATCAAATTAACATTTGTAACCATTGGTATTCGACTATCAGTGCAGTCTTCAGACGAGACAGCGAAAGCCTTCATCTTATATTTACAAGCTGAAAAATCTGTCTTTAAACAAGTATTATAAAAACTCTAATATTAAAGTGACTGCAGCATTCCAGATATGTAATTTAAGTAACCCGCAGACCGTCACAAGTATATAGCACTTGGCTGAATATATAAAAAAATATATACTTTATACACACACACACACACACACAACACACACACATAAATATATATATATATATATATATAGTATATATATATATATACTATATATATATATATATATATATATATATATATATATATATAGAGAGAGAGAGAGAGAGAGAGAGAGAGAGAGAGAGAGAGAAGAGAGAGAGAGAGGAGAGAGAGAGAGAGAATATATAGATATATATATATATATATATATATATATATATATATATATATAAATTATATATATATATATATATATATATATATATATATATATATATATATATATATATGTGTGTGTGTGTGTGTGTGTGTGTGTGTGTATGAATCCGCATACCGTAATCTGAAGGTTCTCTTTCAATTTCACGAGTTTTAATATCGGGGTTAATCGGCAATCGTACCCGGCCAAATAAATGTCTCAGTTCATTCCACAAAAAAGAAATCAATTAAAAAAGGGGTATCACAAAAGCGTGTAATCTTTTTTCAGTGGCCAGTGTAATGAATTATTTTTTTTTTCTTTTGAGATGATGAATTGATTCCATTCGCACTCTCTCTCCTCTCTCTCTCTCTCTCTCTCCTCTCTCTCTCTCTCTCTCTCTCTCTCTCTCTCTCTCTCTCTCTCATGAGAAAAAGAAATGGCATTTACTTAATGAGTATGTCATGAATGCTTTATTCAATTTTATCTTCAATGCCCATAGCAAATGGAAATGTATTGGAGAACTTTAAAAGAATGTAGCCTTGTCGTCTTTAGAAATTACAAAAATATTTAAAAACGCCATTTGTACCATAAAAATCAAAATTCTTTTGAAGCATTTCTTTCTTTCATATATTTTAGCCAAAAAAAATTATGCTTTTTTCGAAAATGACTCATTTTGTTAAATCAGGTGTCGGAGAGTTTAGATCTCGATTTGCACAAATCGTTACTATTCGCCTTTAAAATGCTGGAAGTTCAGCGCATAGGAAGATCTTAGAGGGAAATTGCACATTTTTATTCTATATCCAGATATACTGATTAGGGATACTCCTCAAATCCTTTATGAATGCCATAAACTACATATTTAAAGGCCATAAACTACAGTGTTTAAAGGCGAATTGTTACGATTTGTGCAAATCGAAATCTAAACCCTCCGATACTGATTTAACAAAATGAGTCATTTTCGAAAAAGCATAATTTTTATTTTATTTTTGGCTAAAATATATGAAAGAGTTGCTTCAAAAGAAGTTTGAATTTTAGGGTACAAGGGCATTTTTAAATATTTTTATAATTTCCAAAGACGACAAGACTACATTCTTTTAAAGTTCTCCAATACATTTCCATTTGCTAATAGGATTGATGATAAAATTGAATAAAGCATTCATGACATACTCATTAAGTAAAAGCCATTACTTTTTAAAGTTGGTCAATTCTTGATTTTTACTAAATGAAGATTAACAACATACGCTGTAACTCTAACTGTCTCTGCTTAGTTGAAGTTTGCAGGATTTGAAGCGGTGCACAGGATCAGCAACAATTTACTTGGCCGTGCAATATAACAGGGAAGTCGCAATAGGTTAGCTGTACCGCTGCATAGTCAGTATTTAGTGGGATACACACAATAATGCCAGATGCCGTCAGGACGTAATTTCCTTCACTGTGTAAGGCATGATTGAACCGCTCTCTCATCCTAAATTTCTGGCATTGTGTGTGTGTATATATATATATATATATATACTATATATATATATATATAGTATATATATATATATTATATATATATATATATATATATATTGTAATGATCTCGTCTTTTAGAGGCCAGCAGGTTCAAAATAAAAACATGAAATGGGACTGGAATGACTGATAGAAGGCAAGACAAACGAGGGGGAGGGAACTTGACAAAACAAATAAATAACCTTAAAATTAACTTATTACACAAATATACATAATGTACAATTGAGTCAGATTCAATAGATGACATTTAAGATGTCCCAAAAAAATTACAAAATAATGAATTACACACTTGACAGGGGTAATAAATAAAACCCAAGTAATTAACAATCACCCTTCAACATGGTCGTTCTCAATACGACGAAAACACACATTTAAACAATCTCTTGGGCAGTATAAAAATAATACAATAAATAATCTACTAGTAACGTAACAATTACAAAAACTGGCAGCATAATTAGGCAGTACAACAATAAATACAAATGAACAGCGTAATAAAAATGCTCAAAACACCATTGAACAATATACAACACTAGGGCAATAAACAATAAGCAATACCCGGGCAGCAAAAATAATTACATAAATAAAAGACAGGCAGCATAACAAATATAAGAATTAAAAAAAAACAGTCTCCATAGAGATGTCGAGACAGTCCCAGCTGTCGACAAGGATGAAAAACAGACAAACACCGTGAAGCCACCGAATCAGCAACTGGATGTAAAACAGGAACAAGTCCACCAAACAGATGACCACGGCTGAGTCGTCGAGACAGCACGTTTGCCGTCAAACAGGAACCAATCCTCTCAACTTAATAACACGGTTGTGTCATATGAACATCCTCCCGCTGCCAAAGCCAACAGGTAAATATTACCTGCCGTCCATCCAAAAACCATCTGCTGCTCTACTGCCGAGACGCTGACTCTCTGCTGCCCTGAACCTGACTGACGCTGTCGAAGACAAGGGTGACAGACGTCAACTCTCCCACATAGAAAAAACACAAATGGGTAAGGAGGCAACAACCCACCAAGGGAACAATTGGCAAATGATTGTCCCATCAAAGCAACGGCTAAACCTAACAAATATATATATATATATATATATATATATATATATATATATATATATATATATATATATATATATATATATATATATATATGTATATGTCATAGAGGACAGATGTAATTTCTTTTCCTCTGGAAACTTTCTTTCCCATTATCACCGCTTACCTTATAGTTTGGGTTATAGCCACAGATCTCTCTTGAAATATATATATCAGTGAAATATATTCGAAAATCAATGCTAATTATCGAACACTTTCTTAAAAATAAAGTTGTGATATAAATCATTCATTATGAATGTTTCCGAAAATGCAGCTGGAAATGAATAACGGAAAACTCTGGGGTTGTTCCCAAAATTGGAGTTAATTCTATTGATATGGCAGATATTTTAGTTCGTTTGATTTTCCGTGTACATTCATTTTGCTCAGTTGCCATGCAAATTGAGTTGGAATGAGCTTAAATGAACCGAATCACACTGACTAGAGTCAACACCAAGGCCTAAAGGAGAGACTTTAGATCTTGGTATAGAGTCTAGACAATGGATGAAAGTAATAGGATTTAACCCTTTAACCGTTACCTATGGTGAACAACTTCGAGATGCCCAGAGGTCGGCTAAGAGGTCGTCCAGCCAAGGAGGTTAGATAGGAGGTTAGATTTATGCAGATGCCCTGACCACACAAACCCTTTACTAATCCGTGAGGCCAGTTCATTTAGGGAGCTTTCCCAGAAAGATGGTCAAAAGGACCTTCTGAAAGCTTTGGCGCTTACAGGAATAGATGAACTACTGTTCGTTTATTGTTATTTTCTTTCTTTCCTTCTGTTTGTTTTGTTTCAAGAAAGACAGAAACTTTCTGAACCGTGTTCACCATTTATTTTTCGGTTTAAAGCGCATTAAAGATACAATGGAAAGGTAAAACATAGGCTTAAACATAGTGAAACAACCACCAATTCCACATAAAGACTAAATAGAAACTGAGGTCAAACTACAAATAAGGGAAACATAACAGCGTTCCTTCAGGCAAATTTCACACATAAGAATTATAATATAAGATCAACAGAAGCTGTTTGTCCTGAAAACAGTTGTATCATATATCAAGGTCTGAAAGTTTAAGTACTACGGGGTCCTTGAAATTCCAGACAAAACTGCAGAGATCTGCTGCTGATTCACTTGAGCTGAGCTGCTAGTTTTACAATGATTTTTTTTCTTAAGCTCTGCACCACTCTCAAATAACAGTCAGCTACCTAAAGGTAAATAAGAATTCCTATTCACAACTTCTCACGACAAAGGTCTGATCGCAACTGACTCAAACATGTTGAGTCGGAAATGTTTTCTCTGAAGATGGAAAGAGAATCCCACAAGATTCCTGTGTATAACTTGTTTACTTATAAATATTTACATATTACTTGAATCTCGAGTACTAAGAAGATTGCTGGGCCCTGAACCAGCCTGACTACCTTCACATCTCTTGAAAAAGGGTCACAGTTAGGACCGGAAAGTACTCGCGCTTCAAGTAATATGTATATTTACAGTACACAAGTTATACACAGGAATCTTGTGGGTTTCTCTTTTAATAATAATAATAATAATAATAATAATAATAATAATAAATGTCCTTGTACGATTTCCTGTTCTATAGGAAGTTCTACTCTGTAACACGTAAGTGCATAACATTTACCTGTAGAAATAAAATATTTTCACACATAAGTACTGTTAGCTAATAAAAAGAATATTTCTTTATTGATATGTGCATACGTTTCATTTAAATTCTGAATACCTAAACTTCTGCTTACGTGTGCATGTAGTAGTACAGTATGAATAATTAAAGAGATCCCGTGTTTTTCATGTCAGGTCCTTAGCGTTGATTCTTGTGTTAAGTTTTCGTAAACGGCTTTTGTGTTCAAACCTTCATGATTAGGGAACGTTCGGAATATCAGGTAGGCTATCTCTTAATTTTGTGTAGGTAAAATAAAATCTTGAGATACCTCGGCATATTAGAGATTTGTAGAAGTTTTCAATTAGAATACAGAAAGTAAGTTGTAGCCTCTGTGAAAATATTTTTATAAGAACAGTTACTCTATAGTTAAAACTTAGATCTGGTAATTATTTCATTAACTTCAACTTATAAAATGTCGTCTCGACCAGCTTGCTGAATATTGTGTGATTTGTATTTACACCTCTCTAAAAATAGAATACTGAAAAAGGATTAAAACCGGAGGTCAATATAAGCTTTCCAACTTGGGAAAACTGAAATAAAAGCAACTGGAAAAATTGATAAAAATACATTATTCGTAAGTCGAATTGAGCCAAGAACATCTTGTGGGAAATAGAAGGGAATTAATTTTGCAAGAAGGAAAAGAAGTATTCAAATAACGCAACAGCTCTGGGGAAATCCAGCAAGTGCATTTCATTAAAACAGTTTCAGGAAAACTCGAACTTTGTGGTCTCTATTGGTCTATGAGGTTATTCAGTCTGCCGTCCGGGCGCTGCATCTTAGGAAGCCAGAATGAGTATAACACAGGAATATAGTTGTTTAGCTCTTAGGGCCATAAACACCTAATCCTCATACACATTCTCTCTCTCCTCTCTCTCTCTCTCTCTCTCTCTCTCTCTCTCTCTCTCTCTCTCTCTCTCTCTCTCTCTCTCTCTCTCTCTCCATCTGTGTTCATGGTGGATAGTCAATTACAAAAACCTTGAAACTTTAAAGCAGTGATATATTTACGATGTTTACAAAGGTATAAATTGGTTTGAAGGAGGTTTTACTGAAGCTTTCACTGTTATGAACTTGGTCTCAAGGTGAAAAAGGATTTCGTAGAGAGTGTGAAAATTCCAGAGGACCAAGTGGCAATATGCATCACTGCGAATTTCTTGACCTCGTTATTATTATTATTATTATTATTATTATTATTATTATTATTATTATTATTATTATTATTTTTTTTTTTTTTTTTTTTTTTTTTTTTTTTTTTTTTTTTTAGTCTATCACAGTCATCCTATTCGACTGGGTGGTTTTTATAGTGTGGGGTTCCGGGTTCCATCCTGCCTCCTTAGGAGTCCACTTTTCTCACTGTGTGTGCTGTTTCTAGTAGCACACTTTCTGCTTGAGTCCTGGAGGTACTTCGGCATCTAGTTTTTCCAGATTCCTTCTCAGGGATCTTGGGATCGTGCCTAGTGTTTCCATGATTATGGGTACAATTTCCACTGGCATATTCCATATCCTTCTTATTTTGATTTTCAGGTCTTGATACTTATCAAGCTTTTCTCTTTCTTTCTCATCTACTCTGGTGTCCCATGGTATTGCGACATCAATGAGTGATACTTTCTTCTTGATTTTGTCAATCAACGTCACGTCTGGTCTGTTGGCACGTATCACCCTATCTGTTCTGATACCATAGTTCCAGAGGATCTTTGGGTGATCGTTTTCTGTCACTCCCTAAGGTTGGTGTTCGTACCACTTATTACTGCAAGCTAGCTGGTGTTTCTTGCACAGGCTCCAGTGGAGGGCTTTTGCTGCTGAATCATTCCCTCTTTTTGTACTGGTTCTGTGCAAGCACTGGACATTCGCTTGGTATGTGGTTTATGGTGTTGTCTTTCATATATTGCACTTCCTGCATATGGGTGAGATGTTATTTCCACCTATTGTTCTTTGGACTTATGTGGTTCTTAGGGTCTGACCTTGTGCCACTGTTAGCATTCCTTCTGCTTCCTTCTTGAGTTCTTCCCTCTGTAGCCATTGCCATGATTCATCACTGGCCAGTTCTTTTGTCTTTCTCATGTACTGTCCATGCATTGGTTTGTTGTGCCATTCCTCTGTTCTGTTTTTCATTGTCCTGTCTCTGTATATTTCTGGGTCTTCATCTGCTTTTATCAGTCCTTTTTCCCATGCATTCCTTAGCAAGTCATCTTCACTGGTTCTCAGGTATCGCCCTAGAGCTCTGCTCTCGATGTTGATGCTGTCCTTTATGCTTAGTAGCCCTCTTCCCCCTTCCTTTCATGTTATGTATAGTCTGTCTGTATTTGCTCTTGGGTGTAGTGCTTTGTGTATTGTCATGTGTTTTCTAGCTTTCTGGTCTATACTGTGGAGTTCAGCTTTTGTCCACTCCACTACTCCTGCACTGTAACTGATTACTGGTACTGCCCATGTGTTTATGGCTTACGTCATGTTTCCGGCATTGAGTTTTGACTTGAGTATCACCTTAAGTCTCTTCATATATTCTTTCCTGATCGTGTCCTTCATCTCTTGGTGTTTTATACCCCATCCTTCTATTATTCTCAGGTATTTTATCCTGTCTCATATATGTGTTTGATGCTATTCCCGTCTGGTAGCTTTATCCCTTCAGTCATTGTTACTTTGCCTTTTTGTATGTTGACCAAGGTGCATTTTCTATTCCAAACTCCATCCTGATGTCCCCAGATACAATCCTTACAGTCTGGATTAGGATATCTATTTCCTTGATGCTCTTGCCACACAGCTTGATGTCGTCCATGAACTATCAGATGGTTAATTCTGTTGCCTCCTTTCTTGAGTTGATACCCAACATCCATCTTCTGCAATGCTTTTGTCATGGGAAATCATGGCTACTACGAAGAATAGTGGGGACAGTGAGTCGCCTCGAGAGATCCCTCTCCTGGTGTTAACCTCTGCTAGTCTTATCCCAGAGCTTGTAAGTACTGTATTCCAGTTGTGCATTGTATTTTTAAGGAAGCTGATGGTGTTTTCCTCTGCCCATATATTTTCAGGCATTCTATTAACCACGTGTGCGGTATCATGTCAAAGGCTCTCTTGTATTAGAATCCGTGCCATGCTTAGGTTGGTTCTCCTTCTCTTACTATTCTTAATTACCATTTTGTGTATTAGGAGCTGCTCTTTTGTGCCCCTTCATTCCCTTTTGCAGCCTTTCTGTTGGTGGGGGATGGTGTTTGTATCCTCTAGGTAGTTGTATAGCCTTTCACTGGTGATACCTGTTAGTATCTCCCACATTATTGGTAGGCAGGTGATAGACTGTAGTTACTTGCTATATTTCCCTTGTTCTTGTCTTTCTATATTAGGATTCACCCTGTGATCATCCATTTGGGCGCATGGTGGTTTGTGATACAGTGCTAGAGTTGTGCTATTCGTGGGTGTAGTGCCTTGAAGTTTTTGAGCCAGTATCCATGGACTCCATCGGGACCTGGGGCTTTCCAGTTGACCATTTTCTTTAGTTGGTGTCTGACTGTGTCTGTCGTTATCTCGGTGAATCTTATTCTCCCTATTTTTTCTGCTTTGATTTCCTGGAGCCATGTTGCATGTTTGTTGTGTGATACTGGATAGCTCCATATGTTTTCCCAGATTCTCTTACTTGGTTCGGCGTCAGGAATTTCCTCGTGGTTGTCTTCCCCTCTTAGTTTGCTGTATAGTCTCTTCTGGTTGGTTCCAAAGAGTTTGTTCTGTTGGTATCCTTTATTCCTGTTCATGCACCGTTAGATCTTATGTGCTTTGGCTTTAAGCCTCTGTTTTATATCTTCTATAAAACTGAAGATATAATTATTATTATTATTATTATTATTATTATTATTATTATTATTATTATTATTATTATTATTATTATTGGACTAATGGACAACTTTCGTGTTGGTGTATCCACTGATTCGTGCCCAGCTAATACTTTAGGAGAGGAATCAGTGGAGTCAAGTGAATATGATACAGAAATAGAGTAGCCAGCGTTTTCTGTAGAATTAAGCATTTGTATTATGCCTAATTCTACAGAAAACAGAAGTATGATATGGTCTTGTCTACACTCCTTTATGGATGGAAGAAAATTAGCCAACATATTGCGGTGGTTGGTGTGTTATTAGTTGGAGTCCTGAGGCCCTCGATGCAGTAATAGCCTAAATCAAGGGAAGGATTATGGCTGTTCTTTTGATTCTGAAAGAGATCGGATGTTATTTTCTCTACATTATGCTTATATTTACAACATTTCAGTAGTTGAGACAGAATTTCCTGTTATTATTTTGGAGAATTGTCGACCTGCCTCCACCCTATCAACAGCCTCAAAAATATTCTTACAGCTTACAGCTAAACGGACCCTACAAGAAGTGGTTCCTGACAAAAAATTATCATTGACTTATCTTCTAACTGATAATCTAGGTTATTCTTTTTAACGGAAATTTTACTTATATATCCTGCCCCATTCACCTTTACCCTGAAAGAACTTTCTGATATCTTGGGCACCTTTTCCATTTCATATATCTACCATTCTTTAAGTCTTACTCTCTATCTCTCTCCCCACGTTAACAGTATAGAATCATACATCAATTATCATTCACTCCACTTTTCTAAAACACGTTTTTTTCCCTACTCAAGCTTCTTGTATGATTTGATATATCCTCATTTCTCAAGCTTTCTTTGGTTACTAAATATGTTAGGCTATATGTAAAATGACTCAACTCGATAGCTTCAGGGTTTTTTTATTCATGCTTACTAATATCGTCATATTTAGGGAAATCTGCGTTTCTTTGACTCTCCTCTCTCTTCCAAAACGCGTACATATTACCTGCTACCATCCATGCTTTTGTCTCATCTATGATTCATCTCTCTTCTCTCCTTACCCTCATCCATTACATTACATTAGAGTTTGGCTAATATATATTTAATATCTCAACTTCTATGAACTTCATGCACAGGTTGGTTAGACCTGGTGACAGTGGTGAACCCATACAAACTCCAGCTTTTTGTTGAAACTATTCTTCATTAAAAGTAAAAATAAGTACAATCAACACAGATTCTAACTTAGTCTAGAAACTGGTCGCACTGAATAAGAAAGCTGACAGTCCCCTCTTCATCGAGACTAATCATCCTTCCATCCGCACCGGTAAACCTCCTTAGCCTCTCAGTGAAATGTTAAGAGTGCATCAGGTGAGCCTCAGAGATGGTGCCAAGTAACTGACGAAGGCACTAACCAGCCAAGAAGGATGGACATTCTGCAGGGCATTACAAGTGGCAACTATTGTACGAAGTGCACAATCTGCGTTGTGTATTTTTGGTAAGCCATTAAAATATGGCTAACTGGGGATTTTTCCTGGGAATTTTAACAAGGTACGCTCTTTATGGGCTGGGTCTTGTAAGGAATTTGCAATTTTTCTAATTTTCATATTGAGGTCTTGTCGAGGTTTTGTAATGGTTGGAGGGTTCGTTAATTTTATACAGGTATTAGCGTCGTTTAGTGACTGCTAGGCTTTGTTCAAGTAATCGTGTTTATTCATAAACGCTGTTAAACTTCTTTGTCAGCTTTTACAACCATAATATCTTTATTTATGATAAGACAACGGTGAATACAAGATTCCTACGGTGAAAGTGTTAGGGGACTGGATGTCAGATTAAAGGAACATAGAAAGGGCTATGGTCTCCATGCGCAGATAGTTTTAATTTAGACTAAAATTAATTGGGATAGTGCAAGAATTTTACTTTTAGAAGTGAAGATTCGCGCTTGAGTATATTGGTTGAAGGTGCTGCCATCAACATGGGGAAACTCTTTTGAGGATCATAAGACCTTTGCAAATGAAGACACTTTTATTAACTCGAACATTCCTAACAGTACACTAAGCATTTCGTTTTCAAACCTGACGTTGACCGCGCGAACCCTGATGCTCTTGCTAAAAACAAGATTGTGATGGATTATTTCAATAATGAATAATCTGTTGTCACAAAACAGAGGTCAAAGTAGTATAAGGATTGTAGGGAGAAGGGTAAAAACTAACATCTTACAAATCAGCACGCAAAGCTCTTTTAACTGTGTACTTCCCAACTATGTTCGATTCCATAATCCATTAATTACGACGAAATTATTCATTCTGTTCCAGGAAAGAAAAAAAAATAATGCGACCTAGCTCTCTTTGTAGCAACACAAAACATATTATTAATAAGCACTTAGGAAAGGCCTCAAGTAGTGTGTAGATAATCGTCTTACAGAGAGATTACCAATGTATTACCCAGTAGGAAATGCTCTTTTAAGTCACAGCTTAGCCCAGACGTCAGAATCCTCTTACATAAAAAAGAAGTAATTCCTCATAACAAAAAGCCACAAAATAGATCTCATTGTACTCAGAGGGAGGTGACTGTCATGTATTCCCAGTGTTTCCTCTTAGTCTCCTTAATTAAGAGAGAGACTAAATGAACAACTAAATTATTTTTTGTTTGTAAATAAAAATATTATGATGCACGAAATTCATATGCCATGGATATCACTTGAAACAAGTAAATAAACGCTCGCACCTGCTTGCGCTGCCGCATCTTTCGAAAAGAGTATTATTATTATTATTATTATTATTATTATTATTATTATTATTATTATTATTATTATTATTATTATTATTATTGACAGGAATAATATTTTTCACATACCGCATTAGGTAGGGAAAGGGATGTTTTAGTCGTTCAAAAGTTTCTTGAATTTAACTAGGGGATGGGACCTATCCTAATGGGTATTTTCAAATTTATCTTTGAAAGCGGCTGTTCAGTGAAATTTCAAATTATGCATCGTTGTGTATTGTCGTGTATATATATATATATATATATATATATATATATATATATATATATATATATATATATATATATATAATGTCTCTTCTCTTTCCTTTTGTACTTATTGGGAATAGGATATTTCAGACCTCCTCCAAAGGAATTCTCTGGGAATTTCATTCGTCACAGCAATATGCCATGGTGGTTGAAACCAAATTAAACATCCGCCTTCAGACTATTAAACCAACGAGGTCTCTTTATTTAGATGGGAAAATATTATAGACTAACATATTATATCTTTATGGGATATATTTTATGAATGCAGAAAGCTTCGTTTCTTCCTTTGTATTTCGAAATAATATATTGTTGCTACTTTATTCTTGATGTTGGACGTATCCATCATATTACTGTTTTGACAGGGTAACAAATTTTTCTGGAATCCATTAGTTGCAAGATAGTGTATAAATTTTTTTCACAACATATTGCATATATGATATGTAGGCCACCAGAACTTCGAGTTTGTGATTTGCATTTCTTACTGAGGTCAAACCATTGTTTTGGCTCAGTGCTTGAACCTGGACTTAGACAGCTAACTGTGAGCAAAGTCAGCCTTATGTAACGAGCATATATGATATGTAGGCCACCAGAACTCCGAGTTTGTGATTTGCATTTCTTACTGAGGTCAAACCATTGTTTTGGTTCAGTGCTTGAACCTGGACTTAGACTGCTAACTGTGAGCAAAGTCAGCCTTATGTAACGAGCATATATGATATGTAGGCCACCAGAACTCCGAGTTTGTGATTTGCATTTCTTACTGAGGTCAAACCATTGTTTTGGTTCAGTGCTTGAACCTGGACTTAGACTGCTAACTGTGAGCAAAGTCAGCCTTATGTAACGAGCACGTTATGATATCAGTAGATGCGTACAATAGTCCAGTAAGCCAAGACTATAACTTGCCTTAATGAATGACATCCTCCTAACAGTATATATTTTTTCTCCGCCTATTACATAAGCTCATTGTTCTTTAGATGATAAGGTTGATTTTTAATGAGTGAAAGTCTTTTTCTTTGATATTTTGGTATTTTTGGACATTGTAATTGGTTCGTGGATTCTTTCTGAAAATTTATCGGGGGGTATACCTAAAAGCATGCGCTTATACATACATCCCAACTCTGATATCTATGCAACAGATACATAAACACAGAATATATATATATATATATATATATATATATATATATATATATAATATATATATATATATATATATATATATATATATATATTATATATATATATATATATAAATATATATATTATATATATATATATATATATATATATATATATATATATTATATATATATATATATATATATATATATATTATATATATATATATATATATATATATATATATATATATATATATATATATATGTATGTATTTTTGTGTGTGTCCATTCTTGAAGGGGTCAGTATCTTAATTCTCTCTGTAAAAATAATTTATTTTGCTTACATTCAAACGCAAAACTCGCACACACACACTCACATACATTATATATACAGTATGTGTATATATGTGTGTATATATATATATATATATATATATATACTATATATATATATATATATATATATATATATATATATATATGTCTGTGTGTGTGTGTGTGTGTGTGTATGTGAATATTTGTGTTTGAAATTTTTCATTCGTGCTCGCTACACTTTGTGCAATTCATCATCTATAATCCGTTAAAATGCCAAGGTTAAGTCTTCTATTCCAACACTGCATACTTATGGAAAACTGTTGGGGTTGTTGTTTCCGTTTGGATGCTGCGTTTATCATTATAAAACTGTTTTTCAACTTTCATATATTAATCTCTTTGTTACATCCTTACCTTTAACGGATGTTCTTTATAAAAATTTTCCATGTAATCGCGTGTCTATGTTCAGTAATAATAGTAATGGTAGTCATAAGATAATATTACCTGCATTCCCTAAGTATAATGAATTACTTCCCTAAGTATAATGAATTACTTCTCTAAGTATAATGAATTACTTCACAAAATACCGTAATATAACGAGCGTCTGTGAATGTGACAAAGATTAAAATTCTGGGAATTAATAGCGATATCGCGCAAGTTTTGTTGATTTACAGGTGATTCACAGGTGCACGATGGAATTATTTCCTTTAAGATATGGAATCTCCCGCCATTGAGGGAAAAAGGGGATTGTATAATTTCATTTCCAATTTAGCATAAATTCCCTAGGAACAGTAATTTGTCAGAGGATGTTAGTCAGCAGATTCCATATATTTTCGTGTTCAGTATTAAATTACTATGAATGTAATTTAGGTTTTTATTTTATTCATAAATTATATGCAGGGTTACGGTGTGGAAATATAAATTTACGATTTCTTGCTCAGTCCAAATGGACGAATTTCGCGAAATTTAAACATACTTAACGATTTACGCGCATAATTTAGATTGCATATTTTACTCTTTAAACACACACACAAACATTGAATTATTTTTTCATCAGGCTTTTCTAAAGACATAATATGTTTCCTTTTCCAGAAATTCGGCTTCCAAAAGCAACTGCTTAGTTTACAAAATTGAGAACGTAAACCTGCTCCATTGTAGAGAGAGCGAATGGCCGGGTCGGCACTGAATGGAGTATTTGCATCGGGGCTACGCCATTGAAATTCTTTCCTTTCCGCCGCACTTGTTAATTCGGACGTTGGGAGTAAGAAATTTCTTCGCTGAACAGTTTGATGGCAATTTCAGTTTCTCAAAATGGCAAATTATCCTGAAATTACATCGGCGTAATCAGATCCAGACATTTCCTTACTGCATGTTTTCTCTTTTTTACTTAGAAAGATGATGCTACATTTTACCATTCCAAGCGCAACAAATGCCATTTAAATTCACGAGTGCTTATTTACTCCGTCTGTGATATCATAAAAACTCTAAGGTATATCTTAGTTTTTCTCATTTCACAATTTGTAAATATACATATATAACACACACACACACACACACACACACACACACACACACACACATATATATATATATATATATATATATATATATATATATATATATATATATATATATATATATATTATATATAGTATGTGTGTGTGTGTGTGTGTGTAGAATTAGGTTTGGATATAAAGTTCAGTCGTTTGATGCTGGCTCTTCCATGAAGCCCTATCCCGCTAAATGGAAAACTGGTATTCCAAAATATATGATACATTGTATATATATATATATATATATATATATATATATATATATATATATATATATATATATATATATATATATATATATATATATATATACATAAATGTATACATCGAGTCCATTGATATCAGCTGCATCGTATCACAGTCTATCAGCCAAGTGCAATAAATCTATTGATATGCAGTTTATATTCATCAAAACCCTTCTTGCTTTGGTGCGAGGGACATTAATTACTGTCGGATTCAGCAGTGTGAGAAAATACTTAATGGCAACAGGTGTGTTTGTATCCATAAAAGCTTCACGGTTAATGGACTTTTATTTTGACGGGAGTTATTTGAATAATGGTTTGAGAAAAACTGTTATTTGGTTTCTGATTATCGTCTAATCCAGGAATATGAGTTTTGACGATGCACTTTTCTAGAGAAAATTCGCTCTGTCTCTTTCTTTATCTCTATCTTTCGTTTTACACATCTCCACGATGCCTGAATATGAACGTGTGTATGCTACTGCCATAGACATTATTACACGTTGGATAGCAGTCTAAATGTTTCAAGGTCGCTTTTCAGAGGCAGAGGAAAACCAGCTGTGTATGTCCGGTTTCTGGGACATTGTGCACCTGAGCTAGGGTTTGTCCCTTAAGCTCTGACGTGCAGTGTCCCAGAAACTGTGGATACACGGCTGGTTTGGCTGTACTTCACAGTACGATGATCTCGAATGTGTTAGGTTTCTTGGAACTGTGCACCAGTGAGCCCTTAAAATCGTATATTCAGTTTTTCTCCTAGCATGATTGTAAAAAAGGATTATTTTATGTCACTGATTTACTCACTACATATACTTGGTTTTTCTGAGGTGACCAATGTATGAAATGCTTGTTAACTATTATCTTCATCTTAAAATTCATTTTCAAAATTAGTAATTGCTTTTAAAGATATGGCAAGTAGCTTAGTTAGTGCAGTTGGATGCTAATACTACCGTGTGCACTTGAATTTTACTCTTGTTGCTAAACGAGGAAAGTTTTCTAGGCTTCTTAATTTATCATTTCTGTGGTTTTTATTCACAAAAATGTCGATAATCTCTGGAACATTCTTTTATTGTCAGTAATCAACTACTACCTGCAACCGTGTAACTTAACTTGTTTAGTGAAAGTCTGATTACAAAATACGTTGAAGCCTCAAGCAATTTATCTTTCGCAAAAATTTCCTAATAAGCATACATAACACGGTGATACAACATTACTTGATGATTTGACCGTTGTTGAACGTTCGTAAGTTAATAAAAACCGAGACACTAACACTAAAATCAAACCT
>JANJGK010000048.1:11737091-11739591 GCA_039081455.1 Macrobrachium rosenbergii
CCCACGCTAGTGCGTCTTCAGTTCAAACCTTAACGTCCGTTGAAGAACGGGATAGGTAAGTTAGGCCTTTACCCTATAGGAAAATTTCCCTATCCGCCTTAAGAATAGGTGGTCCTAAGGTCCCTTTTTCCTTCCTACCTGTCTCTTGGCGAATGTTTTAACAAGAACGGTGGACACCTGGGGTGACTGTTTTTGACCTAGGCCGGTCCGAGAACTTCAGAGAGAACCAAGCTTTCGGAGAGATAACACGTCCAGTTGGACCTCTTCCCCCTTTCTTTGTCTATTATTCTATTAGTGAAGTGAAGAAACAATTGCAAGAACTCCACGTCGGTCGTTGATGCGCACAACGTTCGTCCTAAGGTAAAGTCGCTTTTTTGTTCAAAACTTCGCCCATTCTTTTATCCTTTGTTTTCTGTATTTCAAATTTCCTTTGTTCCCCCTTCAGCCACCACTTACGGTATATGTGTTCACGAAGTCTAGATTAAGTCAAATTATTATGTTGTTAGCTTCAACCCCGTTATTCCAGTAAACTACCTAGGATTTAGGGTAAGCAAAATCAGGTTAAATCTCGATGCTTTTGTATGCCTCGCGTCCGAATGTTTGGAAGAACCGTTGCGTTTAAAATCAAATTCATCTCAAATATTCTTTGTTAAGGTTAATAACCCTTAACTGGCGACCTTTGGCTAATTAACGTCTGTCTTTGAGGTTAACTTTTGGCTTCAAGTGGCAGGTTACGTGTAATCTTGGTTTGCAGGGCCGTAAAAATTACGTAAATTGAATAATACATGATCAACCAAGACCCTCACACGTAACAATATATATATATATATATATATATATATATATATATATATATATATATATATATATATATATATATATATATATATTATATATATATATACACATACACGTTGATATTGAACCATTTTATATAACTAGGGGCAAGTATAGAAAAGAGCATGAAATTGCATAAAACCATATTCATTCTCTAATTGCCGAATCGACGTTACTTTTATTAATGCATGCCTGCAAGTAAAAATTCATATATTCATAAAAAACATTTTTTACAAATTAAGTAATTAGAGCTCAGCAGCTGATTAGGCATACGGATATGGGAATTTCGATTAATAATCCCTTCTTAAAGATGAACAAAGTTTATAAATATAAAACGAAGAACGGTGAACATTGGAATGTGCGAAAGTTACAAAAGATCAGTACGGTATTAACCGCTTTGGCATGCATTGTTCGATTACAAAATTTATTTGGCATTATATAAAAGCGAAATTAGTCATTAATATGCGTTTGTAGATTAACGTCTCCATAGGATATAAGGAAGAGTAAAAGAAAGGATATCTACCAAGACTCCACACCGTAACTGATGCGTGCCTTCAGGAGAATTAATTATAAAAAAACCAGCTCGAAGTAATTAAATCATAACTCTTTTTTCAGGAGTTTTATTCGCCCTTTGGGGTGGAAGCGTAATTGAACGTCCTCCTGCTGTCTGAACTTCGATGAAAATCTATTATTATTTTTCCTCTCAGTCTGTCTATCTATTTTTATGCTTTTGTTGATTTTTATGTGTTTAATCATGATATTAATGTTAATTTATTCTCTCTTATGCTTAAAAATTTACTCGCGCTCAAACCTACACTCATTCATACATATACATCCACACTCACGTGTATGAATTTATATGCAGTATGTATATATATATATATATATATATATATATATATATATATATATATATATATATATATATATATATATATATATATTCATACACGTGTGTGTGGATATGTATGTATGTATGTATGCATGCGTGTGAATTAGTGTACGTTTATGCACGAGTAACTTTATTAGCTTATGAGAAAAAAAATTATTGATTAATATCATGATTAATCACATAAAAAACAACAAAAGCATAAAAATGGATAGTCAGACTGAGAGGAAAAATAATAATAGATTTTTCATCCAAGTTCCGACAGCATGAGGACGTTCAATTACGCTTCCACCCCAAAGGGCGAATAAAACTCCTGAAAAAGAGTTATAATTTAATTACTTCGAGCTGGTTTTTTATATAATTAATTCTCCTAAAGGCACGCAACATTCACGGTGTGGAGTCTTGTTAGATATCCTTTCTTTATTTATCCTTCCTTTTATCCTATGAAGACGTTAATCTACAAACGCATATTAATGACTAATTTCGCTTTTATATTATGCCAAATAAATTTTATAATCGAAAAATGCATGCCAAAGCGGTTAATACCATATTGAGCTTTTGTAACTTTCCCACAGTATTTTACACCTCTTAATCTCTTTTTGTAGCAGCATTCCAATTTTCACTGTCCTTCGTTTTTTTCTTTATTTATCATAAGAGTTATTAAGGTATTATTACTCTCATAAACTTCGTTCATCTTTAAAGAGGACTTATTACTCAAAATTCCCATATACGTATACCTAATCAGCTACTGAGCACTAATTACTTAATTTAAAA
>JANJGK010000048.1:11742091-11762091 GCA_039081455.1 Macrobrachium rosenbergii
TATTTTACCATTCATCATGCATTTATATACCTAATAACATCACATGTTTAAGAAAAAGGGACCGTAGTGTTCTTCGTTGCAACTGAGGAAATCTATGTAAGTCGGCCATTTCCTGATTCTCCTGAAGGGTTAATTACAAAGGGAATTGAAGTTCTCAGTGAGATTGGCTAACATTTGCGCTACTCCGTCTGTCGGGGCCCATAGTATTACTGTAGTTTAAGTAATTTTCCTTCCTGGAATGGTCATGGAAATAGTTTATTATTGTTTGCACCTTTTATGTAAAGTTAAAAGCATCTCTCTCTCTCTCTCTCTCTCTCTCTCTCTCTCTCTCTCTCTCTCTCTCTCTCTCTCTCTCTCTCTCTCTAACCATTGCTTTTAACATAGTCTTCTATCAAAAAACTCACTCTGGCTCTCTTGATCATTTCTCTGAAACACGATAACCTCTCTCTCGCTCTCTCCTCTTAATCATTGCTTTTAATATAGTCTTTTATCAAAAACCTCACTCTGGCTCTCTTGATCATTTATCTGAAACACGATAATAACCTCTCTCTCTCTCTCTCACTCTCTCTCTCTCTCTCTCTCTCTCTCTCTCTCTCTCTCTCTCTCTCTGTCGTTGCTTTTAATTTCGTCTTTAACAAAAATCTCACTCTGGCTCTCTTGATCATTTCTCTGAAACACGATAACCTACTCTCTCTCTCTCTCTCTCTCTCTCTCTCTCTCTCTCTCTCTCTCTCTCTCTCTCTCTCTCTCTCTCTCTCTCTCCTTTCGAGATGTTTCCTTTCTATTTCAAATGCAACGGGGAGTCTATCAAGGGACCGCGGGATATGATAACGACAGTGACATTTATTTTCCTCCGGTGGTGACAGCGACTGCTTCTGAGATCCCCAAAGCGTTACTACTTTCCTCTTCCTTTTCTTAAAAGGAGCGAAATGCGTTGCCTTTCACCCCCTCCCTTATTTCTCTGAGAGAGACCTGGGACTTATCGCATCCCAGCCGTCGTTCAGGAGATAAAAGTTCGAATGGCTGAACCATGTTTTCTTTCTATTCCTTCCCGTGGTCGTCAGTACGTTTGCGTTTTATCCGATTGATTGTTATTTGTTCCTTTTTAGTTTTCTGTAAAAGGAAACTATAGACATGGCTTTGTCTGTCCATCCGCATTTTTTCTGTTCGCCCTCAGATCTTAAAAACTACTGAGGCTAGAGGGTTACAAATATGTATGTTGATCGTTCACCCCCCAATCATCAATCATACCAAATTGCAGCCCTCTAGCCTCAGTAGTTTTTATTTTATTTAAGGTTAAAGCTAGCCATGATCGTGCGTTTGGCACCGCTATAGGACATGACACCACCGGGCCGTGGCTGAAAGCTTCACGGGCCGCGGTTCATACAGAATTATACACTGTACAGAAAACTCGATTGCTCCGAAGAAACTTCAGCGCATTTTTTACTTATTTCATTTTAATTTCAGTATGAAGTTGCTTCAAGTAATAATAATAAAACAAATTATTGTCTTTATCGACAAGATTGTCATTTTCAGAAGTCTTCCTAAGCCAGTCGGTGGGTGCTCAGTCTGCAAAGAATTGCTCACGAACATTTTCTGAACTTTGCTTTCGTGTATTATAATAAAATAAGTCTTCCTTTTGGTATTAACACAGATTTTGCAAACTACATTCAAATATCCTGTCCAAATAAAGGTATCTTTCAGAAATTGCTGTGGCATTGTACTCTACTCATTCTAGACAGCTAAATGTTTAAGAAAACTGGCAAAGTTGGTTGAATATAACCAGTTAACGTCATTCAAGTGCAACTAATTCTAGGTGATTATTATTGCAAGATAAAGAATACTTTCACCGACCTCATTGCACGAAACATCATGTAACAAACGCTTTAGATATACAATTATTGTTACGCAAACTTATAGATTAATTGCCGTAATCATCATAAGAGAGAGAGAGAGAGAGAGAGAGAGAGAGAGAGAGAGAGAGAGAGAGAGAGAGAGAGAGAGAGAGAATTACCGGCTTGTGCCTCTTTTCCTTCTAAAAGCCAGGACAAATATTATTTTCACGGATGTGATTTCTCTCCAGGAACTGGATGTAATTGCTATTGTGCAGACGGACGTCAACCTCTGCTAAGCAGAAGATATATTAATTCCAAGGTCGTTTTTATTCTAGACGGCGGAATGGATGCTATACATAGAAAGACTACACGGAAAATAAAATGAAGTAAAGTTATAGCTAAGACGAAGGTTACTCTTCTTACAATCTCCTGCTGTTCTTTAGCAGAGACGAAGTCAAGACCTTTGTCAACGGACGTGGATACAAGGCTCCTTTTGAGCGTATCAAGGACAAGTTCCTTAGTTATTGTGTTATAGGAAAGTAGTTATTAAAATTCCCATAAAATTCCTCGAAACAGAACCTTGAATAATCTTTATTATGAAAATATTTGAAATAATAAGTTTTTAGTTGAAGGACAGTTATGGTAAAACATAGCGTTATAAAACTGAATTCTGCTCGACCAATAAGTTTCACCAGACAGCTTTATAGTTCTTGTTTGTAATCGCGCGTTGCAATCATTATGGACAGCAGATTGGGGAATGTATCAAACGTTTAAATGATGGAAATATTAAATTTCATTAAAACCTAAGATATTAATTTAACTTCTGGTTTTATGCGCTTTGATGTCATATAGCTTGTTTGCAATCGCGCATTGCGATAATTATGGACAGCAGATTGGGGAATGTGTCAAACCGTTAAATTATGGAAATTTTAAATTTCATTGAAACTTAAGATATTAATTTAATTTCTGGTTTTATGCGTTTTGATGTCATATAGCTCGTTTTCTTATGTAGATAATATTATGGGAAACATTTTCGAGATGTTTCATAGGGGCTGTCACTTTGAGACTTATTCTGAGGATATACATATGCTAGATCTTGCGACCGCGCACATGCATAGAAATCAAGAATGTACACTCTGTTGAGAATCCTTTTTTATTCTCAGAGCGTCTTATTTTCATGTTACTTGCCTGTTTATCCTTGTTTATTGATTGAAGTCCTTACTTAAAATTAGCATTTAAACCTACTTTTATTCGTATCCTTGTCTCTCTCCCTTTATGTATGTATATATATATATATATATATATATATATATATATATATATATATATATATATATATATTTATATATTTATATATTTATATATATATACACACATATATATACACACAACACATATATATATATGATATGTATATATATGTGTGTGTGTGTGTGTGTATTTTCATTTAAAGGATTGTATCCATCGGCTCAGGATTCCTGTCATTTATTTTTCATTTAACCTTAAATCTGAAAACAAATAGTCTTACAAAGGAAGTGAGCCAAATGAGAATCCCATAAAAAAAAATTGAGGAAAATACTCTTTTTCTTTTATCTTCGACTTCAAAACGCCGAGGGAGTCTAATGTGGCCATATTTTAATGCCGGGCGCCAAGGGAATCTCCAAACTTGAGATCATATTTCAAGATGCTTATCATGAAAGCAGGAGGCTGAAAATTCTTACTTATTACTTTCTCTCGTTGCAGACACTCCGCTTATTTCGTCCAGAAAGATTTCGAACATTTCTGCTTTGGAAAGAGAAACCCACAAGATTCCTGTGTGTATCTTGTTTACTTGTAAATATTTACATATTACTTTAATCTTTAGTACTTTCAGGTCCTAACTGTGACCCTTTTTCAAGAGATGTGAAGGTAGTCAGGTCCTAACTGTGACCCTTTTTCAAGAGATGTGAAGGTAGTCAGGTCCTAAGTGTGACCCTTTTTCAAGAGATGTGAAGGTAGTCAGGTCCTAACTGTGACCCTTTTTCAAGAGATGTGAAGGTAGTCAGGTCCTAACTGTGACCCTTTTTCAAGAGATGTGAAGGTAGTCAGGTCCTAACCGTGACCCTTTTTCAAGATATGTGAAGGTAGTCAAGGCCTTGAACCAGCCTGACTACCTTCACATCTCTTGAAAAAGGGTCACAGTTAGGACCTGAAAGTACTAGAGATTCAAGTAATATGTAAATATTTACAAGTAAACAAGTTATACACAGGAATCTTGTAGGTTTCTCTTTCCATATTCAGAAGAAAACTGAAAGAAATTTCTGCTTTGTTGCGAAATAGAGAGGATGAGATGAAGGCTCCATCGATGGAGAGACTCATGGTATGTTTTGCCCTCATCGATAAAGACAGTGTGAATAGAAATCGTAATTTCAAGGTCCTTTCAAGAGTTTCGGATGTGCTTGAAGTTTTCATGTGCTCATGACAGTTTATATGATTTTTTAAAGTAATACGAGTGATTTTAATTGTAACTCTGATGGCGTCAAAAACCTTCGCACCCCGCTTCGTCAGTTGTTCCACAGGTCGATTTGTTACTTGCACGCACTATCGATGAGGCTTTGTATTTAATAGAGACCGGTTGAAATTAAAACTGCTTTTGGGTTCTAAAGGTACTATGAAGGCTAACGCATTGCAAACATTACTCATAAATTCTCATGGGAATTAGCTAAACTGTAAGGAGGAGAATACGAGTATTTCTACTTTGAAAGCTAATTGAATTAGCTAGCCAGTGCTTCTAAAAATTAGGTTTTACTGTTAGTGTGTAATAATGAAGGAAAGAAATATTAGAGAAAATATTAAAATGATACCAGGTTAATATCCACAGCATACTGGATTATTTTGATATCTTTTTCAGATTTCCTTCGGACACCTCTACGTGCCGGTATTGGTAGATAAATCAGTACTGTATATGAGCTTAAGACAAACAGTTATCGCTGAACATAGCTCTGTGATTTTAACTCCGTTTGTAGACTAGTTAAACGAATCAGAGAACATGTTATTAAATGTGCCCACCTCTGGAGAGTAGGCCGATTTTTTTTTTATTCACATAAATACATTTTGCTTGGTCTTATCTTCCGCTGGATATTAACGCAACAAAACAGATTTAAATCTAAATTCAATATTTCTAAGGAATTTGATCAAAATCTACCACACTACGTGATCGTTGAATGAACATAAATTATTATTACGATCCTCCTGGAAATCGTAGGGTTGAATTTCATAAAAAATCGGTTCAGTATCCTTATTCTTTGCTTAACAGGAACTTACTTCCTATCAGATATATTAACTTTTTGTCTTGGGAAGGAATTACCATAAAATCTTGTATCTAAGATAGTAACACTGAACGGGTTTTACCTTGTATCTGAGATAGTAACACTGAACGGGTTTTAATTAAGGAGTACACTCAGAGGTTATGTTCCTTTATATCTTTAAAATTCCTAAATACTACAACACAGTAGGGAAGGTTTTGTAATTTCACAGACTCGTTGCATCAAAGAATACAAACTGGTGCTTTTTATTAGACACTCGCAAACATATATATATATATATATATATATATATATATATATATATATATATATATATATATATATATATATACACACATATATACACACATACATACACACACACACACACACACACACACACATATATATATATATATATATATATATATATATATATATATATATATATATATATATATGCCATGGGCTCTTTTAATTTTCACTGATTTCTTCTAAGATGAAAATACATCACAGTATTCTTGAGATAAGTTGGAATTCATTTTGATTTCTTTTAAAATGACTAAATATGAGAGTATCATTAAAAAAACCATTCTAGTTTCCCTTAGTATCGTTATTAAAAAAAAAATATATGTAATTGACAGCAAATTAAACTCCCTCTATTCCTTTCCAGTATAGATCGCATATTCACGATTGTAATTAATAATAACTAATACAGCATCGTAATTTCAGTAAACAATAGAGGTCAATATCATTATGTAGTATTCAAGTGAAAGAGGAACAGTGATATATATAAATATAATAATCACTGGCGCTATAGCATCTACGTATTCTCTTGGACAGTTTTCATTGCCCTAATTTTTGTTAACGTACTGCGTGTAATAAATTTTGTCATAAAATTGCCTTTGATATTCTGTAATATTAAACGCTCCCGTTTCAAAGGACATGAATCGCTGTGAAAGGTTTGTCGCTATTTTTCCCTAAATGAAAACTCCGGAAATTTATACTTTACATTACAGCAATTTATTGACTTATCCAGCACCTCATTAAACAACGAGTAAAGGCAGCGTCCACGCTATAAATTTCTAGATTCAAATATACTTTCTTTGATGAAATTATTGCGTCATATAATATTACACTTCTCTCCAGTATATCCTAGCGTTATGCGGGTGAACCTCGCTTTGTTTGAGAGAAATATGGTGCAAAGATCCTTTTAATTGGTAAACTGGTAATAGTATTCAGAAAATGTCCTTAATAATCCAGTGCAGTAAAATGACGTAACAAAGTCTGAAGTGCCAAAATATTTTCTCCTGAATAATTGCAGGTCAGTCAATAAACAGGTAAACATGTTAATACATAAAGAGAAAATACTTCAGAAAATGATACATAATGTAGAACTTCAGGGAAGATACACTCGAATGAAATAGCATTCTGCAAAACAGACTAAAATACTTGTAGTAAATCATGTTCTAACTAAACATTTTTGAAAAAACCTGTATTGCTATTAAAAAGAAATAAAAAATTATTTAGATACATAGTTATTCACGGTAAACCATTAAAAATGTCAAGGGAGTCAAGCGGGGCGCTGCAATGAATTTTTATTTCCTACCTCATGCTAATAAATGGCACCGAGATATGAAGTCACCCTGATTCACGTACGGCCATTTAAAAATAATTATCATTTTGATTGCATCTCCGCTCAGCTTAATCACCAAATGGTAATCAAAACAGCTTTTGGGGTGACAGTGAATTTCTCTCTGGCCGAAAAGTGAAAATACGAAAGAATTTGAAATGAAAGGTCCGCTGTTAGATTTTTTCTTTTTTTTATTGAAACGTGGTATTTGAAATGAAATGAAAGTCATAGCGATACAGTTTTTTTCGCAGTATTTTTTGTTCGTTGTTTAAATGCAAAATATGGTTCTCTATTTATGCCTATTGATAGTTATTTTTTTATGAGGTTATCGTTGTTGTTTGTCGACATTTCTTTTACAGGGCATTCATAAATACTGATAAATCTATTATCTTATGAATATAAAATACTGTTTAGTATTAATCATCTTTAACCAGACACATCATTAAATTTTTTTTTTCACTTTTTCCCGTCGAGTAGGAAGCTAGTTGGGCAAGCAATTACCCATATCAATTATATGGGTAGCGGGTTAATGTGGCTTTTCCTAACCAACATTCATCACCTCCTACAACAGCAATAACAATATTTAAAACAACCATCACTCCCACTACCATAATTATTCAAACAACAGCAACAAGAATAATAATAATCTCTCCAGTTGTTTCAGATAGTGGATGGCTATAAGAAATGTTTGACCAAGACTGAGGTATTAGAAGTGGCAGAAATTTCCTTTTCTCATATTCAAGATTCAATGAATTGCATTTCATTTAATTGCTTATCAGTTTTATTCTGGCTGTTTTAGTTAAATTTTATGTATGACATATTTCAATCCACTCTATCCTCTATCCGTCAGTTGGTAATATTTGGGTAAACTTGATTCTCGCGAATTAAACGGAAGGGTGACGCTGATGAGTTGAAAGGGGAACGCGTTGCATTAATTTTTGGTCGGCACATAAGCAGGAAATTAACGTGTGGTTCTTAGGGTAAGATTGGAGACGTTTCTCAGCATCGCAAATCCATATCCCTTTTAAAATTAGGTACATGGAGACTGAATGACAATGTGGACTTATGATTAGCATCCTCGAGCATTCTGTTCATAGTTGGCCAAATGTTACAAACTTATTAACCAGAACATGAATTCGACAGGCATTTATACAGTAGAGTCTCTATGAACTTACTACCTTTCTTGATAGCTCAGCGGTCAAAGCCACTGCCTATCTTTATTTCTAAACCAGGCAGTGGTTCGAACTCTGCTGGTGGCAAAGCACTTTCCAATTGTAATGCCTCTTGAAAGTTATTCCCCAGTTATGGTAAATTGGATATCAAGTGATCTTTGTGACTTAATATTTCATATATATATATATATATATATATATATATATATATATATATATATATACATATATATATATATATATATATATATATATATATAATATATATATATATAGATATATATATATATATATATATATATATATATATATAATATATATATATATATATATATATATATATGTATGTATGTATGTATGTATGTGTGTATATTATATATATGTGTATGTGTGTGTGTTTGTGCGTGTGCGCGTTTGTACGTATGCATCAGTGGCAACTGACTTTTATCTCCAATTAAAGGCAAGAAAAAGTTAAGTATACCGTAGTTTAACCAGACCACTGAGCTGATTAACAGCTCTCCTAGGGCTGGCCCTAAGGATTAGGCTTATTTTACGTGGCTAAGAACTAATTGGTTACCTAGCAACGAGACCTACAGCTTATTGTGGAATCCGAACCACATTATACCGAGAAATGAATTTCTGTCACCAGAAATTAAGTACCTCTAATTCTTCATTGGTCGGTCGGAGACTCGAACTCGGACCTAGCAGAGTGCTAGTCGAGAACTCTACCGACTCGTCCAACGAGGAACTTATCAAAGGCAAGAACGCTACCAACAGATTCACACAGGTCTTACAAGAATTTGGAAAAGTACTTGCCAAGTACTTGAGGCTTTACCAAACTTCTCAGCCCAGCAATGGCTCAACTGAAAGAATTTCAATCTTAACTACTGCGTATGTGCGAGTATTACTGAAAACAGAAGCAATACTGTTTGCAATAAAAATCTGTTTTGTGTTTTTCTGTGTATCAGTATTTGTACTGTGAGCGTTTAAGTCAAGTCGAAAATAGATTATTAAAGATGATGTACTATAAAGGATTTGCATCCAGTAAAATGTGCAAGTATTCGATATGGCGTTCCATCGATTATGATATAGAGATATATTACCTAAATCATCTCGTATTTCATACAGATAATATGCCTAGTTATTCATTGTCTATTCGCATGAAGTTGATTAATCACATTGCTTAAGGCAGATCTTAACCGAGACATATTATCTACCAAGGATGCTGACATATCATCGATCTGCAAATATCCTTCTTAATACCTCTAATTATTTCCTGAAGAGATCCTTTCCCTTACCATTTTCATGAAATCGTGGAAACTTTGAAGATTTTCCAATACGAAGTGATGAGTCTGAGTGATAGCGTCTATGCCTATTTCATTTATAAATTATAAAATGTCTACGGATTTTACTTTATGTTACTTTCGACTTAATATTACTAAAGTGTTTCTTTCTTTTTTTGCACTGCAGGGACCGAGATGAGCATGAATGCCTATGATGATATTTGCATATCCTAAAAACTGATGGTTAAAACCGTTTAAGAATACCAAAGAAGACATGACGTGTGTCTGTTCCACATGGCCCTTATCGGATTAAGAAAGCAGGACGAACGCAGAGAGGACAAGAGAGAAGAAAGGAACAACAGTAAGTACTCACTGAAACCAATGACAATGACAAACTTACGTCTTGGATGAAGTGCATCCAAGCATGACACTAGAGACGAGTCATTTAACAGACTAGAAGCCTTTAGTCACACTGTCCAGAAGATTAGTGGGTACACAGATACTCCCTACAAAATCGAGTGAATCTCAGATGAAGTTAGAGGATGTTTGCTTAAAGGGAAAGATCACTCACTTCACTCAGCCTATAATGTGGTCTTCTTATCTTTGGCAGATCAGAGATTCAGCATCCATATCCCTGACCATAACTGAAAAGGTAGATTAACTTGAGGCAGAGAGAGCAGAAACAAACTATTTTTGCAACCATCAAAACGAATTAGGTTTTGTCCTGTCCCCTTTAGATATTTTCCAGATCTGAATTAGGGGAGATTGGTAACGAGCTTTCGGTGAGAGATAAATTTGATTGATGAGGAAAACATAATATTATATATATATATATATATATATATATATATATATATATATATATATATATATATATATATATATATATATATATATATTATATATTATAATTGATAAAGTATTTCTTCGCCAGAGGGATTAAAAGTGAGGTGAAAAAGGCCCACAAACAAACTGTTTGTACGACAAAACCATATACTTTGATAATCACTGGTGAATGTGCCCAGTTGGTAAGTGACGAGTGTATTTATATGCCCTATCCATGTGTGGTACGACGACATTGATGCAATGGAGAACGCGGTTTTCCCTTAATGGAAGGGGCCAGTCCGTTGTGATTTGGTCCCATGTAGTTCTCATATGTGTCGCGTCTGGTAGACATATTTGCCGGAGCACTTGCTTGAAAATAAGCCATGAGGTTAACTTGTCAGTGAAATCCGATTTCCAGTGTCCTGACAGACTGACATTTTTAGTTTGACTGATGATGACGGATTTCAGAATCTTTTTCTACGGGGAGTTAGCTATGAAAAATAGCTGTTTACTCCACTTCATAGTATGGCCATTCTCCCTCACACGGAAATCTTAAAGCTCCCTGAAGCATTCCTTACAATCTCTGAGAATGGTTATCAGAGCAACGACCGTACAAGAGGAAAATTCAGGAATCCGCCATCATCAGTTAAACTAAGATTGTGAGTCTGTCAGGACAAAGGACATCGAATTTCGCCTACGAGTTAACCTCAAGACCTATTCCCGAGCAAGTGTTCCAGGGATACCGCTCCAGACTCGACACAGCTGGGAACTAAGGGGAACCAACGAGAATTGGCCCCTTCCATCAAAGGACAATCACCATCTCCGACGCCACCGACTTCGTCATACCACACTTGCATATGCCATGCAAAATACACTCGTTAATTACCAGCTGCAAACATTCACCAACGATCTGGATTGCAAGCGTTTATTTATCGAAGTACATGGGTTTGTCGTGTAAACTGTGTTGATGGGCTTTTTTGGACTTCTCAGAATACATTGATATTTGTTTGTATATATATACAGTGTATATATGTATATATATATATATATATATATATATATATATATATATATATATATATATATATATATGAATATATATATATATATATATATATATATATATATATATATATATATATATATATATGAATATATATATATATATATATACATGAATATATATATATATATATATATATATATATATATATATATATATATATATATATATATACATGAATATATATATATATATATATATATATATATATATATATATATATATATATATATATATATATATATACATGAATATATATATATATATATATATATATATATATATATATATATATATATATATATATATCACGTAGCAGTACATATAATAATTCACATAATAAGTAACAATAAAGAGAGAATCGCGCGAGAAAAGTCTTTAGCACTGGCAAAGCCAACCGATCGACGCGCAATCAAGCTTCATCCTGTAAATTCACAGGATCTAATTTCGTTTCTCGGCTGAAGTCTGGGATCAGCTGAATTCGCACCAGCCTTTCCCTTCACCTCCTGTAAAGCTTTCAAAGTGGACAAAAATCATCCTCAAATTATCATAAAGATATTTAAGAAGTCTGGGTTAAAATTACCACGAAGACTGGTTAATTAACTGCGGAAGGAATGACCGTTTCCAGTAAAAGTAATGGTCATCTGTTCTCTTCCGGAGCCTCACCGCTCCTTCGTCAATGGGAACAACCATTATCAGTATATTTAAAACTGCCGTCATTTCACTTCCATTTTGTTCTTGAAATGTTTTTAATTTTTTTTTATTCGGCAGAAAAAAGTTTTCATGATGTAATTTATATTTCTTTTCCTTTTACCACTTTATATTAAGTCATTCTCAATTTTATTATCAAACTTCTATATTATAATTCTTATTGCAATCTAAGTAAGTCATGCGCTCTGATAAGAGACTGTGGTATTGTAGAAGGCTTTAAAAGTATTAAATCTAATTAGTATAACAAATTATTTTTTTCAATGTCCTTCGTGCGAAACAGCTCACTTTACTCATTTAAACAATTTTTGTTTTATATTTTGTTAGTCAACATCTCATGCTGAATCTTTTACTGTTATCACGAACTGGCATCCCCTACAGCTCTTCATTGGAGGAGGTGGGTAGAGCTCTCGGCTAGCACGCTGTTGGCCCAGCGTTCGACTCTCCGACCGGCCAATGAAGAATTAGAGGAATTTATTTCTGGTGATAGAAATTCATTTTTCGTCATGATGTGGTTCGGATTCCACAATAAGCTGTAGGTCCCGTTGCTAGGTAACCAGTTGGTTCTTAGCCACGAAAAATAAATCCAATACTTTTCATATACTTTTACTTAACTTGCTTACATAGTTCGGGTTTCCCTGTAGAAGAGCCCCCGTAGGGGGGATGGGTAGTGCCGTTAGTGCAACTCATGCGATGCACTGTAGGCATTACTTAAGGTTCTTTGCAACGTGCCTTCGGCCCCTAGCTGCAACCCCTTTCATTCCTTTTACTGTACCTCCTTTCATATTCTCTTTCTTCCATCTAACTTTCCAACCTCCCCTAACAATTGATTCATAGTGCAACTGCGAGGTTTTCCTCCTGTTACACCTTTCAAACCTTTCTATTTTCAATTTCCGTTTCAGCACTGAAGGACCTCATAGGTCCTAGTGCTTGGCCTTTGGATTAAATTCTGTATTCAATTCACTCCTATAGAAGAGTACTTGTTCTTATTGAGTCACTTGAAATTAGGTAAAAAATTATTTTACAACAAAATCCTAATTATATGACGGCTTCCAACTAAAGAAAAGGTCTCTCTCTCTCTCTCTCTCTCTCTCTCTCTCTCTCTCTCTCTCTCTCTCTCTCTCTCTCTCTCTCTCTCTCTCTCCAACAGGATATTCTGATCTAAATGGCAAGTTAAGTATTTATTAATGTCAATATTCTTCAAGTCTTCTCCAAATATCGGAGACAGCATCCAGTGTTTAACCCGTGGATGCAATTATTGCCTACAGTGTGCGTTGTGCAGTCGCGCTGCTGGGGGCGTCTTTATGTTTCTCTTCTTCTTGTTTTTCCATATCCCTTTAGCTACCCACACCTCATTTAATTATGGCCGAACCCCTTCACTCAGTAGTCTGAGGTCTAGATACGGACTGAGTGGTTTTACTGAATCACTTTTTAATGATATTGACACTTGATAACTACAGTACAACCCACTCACAGGATGGAATTGTCCTCCCTCTGCGTTTATGGAAATGCCCACAGCGTTCCTTGTTTGTTTCAAATGCTAACACGAATTCCTCTCGATAAGACGTTATGTTGCATTCCAGCAGCACCAAGTAAATGGCTACGCCATTCCAACCACTATTCACTTATAAGGCGTTTTATTGTTCATACAGACCTTATATGCATGGTTTACGCAAGCTTTCTCCCACAAAAGGTAGGAAATAATCAGTACTTGGAGTCTATAAAATTTCATTATTGCAGGAAGACATACCAGAATAGTCTTGTTACATGTGGGAGAATATTTAAACGAGCGTTTACGCCTGATTTTGACTGTGCTCACTGTTACCGATTTACCAGGCTGTTGCCTTTTTGAAAATTTCAGATATTTCTTTGTCCTCTTGATTAAAATATCATTTGCTGCTAGTCCTCGTGCTTAGAGAGAGTTTCTGTCTTTGTTACGTTCGTTTCTGCTTGGCCAGCCTAGCTTTCATTTTGTGGTACCATATAGTATTCAAGCGGCTGTGCTTTCATTTTTCATTACCTGTTTTCACATAATCGATTATTACCACTGAAGAGTGTCTTCTAACATCTCTGTTTACTCTGAGGTTAGTATTCGAGATATTATTAATTTCAAGCCAGTTAAAATTGCTCTGCTAATTCGCGTACAATATATTAAATTATATATGTTTATATATTATTAAACTATTCCTGTGATACAGAAATGTTTCCTCATTAATGAGAAATTATTAGGGCACAGTAGTCCGATTTTCATGTTTCATCTGATGATCTCACTTGACAGTAGCTGAAATCGCAGGCATTTTATTTATTTCTCTAACTTATTCCATTACTATCTTACATCATTTAAACAGGAAAATAACTGATTAGATAAATAAATGAGGCATTAGCTTTGTCCTCATTTCTTACGCAAAATATTTACGTCGAGTTCATCTTCATTTATTTACACCTCGGTTTTAGTTTTCTGTAAATTAAAACTACTGACATTGCTTTGTCTGTCCGTCCGCACCTTTTCTGTCCGCCCTCAGATCTTAAAAACTGCGGAGGCTAGAGGGCTGCAAATTGCTATGTTGATCATCAACCCTCCGATCATCAAACAAACCAAATTGCAACCCTCTAGCCTCAGCAGTTTTTATTACATTTAAGATTAAAGTTAGCCATGATCGTACGTCTGGCACCGCTATAGGTGCCACCAACACAGCCCACCACCGGGCCATTGCTGAAAGTTTCATGGACTGCGACTGAGAGTTTCATGGGCCGTGGCTGAGAGTTTCGTACAACATTTAACGCTTTACAGAAAACTCGATTTGCGATGAAGAAACCTGGGCGCATTTTTTACTTGTTTATTTTGCTACAACTACAGGGCAATGTACTCAATGAAAGAGGCTCAGTATTTCAACATTAAAAAGCAAATAATGACGAAGGCAATAAAAAATTAACTTTACTCCCATTTTTGTTCACGGAAAAAGTTAACTTAAAATCCTTGAATGATAATTTCGTTTTTTCATCTAGGTCTTCCGATCCTCTTTCCGTTATTCTAAAAAATGAGCCGTCAGGAATCCTTACATAAATGGTATAGAGGCGTTAGCATAAAGTCTAAGGCATAAAGAATTCCTACCATTTATGAAAAGTCCATGAGGCTAGAAGGCAATATCCGATTTATTTAGATGTCATGGCTGCCTCTATGCCTTTTTTCAAATTACTTTAGCAATGAAAAAATTTGCATTTTTTTTTTATTTACGAGGTTACTCAAGTAACCTGAATCATTAACTTCCCGCCTGAAAATCCATTTTAACTTTATAGTTTTAAAAGACACAAATGACGAAACTGATCTTGATTTGGATATTAAACTTGAAATCTCTCTCTCTCTCTCTCTCTCTCTCTCTCTCTCTCTCTCTCTCTCTCTCTCTCTCTCTCTCTCTCTCTCTCTCTCTCTCCCAAGGCACACCCACACACATATGCAAACAAATTTTTCTTATTTTCTTGAATAATACACAATAATCAGCTTCACCCTCTTAGCTACATTATGTCAAAGTAACTTTCACTTTGCAGCCACAGCAGAGGGAGGTCGAGAATGCGTCTAAAATCTTCCTGTGCAGGATGAGCACCGCATCCTGGAGTTTTGAGAATCAGTAAAAAACAAATTGCTTTATTGCTGTTTCAAGATTGTCTGACTTAGACCGAAAATCATATGCACTTTGATTATTTTCTCACTTTGAACTTTACCGTAGTAAGATGTAGCGCTATCCTTAAGTACTTGGAAGTTAAGTATACCTTAGTTTAACCAGGCCACTGAGCTGATTAACAGCTCTCCTAGGGCTGGCCCGAAGGATTAGACTTATTTTACGTGGCTAAGAACCAACTGGTTACCTAGCAACGGGACCTACAGCTTATTGTGGAATCCGAACCACATTATACCGAGAAATGAATTTCTATCACCAGAAATAAATTCCTCTAATTCTTCATTCGCTGGTCGGAGGCTCGAACTCGGGCCTACTGACTGATCCAACGAGAAACTTTAAGTACTTGGAAACCAAACGATAAATTAACGTATATGCTGAGGACGTTATTTTTTTCTCCTGGTTTAATAACATAGTGTGAAAAAAAACTCGAAGCAGAGTTCTAGAGCAAGAAATCACAGATACATCACCTTTAAAAGGAAGATGGAGTGTCCTCTCTCCCATATAACCACCTCCCACAAAAGAAAAAATATAATAATAACTTTTAAAGTTCTTATAGGGACATGTCTGGTGTGTCGTGGCGCCAATTACGTCGTATGAAACACCCACCCAAAAAATTTCTGGACCTTTTTTTTTTTTAATAAAGACTAACTTATGGGGAAGAGCTGTGGTAGAACGAAATAAGAAACCTTTTATCTATTATTTTTGTTTCTGTCTATTACGAGACAGAGACAGAAAGACAGAAATTCAATCCGGTGAAATTGGAAGTCTCATTAAAACAGTTTAAGTTCCTTCACATAAAACGATACTATGTTAATTAAAGGCTTCTTTCGCTTAAGTAAATACGTTACAACATTCACAAACATATGATTATATTGCCTTGTAATCTCGGTGCTAGTTCTGAGTTTTATCAGTTACACAGCAAATACAAAATAAACGAAAACATTAAACAATTACCAAGAGGGATTCTTGTGTTTCATTTACTTAACAAAGACTGTAATTATCCCGGTGAGCAATTCGTGGAATTTTAGATGTTTGAGAATTTGGTGAAATCAATAGTCAAAAGGAACCAGATGAATTTAGTTCGTTATGAATAGTTGGAAGATTTTGGAATCAACCAATTTTGGGATATAAAGTCTGAAAATTAAAAAATATCCGTGTTTTTAACTCGTCAGTATTATCAACACACAGCAGGATTAATAATTAATAACGTTTGGGTACTCCTGTAAAATCTATTCCTTCATCAAATATATTACTGGTAAAGATATTTCATAAGTCGTGTCATTCGCGTTTAGATCTTCCCAGACTGTACCATCCAATGGATAATTCTAGATATGCAGTTACTTCTAATAGTATTGCCTTAATTCTTTGACGTTCAATATTAAAGATTTTTAGAAAGTTATTCCTGTGTAGGTGAATCGATACTTCTTCGAGTCTGAAAATTGAGGAGAGGGCTATTTTGTTTGGGAGGTTGGTATGAGTCTCATTTCACAGCTTTTTGTGATTTTTTCTTTTTTGTCTTATAGTGCTGTTTATTTATTTTGTTTAATATCTTATTTCCTTTTCCTTGCTTTTTCTTTTTAATAGTTTATTATTTACTTCACAATTTCCTGTTCTATATTGGGCTGCTCTCCCTACTAAGGTCATCAACTTGTAGATTTGTGTTTTCCAGCTAGGGTCACTCAACTCGTAGTTTTGTTTTCAAACAAGGGTCACATTCGGTTAATAATAACTAGATGCTAACCCACATGCATTAAATTCTTTGGTTACCTAGCACTTGGATTTTCAGGTGAAAAACTCCGTTATTTATGATGGTTTAAAAGATGTTAAGTGTAGCCTCGATTCTCTGCTGGATAACGTAAGTTGCCTGGTGGCCGAGCTAAAAAAGAAAATTGAAAGTATAAAAGTAAATGCCTGTGAAAACTTACCAAGGTTAGAAGTACTTAAAAATAAATATATGACTGCAAAACGATATTAATGGAATAGGGTGAAAATAACAGCTTGTCGTTCATTACGAGAAATCATTTATATTCATGGAATGAGGAAAGTAAGACACTATTTCAGCGAGCCTGTAAACCAAAAATCTTGCTCATGTTGTTACCCTTGGGCTTTTGGACAGAAATGTTACCCTCATCTTCCATGTCATGATTGACAATAAGTGAAATGCATCAGAGATCTTCACGTTACGAATATACGAAGTGGATTAGATAGAAACCAATGTAGTTTTTTTCAAGTCCAACTCATGTGCACACAGCATCACAAGGAGATTAGAAAAAATAAATAATTACAACACTGTAGGTCTCATATGCAACAACAAACCAGTCACGGCGTGGACATCGACGGCAACGAGTTTGAAGAGACGGCCAATACCAAGGAAAAGGACTCTTGAGGGTACCTATTATCCAGATCATCGACTAAGCCTTCTTCACAAAGGACTCATAGGCACAGCTATCAGTACAGTCCTACAACTGCAGTCCAGAGATCAAGAAACGGAAATTGGATATTTCAGCTATGGGGAATTTGGCCATCACGAAAGGAGATGTTATACTGTTTATAAATGAAGATGTGCGTTTTATAATAAGATTGGCCACAAAAGTAGACTTTGCTTTCTTTGCGATAACTAGGGAATTGGACACTTGCAGAGAAGGCAAAGTGATATACTACACTAGAGAGGTTAAGGTCCGTTTTAAGGCCGGACGGTGCTGTCTATTTAATTCCTGCAATAATTTCATCTTTTTGTGGGCATACACTATTCATGATTGATTTTACATGTGTATATTGTTCCTGTTATTGTTTTTCTTATGGTTGTAAATGTTAATTTATGCTTGTCTTACATGTTGATGCCTCTTTCTGGTGATATTGAACTTAGTCCTGGTCCACAGAATCGATCACGGAAATGTTGTATTTCATATAGCAATATCCATGGATTAAATGAGAATGAAAAGGATTAGATGCTCCTGCTGTCAATTCTGACATCTTTTGTTCTGAAACTTACGTCTGGTTTGTAACATATTTTAGTACTCTTGCTTCCATGCTTCAAGAAGCTCAAGCATAATGCCAGTTCCTCGAAGTGACTGGATATTAGACAGGGTTTGTCCATATCTCAGAAGGCGCTGTATGAATGTGATGTCATGAAATGCAGATGGTTAAAATCCATTCAAGGTTAATAAGTCTTTATGTTTTTGCTTTCTAGAGGAACCTAGATTTGGATGACTGTGCTCATGGCTACTTTCTTACCAAAATGGCAGCAGTTCAGGAAGCTGATTGTGGGGCTTGTCATTTTCATTGATGATTACAGTGCTCATCATACTGAATGGGTGAGCTCAGTTACTGCCACATATAATCAGCTCATTGCTGATTTAAATTTTTCCACTATTTCTGGTTGTGAGCAGTTAATAAAAGAACCCTCACGCCATTTTGGCAACCGTCTTGACCTTATATTCACAGATGTCACAAGTACTGTATCTTCTGGAGGTGAGCTCATTTACTGTCACATATAATCAGCTCTTTGCTGATATAAATTTTTCTACCATTTCTCGTTGTGGGCAGTTAATAAAAGAACCTCACGCCAATTTGGCAACGATCTTGACCTTATATTCACAGATTTTACAAGTACTGTATCTTCTGGTGTGGGTTTGCTGGTGGGCTGATCTGATCATAGCTTGATTAAGGTTATTGTGGAGATATATCGGATTGTTCGTGATATTTACTTTTTCAAAAAGGTATACTTGAAATCCCGGGCCAATTTGGATGGTATACACCATGATTTTTTTTAGCTCAGTTGGAGTGATATTTATAGAAATCCAAATATTACTGAGTGTTTTAATGATCTTAACACTATTATTGAGATAAGAATTCCTTCTAGGATCCTCAAGTTTTGTCTTAAAGATAAAACATACTGAATATAAGCTTGCCTGCCATAAAAAAGAGGCAGGTTATTTAAGTAAGAATAATCAATAAGACTTTGTTTTGGTCTAATTTCATTGAGCTCAGGTTGTTCATGAAAGAGCTAAGAGAGCTTATGATGAGGGTGTGAAGGAGATCTTGCTCTCCTGTGGTGATGTCCATCAATGGCAGTCTGCCTTTGAGTCATCACTCGGAGTAAATTCAAGTGTGCCTTCCCTTGTAGATTGAAGTATGCCTTCCCTTGTAGAAGGTGATGGAACTGTTTTATATTTCCCTAAAAAGAAGGCCAAGACTTTCTGCTGAAGTCTTTGTGAGTGAACAGTGTGGTGAGTAATTACTGTTGCATCAGTCATGCTTTCCAGAGCCCAAGTTGTGTTCAGTGGCCTTAAGATCTAGACAAGTCAAAACTTTGCTTCTTGGCCTTGACAGTTACGGTAACTTCGGCCCCAACGAGATCTTTCCCAACTTTTTTAAAAGGACCACTGATTTAATTGCTTCTTAGAATACTACTATTTTCGGAAGGGTACTTGGACTTGCAAGTGGTCCCTCTGTTTGGAGGAAAGGAAACATTGCTGCATTACCTGGGGAACTGAGTCCGTGCTCATACCCCTCAGAAT
>JANJGK010000048.1:11767091-11769591 GCA_039081455.1 Macrobrachium rosenbergii
TCCATATTAATTTAGTAAACTTGCATGAGGGTATGTGACGAATGTCGACGATTCGTCAGTATTCATTATATTTTATGAACAGAAAAGCAGTTTCAGTCTAAAACACTGTCCCTCACTGAATACGAAGCGTAACCCACAGAACGAGAAAGGGGTGATACTTCGTCTTATCTACATGGCGGGAGCTTCGTGGGAAGCCGTGTTTAGTACTATCCCCTCGGGGATCAAAGTATTAAATTTCAAACCACCGTACGGTAAATGTAAAGTGGACGGCCGTAGGAAGACCACACAATATAGATGATCCCCGAGGGGCTAGTATTAAACACTGCGTTCCAAGGAGCTTCCGCCATGTAGATAACAAGCCAAGTAGCACCGGGCAAGTTTTCTGTGATTATCAGCATTGAAAATGACATTAACAATTTTATCTGTTAAAAAGCTGTTAATGTCATTTTCAATGGTGATAATCACAGAAAGCTTTAAAATTAATTTAAATGGGCTACGTCACAGCAAGAATTCAAGCGTATCTGAACCTCTCGAAAATACCTTGAAATTAAGCTTTCTCTTGATACTGTCTCTACCGAGAAGGGCAAAAACACGAATTAATCCATCCGTCGCTGGAGCTGCCGGCTCGTCCTTCCTAATTCGCAGCAAAGCAGAAACGCCCGAAATCTTTCTGGGGAAATTATGCAGCGTGTCTGCAACGAGAGGAAGTAATAAGCAAGAATTTTGTGCGTCCTGCCTCCATGATCAGCATCTTGAAATATGATCTCAAGTTCGGAGATTCCCTCGGCGCCCGGCATTAAAATATGGCCACATTAGGCTCCCTCGGCGTTTTGAAGTCGGAGATAAAAGAAAAAGACTATTTTCTCGATTTTTTTTTTTTTTTTGTGAGATTCTCATTTGGCTTCTTTTTTTTTTAAGGACTTTCTTTATTTAAAGTTTCAGATCAAAAGTTAAAGGAAAATGAGCCGAAAGATACATTACTTTGGATCAGAACACACAATTATGTATATATAATATATATATATATATATATATATATATATATATATATATATATATATATATATTATATATATATATATATATATATATATATATATATATATATATATATATATATATATATATATATATATATATGTATACCTGAGATAGAGAAAGAGAGAACGAGAGAAAGTAAAAGTCGATGCTCTTCGTGTTTCAGTCATTTTCTATACCTGGACAAAAATTACATAAATGAAGATAATATTGTTCAAGCTTGTAGAAGGAAAACAGTTACAAGTCGGTAATTCTCTCTCTCTCTCTCCCTCTCTCTCTCTCTCTCTCTCTCTCTCTCTCTCTCTCTCTCTCTCTCTCTCTCTCTCTCTGCTCCATGGATGAGTAGATCGGTGCTCTATAAGTTTGCATAACAATGGTCACATATCTAAAGCGTTTGTTACTTGATGCTGCGTACAGTGTGATAGGTAAAAAGTATTCTTTATATATCTCACAATAATAACCTGAAGTTTTTGTCTAGAATTATTTGTATATTGTTGGCGTTAACCGAATTTCCCCGTTCTCTTGGACTTTTCCAGGGCTCTCTAGATCAACTAGCGTAAAATGCCAGTTCGATTTCACAAAGAGACCTTTATTTCTTCACGGTATTTAAGTATAGTTCGCAAAATCTGTTTCTATCGGAAGGAGTGCTTATAATAACATAGGCACCAAAGCAAAATTCGGAAAATGTTCGTGAGGAATTCCTTGTATAGTGAGCACCCACCGATTAGATTAGTGAAGGACAGAGAATTACACACTTTTGTTAATTAGGGCGGTATTTGTTTGATCATTGCTTGTAGAAACTCCGACTAAAATTAAAATATAAACAAGTAAAAAATGCGCCGAAGTGTCTTCGGCGCAATCGAGTTTTCTGTGCAGCGTAGTATGCTGTATGAAACTCTCAGCTACGGCCCATGACACTCCCAGCCTCGTCCCATGAAACTTTCAGCCACGGCCCTGTGGCGGCCAGACGCACGATCATGGCTAAATTTAACCCTTAAATAAAATAAAAACTGTTGAGGCTAGAGGGCTGTAATTTGGTATGTTTGATGATTGGAAGATGGATTATTAACATAGCAATTTGCAGCCCCCTAGCCTTAGTAGTTTTATAAGATCTGATGGCGGGCAGAAAAAGTGCGGACGGACGGACAAAACGCCACCTCAATAGTTTTCTTTTACAGAAAACTAAAAGGCACTAACAATAATCAACCAGAAAAATTTAAGGTGAATTGTGGAGAACGGGAAAGAATAGAAAGATTACAAAAGTCTATACAAAAGTCTTGCCATTCGTATTTTATCTTCAGAACCACATCTGGGATAGGATACTTTATAGTTCTCTCTAGAAGAAAGAAGAAGAGGTAAAGAGAGCACATTCCGTTCATTTTAAGAGGAAGAAGATGAAAGTAGCAAGGGTTTGGGGGTTCTTAGAATAAGTAGCTGTCACCACCCGGGAATATTAAATGTC
>JANJGK010000048.1:11772091-11777091 GCA_039081455.1 Macrobrachium rosenbergii
AAAGGAAAAACGAGAGTTAGGGTGCTGAGTGTTAGAAGAAAGGCCTCAACTCGGCATTTTATTTTATCAGGGAAAAGTTGATTTTAATAGGTTAGTCATAGTTAAATATGGATTTTCAGGTGTAAAGATCACTTATAGCTTTCAGAGAGAGGTTAGGTAAAGGATGGTATTCAGTTCCCTAGATGAGAGACCAAATGTCATTAGCAATTTTCTGGTATTTAATTCCATACCAAACCTCTGTGACTTAGGGTCCTGTGTCTATCGTATGCAGGACAGGACGGTGTTCACTTGCAATTCTCAAAGTAACTGAGATTTTCCCCAAAATATTTGCTATAATGCATATGTGGCGACAAAGTTAGTTTCGGTTACATATTTATGAAGGAATAGCGTCGGATATCTATATTTAAGAAGGAGCGATGTCTGAAAACATCCACTTGTATTATGCAACAAAACAAGAACACCACCGCGCTACGGTTTTGCTTTCGTGAAATACGCCAAAACAATCTACCTCCTACAATAAGAAATAAAAACTATGAAACAACCATTACTCCCACTGCCATCAGCACCAAGAACAACAACATCAGTAATAACAATCTGTCCTGTTTTTTAGATACTGAGTGATTATAACAAAGGGTCAGACCGAGCCTGATTTAGAAGGAGGCGGCAGAGATTTCCTTTGGTATTTTCAAGGTTCAGGTAATTACACTTCATCTAATTGCCTATTAGATTTTTCTAACTGTTTTTGTTAAATTTTGTCTAAGAAATAATTAAATCCACTCATTTTGTCAACGATTTAAACAAGGCGTTAGTAATATTTCGGTAGACTTAACCCTCGCAAATCAGACGAAGGGCTGACGATGATGAGTCGAAAGGGGAACGTGTCCTACAAATTTTTGGTTGGCACATAAGCAGGAAATTACCATGTGATTCTTAAGGCAAGATTGGAGACGTTTCTCAGTATTGCAAATCCTTTTCTTTTTATTGAAATAAACATAGAGAGACGGAATGACAATCACATTTGGATGTGTGATCAGCTCCCCCGAGCGCTCTGCTCATGGTGGGAGCGTATCTGAGTGTCCTAAAAAGTTAAGTATATCTTAGTTTAACAAGACCACTGAGCTGAATTAACAGCTCTCCTAGGGCTGGGCCCGAAGGATTAGACTTATTTTACGTGGCTAAGAACCAATTGGTTACCTAGCAACGGGACCTACAGCTTATTGTGGAATCCGAACCGCATTATGACGAGAAATGAATTTCTATCACGAGAATAAATTCCTCTAATTCTTCATTGGCCGGTCGGAGAGTCGAACGCTGGGCCAACAGCGTGCTAGCCGAGAGCTCTACCCCACCCCTCCAATGAAGAACTAGCTGAACCTCACGGTTATTATTATCATTGTTCAATACCAGGTACCATGAGGTAACTTTATACAATTTATAATTATTGTGTCTTTCTGCCAAGCTTTACAAAGGGAAATAGGGAAGCAATGGTCAGTGTGTGTATATTATTCGTAAATATATCCCGTACAATAATAACCATACTTCTGTGTTTTTTCTTTAGTATGACTGGCATTAAAAAACAAAATACACCATGGGAATTTATCTTTATTTGATAATGCTCGTTGATGTATGCAAACTGATATAACATTTTCGTATGTCTATAACATATTCGTAGAATACTTGAATTCATTTTCAAAGTACCGAATATATCACAAGATATGAGCACAAATATTATATAAATATCATACAATTTATGACGGCATATGCAACGAATGTAGACGCATAATAATAAAACTAAAACATCTGAATGAACATTTCCTATATATACAGTATGTATATACAGTATATATATAATATAATATATAGTATATATATATATATATATATATATATATATATATATAACTTATATATATGTATATATATATATATATATATATATAATATATATATATATATATATATAATAACTTATATATATGTATAATATATATATATATATATATATATTATATATATATATATATATATATATATATATATATATATATATATACATATATATATATATGCACATATACACATGTATATATATATCACTTATAAATTATTATATTTCTATTGGTTTAAGCACAAGAGATCTTTTACAGCAGGTAGGCACATAGGTAGCCGTAATTCAGAAATGGATTATATATATATATATATATGTTACAACTGTTTGGAAACAGGATAAGAATGTTCCGGGTAGGAACATTACGTAGCATACCGATTGGTCTACCTTCAGAGGCGGTGAAGGGTTCCGCCCTTTTTTCCCTCTCTTTTAACAGCGAGTCTTTTCTCCTCTCTCTCTCTCCTCTCTCTCTCTCTGTCTCTCGCGGCTTTCCCACTCTCTCTCTCTCTCTCTCTCGTCTCTCTCTTACTCACAAAGATCTCTTTCGTTCTCGCATGGATTTCTCTCTCTCCACATTCCACATTAAAGAAATGAAATGGGTCGTATAAGGAAAACTCAATCTTTCCTACCAAAAATAGATTTATTATTTAAAGTAATCCAACAAGCAATGAATAAACAAAGCAAAAATTAAAATGCATCATAATGAAATTGTCAACTAAGAAAACATCTAACTCAAGATTTAGTCTCAGTCCAACTAAAAATCTGATTATGGCTAATAGCCTGCAAATTCAAAAATTCTCACATATTCCATTATAGACTTTGTAGAGTCTAGTCTCAAGTCTCCCACATAAAATACTAGACATTGCAAAGGTTTGCGACTGTCTTTCTCTATGATCACACCAACATGATAACATCATGCTTTGCCCACAAAGTCATCACCACAACCACAACCATGACATCTTATTCTGCCAATTCTAAGAGCTCGCCACACCCAAAGATAATGTCTTCACAATCTCGCTCTAGGTCTGCTAATGAACGACCGAACTAATTTTTGGGCAGAATTAGACACAAAAATCGAGATTCTATAACACAATAACTCTTGTACGCGCATAGCGACTTGGTCATATGACTCGGCCAATATCGCGTGTTCATCACATTAGGCTAACTGCTGAGATGATCAACTATTTGCTGAATACAATCGATTCTGCAACTGACGGCTTCAACAGTACCATCTCGCAACCAAAATTCTTCCATCACACTCTGAACCTTTTAAACGTTACGGCGGCCATATTTTCTGAAATATATATATATATATATATATATATATATATATATATATATATATATATATATATATATATATATATATATATATATATATATATATATACTCCACTAAGGATGAAAGTCCCTGACAAATGTAGAGAATTGGCTCTTGGTACCGAGAGCCACTGCATGTTGAGGATTCTTGACGTAATTCATGATCATCAATCAAACTCATATGGCACCCGTTACGGAAATTTAGAATACCGTTTATTATTGACAAATGATGGTGAAAGGGGACTTTCATAATGAAGCCAAAAACCTTTTTAATCTGTCGGATTTGCTTTGCATAAATTTCTGTGTCATTTCAGCTGAAGAAAAAACGAATAACAGTTATTCGAATTCCGGTATCAAAGCTCTGTTTCTTTGATCCTCATAAAAGGAACTAAAATCGGATTTCATTATATTACAAAGGAAACGTCGTTTGGTCTTTATTGCATTAAACACATTCGGATACAATTGAAGTTTGTTGCGATTCATTGGTATTGTCCGGATGACTCCTTTTCACGAAGGAATCTTTTTTGCATGCTTTTATTTACTTGATTTCCGCGTGCGTGCGTGCGTCTGTCTGTCTGTCTGTCAGCAGTGACCTCTAGTGACCTTACAGTGACCTATCCTAGTATCTCAGGATTCGTATGAAAATCTTCGTATTTTTCATACCTTCTTTGACTCGGTAGAATAAGTTAATCAACTCTACTTATTTTTCAAACCTCCTTTGGCTCGACAGGATATCACGTCCTATTTTTTTAGTTACAATCAGAAGTCGGTTATAGTTTCTGTCAAAACTAAAATGTATAAAATAAAAAAAAAATAGAAAAATTTAAAACACTTTTATTAAAGTACACTAAAAAGTACAAAATTTTTTGAGATACACCAGAATTTTCTTAAAATTAACCATGCTTGGCGATCACGCTTTTATTTTTGTAGATATGATCAATTGCAAGAAAATCCTGGTGTCTCAAAAAGTTATTTTGTAAATTTTAGTGCATTTTTATAAAATCATGTTTTATTTTTTATTTATTTCCAGTTTGAGATTAACTAGTCTTTTTATCTCTTTTACTGATCAGCAGATTTTTTTACCTTTCATCACCTTAGCGAATCTATGCTGTTGACTCTCCAGGTAACTCCATGCAAGTATTTCTCAGGGCCCTGGATAATGTACGCGACTTTTGTAGTAAAAGGACAAAAATGGGCAACGCTTGCATGACTTCTAATATTCCAAGAATATTCCAGCATTTTTTATTTCAGGACAGAACCAAACCAAAGCGTTGTTTTTATTACCATTAACAATATTTCTTACTGTTAAGACCATCCGTTTGGTCATATATTCTAAACTATTTCTGTAAGAAACCTTAGCATACCCCCTTGAGGTAGTGTTTATCATACTTCTCACAGGGACTCAGAATCTGACTTTTTTGGAACCTATGATATCATAATCTTAACATATTGTAAAAAGGTAAAAGTCTTAACAACCATAGTAACTCTTGTTGGCGTTCTTATTTCAGAGAGACTGCAACAGTACCTTTACCGTGGTTATGGAGATTGCTTGATTGCATAAATGCAGGTTATTATTCTCAGCTGGGTAGACTACTCAATATAAATCCAGGAACATAGGCTGTGTAGGTGCCGTTGCTAGGTAACCAGTTGGTTCTTAGCCACGTAAAATAAATCTAATCCTTCGGGCCAGCCCTAGGAGAGCTGTTAATCGAATCTGAGTCCCTGTGAAAAGTATGACCAACGCTAACGCAAGTGGAAAGTTAATGTTTCCAGCCGAAAGAGTCTTAAGACT
>JANJGK010000048.1:11779463-11806963 GCA_039081455.1 Macrobrachium rosenbergii
TTCTCGACAATTTTAAGAACAAGGTAACTATCTAATTTAAAAAAGACCTGAACTAAGATTCATAAGTTGATTGTTAAAAGTTTAATAAAGGCAGATTCAGTTATATCTCTCTTAACAATGTGGTTACAAAAAATTATCTCAAATGCAATGGTTTAAAATCATTCATTCATTCATATATATATATATATATATATATATATATATATATATATATATATATATATATATATATATATATATATATATATATATATATATATATATATATATATATATATACATACATACATACATATATATATATATATATATATATATATATAAATATATATATATATATATATATATATATATATATATATATATATATATATATCAGTTTATTTTTTTGCGGTGATACGCTATCAAAATTATCTCAGTTTCTGAGAGGCCAGTATCCTAAATGCCTTCAATACCCCCTTCTCCATATTTTTTTTAATTATCCAGTCTAACTTTTTCACTATTCTCTGTTCCCTTTTGAATATAATGGGCAGTAATTATACACTTTGCCTTAATGTTATTGCATACAATCTTTGTAAGATAAATTTATTTTATTATGTGTCCTCAATTGAATATGATTTTATCTTTTAGTAATACAAACATCGCCGCGTAAATTTTGTTGAGAAATATTAACAGAATATGTAAAAGTAGATAATAAACCCATTTTGGAAACTACAGTGCTCAGTTGGGGATAACAATAAGAATATGCAAAGTCATTATAAGACTGTAACTACCAAAGACTGGAGCTTAATATTCTTAGAGGTTTTCTCTCGACTTGAATCATTTAAACTTATCACAAAAAATTTATTTTTCATTGATTGTAGTTACAGAAATGCAGTTTTTATTACTCTTTTTATTACTCCCCTTTCAAATAAGTATGATCGTACGTTTAAGGTATACGAATTATTGATTCATTTAAGTCTCGATTACGAAAAGACTCTCCACACTGGGACGTTGAGGAGATTCCTGTGTCAGTTTTAATTACCGAGTGTACTTAATTTCAGCCATTACCGATTAAACAAATTCCAAGTGAAACAGTCATAAGATGAAAATATACTCTAACTCTCATTATAACAAGACATAACGCCAAACTAAATACTGAAAAGGCAAGAATTTTAAAGAGACGTCACCAGAGAAACGAATTTTTCAAGAAGCTCCTTCCAGTGAGAGGCAGTTTGAAAGACGGCTGGAATGCGTCTGCCGATAGAAAACGCCTCCTCAAGTCCTCTTCCAATTCTTTATCCCGTCGCCTGATCTTCCAAAACGGCTTTTGGATGTTATTATCGATTTGAGAAGGACCTATGACTGTCTGATGGTTTTACAATCCACTTACGAGCGATCTTATTGATAAAAGGATGACCTGCAAAGTTTTCGGAGGAGTGTGTGATGGCCTTTCGATAATCTTTATAATTATCTTTGGATTCTTTAATGGCTGACATTATCTGTAATGAGTTCTACTGCAAGTTGCGTCAGCTTTCAAGAGTTTTGTTCTTCCCGCAAGGAAAGGGTTCCTTTCTAGGTTTTATCACTTATTTACAAGTGCTTCGTAACGCTTCTTGTTATTATATTCATCAAACATTAAAAAGTAGAACCGGTGTGAAGCATCAACTAAATAAATAGAATTATGTTTATATATACTGTACATAGGTTTCTCTGCAGAACGGTGATTTTTATTGAATATTACTACTGCTTCAGTTTCTGTTTAATTCCGTCAACGATTTGTTTTGTATAAGCTGCAACGCCCAAACCCCTGGAAGAAAGGTAGTAGGCAAATATATACTCTGTGGAAGTGAATTGCGGATGGTGAATGCGAATGTGGCTTAGGGAAAACTGATAATCTGTTAAATGTGGAGACATCGAAGTGGTAAAGCTTATCATAGATGAGAGGAGGGGTCGCAATGTATTGAGATGTTTTAGTCTCATTGAAAGAAGGAAGGAGAGTGTACAATTTTGATTTAGACGTAAAGAGAGGAAAATTTATAAAGTGCTAAGTATTCTTGGGCAAAATGGGTATTGGAAAGGAAGAGCATTGATATCCGTGAGAAGGGTGAGAGTGCGTTCAAGATACAAATGAAGGGTGCATTGTTTATAGGGATGTTCGACTGGCTGTTAATGAGGCTTCCTTCCTCATGTACAAAACAGATAATGTTACGGAAGATTTCTACACAGCTGGTTCATCTCCAACAACAGTTAATGCATGAATGGAGCAGTGATAGTTGTTATTTTGTTGTTTTGTGGATCCACTTTTCCAGCTGAAAGTAGTGACCGTTAAAAAAATAATCTTCTAGTCACATTCCCTACAATGATGTTTCTAGCTTATCATTTTCACAATAGTTTTGGAAAAGCGCTTTTACTTCAGAGATTTAAAATCTTAAAAGTGAGAAAGTAAGAAATTGTTCAGGGCAAATGAAATGCAGTTACACAGTTATTCGGAAGTATATTATGGCCATATGTATATTATATATATATATATATATATATATATATATATATATATATATATATATATATATATATATATATATATATAGTGTGTGTGTAAATCCCTCTAATTCACAAGTGGAGACCCATTACAATATTTTTTAACATTTATAATTGAAGAGCTACGTTGCCTAAAATTTATCGGAATGCTAAGTAGAACTAATTACTTGAATCTGTTTGCAATATTCAAGATACAACTTAGACTTTTCTTCTAAATTCTAATTAATACAGTAATATCACTTGAGAAAGCAATTTATTTCGCCTTGTAATAATGGTGGTAGTAAGTTCTGCTTTCTCTCTCTCTCTCTCTCTCTCTCTCTCTCTCATAAGTTTGCTCACAAGTATTAATGCAAACGAACAACTGCATAAATTAAACTTTCTTCGCCATGTTCCTTATTTAATAGATTAGGTAACTTGCAGAGCTATGAGCTCAACTAACTGTTTTCCCTCTGTCAGCTTTTGTAAACTGATATGATGTAAAATGATTTGTAAGATTTTCAATTTACTGTCAAATTGGCTCCAGTATTATTTCGAAATTATTATAGAATAATCTCTTATGTTAATTTTTGTTTGAAATACACCCTTCGTTTATCAGTTTACTCTCACCGAATGTCATTTTAATGGAGGGGAAAAGAACAGAATACCTGTTATGAGGGCTTTTCTAAAAACTGAAGCTGCTGAATACAGGTATGAGTTTTGCATTGAAAATACTTGCTGTGAATCATATATATATATATATATATATATATATATATATATATATATATATATATATATATATATATATATATATATATTATATATATATATATATATATTATATATATATATATATATATATTATATATATATATATATTATATATATATATATTATATATATATATATATATATATATATATATATATTATATATATATATATATATATATATATATATATATATATTATATTATATATATATATATATATATATATATATATATATATATATATATATATATATAATTGTAATAATCTGCTTAATTTTTATTCGTGGCCTTTTTAAAGTAAATTACTTTCAGTTAATTTCAATTTAATTTTATTTTTGTGCCACAAGAAAAGCTGGTTAAGGTCGTTTTCGCTCCTACCGAAGGTTTTTTTATTATTTAAGTGGTACCTCGCCCATGAAAGTTGTTTTTTCCTCTTTTCATGTAATTATTGGGCTGAAATGCTTGTTTGGTGATTCACCGTTCGCTGCCTCACGTTTGGTGGGGACTGTTGGCTGAGGATGAAGGCAGTGTGTATTCGGCTCCTTATCCTGGAGGATTTTTTTGGAGACTTTATTCGCGCAGGATTTCGACATTGAATTCTTCTACAGTTTTGCTCGTTTTCTTCCGTCTGGAGACTGTGGCAGCTGCTTTCTGAGGGGCATCTCCTTTGCTGCGGTCGGACGCCTTCCCTTGCGTTCTGGAGGGCACTGCCTGTGCTCCCCTGCATCCAGTTTTCGACCTTGCATCCCTGGACTCGCTTGTTGCCCTTGGAAGGACAGCCTGTCTTTCCCCTCGTCTTGCGTGCCTTCGCCCTGCCAATCTCCGGAGTCGTGGAAAACGCCTGTTTCTTTTTGATAGCCGGTAAGGATATAAACTGTGCACTTCATATAGACGTTGCTGACGCATGTCAGTGTGCTGTATCCTCCGGCTGCAGACGCCTTGTGACCTCAGGATCGTTTTTGGACAGCCGTGTGTGTGTGGTTCTGCCACTTATATAAATTCATCGTGCTTTCACCCTGAGCGTGTGTTAATTAATATTAACATCGACAGTTTATATTTAGGTGGTTTATTATTATGTATCTAATATTAAGGTTTATTTTGAAAAATTTAGGATTAAGGTGCTTCACCCTTTCATTCTCTCCGACTCGAGTTTTCAGGGCTTTCCTAGGAATAGGTTGTTTTCCTTCCTCCTCCCATTTACTGTCTCTCGATCTATCGTGTGAAAGAGTTTATTTTAGATGAAGGTTTTTTTTTTTTTGTACACCCTTATTCAGCTTCTTTTTGTGGGGGTTCATTTAAGTAATTATCAATATTTTTTAAAATAAATAATTAAGGTTGATTAACATTTTTTTCGTTATCCTTTTTGAGTGTTTTTTTTTTTTTGTGTGTGTGTTTTGCTCTGTTGGTGATCTTGCCCCTTGGCTTTAAATAATCCTTTGTGGCACTGATCTTAAAAATGAAAAAGAACCTGCTCTTGCCACTTCCTAAGTATTAAATATTTTGTGAACATAAGTTCATTATAATATATATATATATATATATATATATATATATATATATATATATATATATATATATATATATATATATATATATATATATATATATATACATACATACATATATATTATATCTGTATATATATATATATATATATATATATATATATATATATATATATACATACATACATATATATTATATCTGTATATATATATATATAATATATATATATATATATATATATATATATATATATATATATATATTCTGCTTTTTAAACTATCGTGGTATGCAACTAGAAATAAAAGAGAAATTAATTTATTCATGCATGTTCTATGAATAATTTCATGAAATTGTCAATGCAGTATTCAAAGTCATTTATGAAATAACCCTGTTCTTGTAGGTTCTCTGTTAACTTGAGGTCACTTTGTCTCTCATCGATTGTCAGCAAATATGATGAAAAGTTCTCAAGCATGGCCTATATTGCAGCATTGAAAATTCTAAACCTATACATGAGTAGTTTGATATGAAGGTTTTGTTCGACAGGACAATTTTTTCGACAGGACAAATACAGTAAAAATACAGTTTTAGTTCGCTTCCCGCTTGTCTCTTGATGCTTGTATATGTTACAGTAAGACTGTGAAACCAGGGATTTCACGAAATCTTTGAAACTTTTAAGGGAATTTGTGAAATCACCAATGAACTTATGGACATTTGATCCCCGAGGGGCTAGTACTAAACACGGCGAAACACATTTGATCCCCGAGTGGCTAGTACTAAACACAGCGAAACACATTTGATCCCCAGGGGATAGTACTAAACACGGCGAAACACATTTGATCCCCAGGGGATAGTACTAAACACGGCAAAACACATTTGATCCCCAGGGGATAGTACTAAACACGGCAAAACACATTTGATCCCCGAGGGGATAGTACTAAACACGGCCAAACACATTTGATCCCCGAGGGACTAGTACTAATCACGTCGAAATTCATTTGATCCCCGAGGGGATAGAGTACTGAACACTGCGAAACAGTGTAGAAGAATCACTGTTACGTCGTGTTTAGTACTAGCCCCTCGGGGATCAAATGTTCCCAAGTAAACTGGTGATTCACGAATTCCCTGGTTTCACAATCTTTCTGTAACTTACATACGTTCATTTATAACATTCAGCAGTTTATCAAGACAGTTAAATCTGAAAATGCTTAGAGATTCGCAGAGGATCTATTTATTTTCCCTAACGCTGAAGTTTAGCAGCATGTGTTTCTCGTTTTTGACCCTAGTCTTCATGATATTCCATCTCTGTGGTTTAGAACAGACTTAAAAATTTACATGTTTTTTTTATCATTTCCCTCGTTTCTTTTTTGCCTGATTATTATCGAGAGGAGCAATAATTGTGTGTAGAATAGATAAAACACACACACATATGCATATTCACACACAGCAACGAATGAACAGAACGCACACAATAACACCTCCCCCAATACACACACACGCACACACAGAGAGAGAGAGAGAGAGAGAGAGAGAGAGAGAGAGAGAGAGAGAGAGAGAGAGAGAGAGAATTTGCAATCCGTTTTCCAAGATGGTTTAATAAACATACGCTCTCTGGATGCTATAGGCAGATATTGAGTATTGCCTAGTCCACATTCGGCGTTAAGGAATGCCGCGAAAGAGGCGCCATTACTTGTTGTTGTTGTGCAAATAAATTCCGAAAGCTTCCTGTTGCAGGGTTTTGGAAAGGACGAACCTTTAATTGAAGGAATAGTAAATGTATGAACGATCTGCTTTGGATTCATGGATTCCAGCCCTGCATGTATTGGGATGCGTTTTTTTACCGCTTGCACATAAATGGACCATGCGATTATTTAAGTCTACGGTTTTATATTCGATGATTACCGACTATGTTGCGCTTATTCTACCGGGAATTGGTGATTTAAATTGTAGTTGTATCTTTGTCTGCATGTAATTCCGTAAAACCCTTGATGTATAAAAAATCCTTTCAACATGCTTATAGCATCAAAAGAATGGCATTTTTTAAGGACAAGTATAATAATTTTGCCGAGAAATTTGGTATAGTTCATTCAGGTAAAAACCATAAATATTATTGAGCAAGATTTTAAAAAATGGACTTTTATATATATGTATTTGCTTTGTAAAAGCAGTACTTTCTTATGTACGAATGGACACGGTGGAATTGCCTAGTTCCATTCATTTACTGAAACTACGAATGGCGATAAAAGTGGGTCCCTTTTAGTGACTGTTAGATAGCTCTGTTTTCAGTTGCGATGAATTACTTGGCCATATTGTTCATTCCAAAAATTTGGATTTGATTCCCTTTTTTATCTGACGAGTCGCAATTCGCAATCGTCCCTCTTTGCAATTTGTTTGGCGCAATCATTCCGTCTCCTTTGTCATTGTTCATGAGGCTACTCAGTCAAAGAAATCATGGTCCAAAACACAATCTTGGATTCCTTTCGATGCCTTTCCTTTTCTACTTCTGCAATATTCAGATTTTGACGTCATACCTCCTCTGTTAAGCAATAAATACTCCCTTCCTCATCAGATAACTCGATCTACCATTTTCATTCTTATTCTTTTAACGTGCGTTTTTCCCATTTGTATGAGGTAAGCACGAAGCCTTCTTTTGAAGAACTTTGATTGGCTTTGGGGTAGACCGTAGTCTCGATCGGCTGCTCTGCCTGTCATCGCTTAGACACCGGTAGCGTATGTACATGTATTGTAACAGTCACCAGCGCCCTTTCTCCCAGCAGCGAGTTGTTGCGCGGTTAGGTCGACAGTCGAGACGTGTGAGGTGTCTGTTATGTTTTTAGGAGATGTTGCAGTGGCTTTGTTTGTGTGTGTATTTGTCTGTAACACTCATTTGCATATCACCTTCTTATTACATTCTGATATAGTATTAAGCATTAGCCTTCATATATCAAAAACATCCAGTAATGGTGCATTTGAATCCAGTTGCCGATCAACCTTCTCAGAGGTCAGCACCTCTCCTCTGTAGAGATGCTTCTGTAAAATCAAAGCCATATGGTAATAAATTATGTGATACAATATTTCCAAACCTCGTTTTGATCGCTTTCCATTTATTTTGTTTCTCATATTAACATAATTTTTGTCTTGACGGGGCATTCTTTCAATGCCTTTTGCCTTCATTGCCAGCGTTTTTCTTCTGCTCATGTGAATATCAAACTGCTCTGTGTATCTCTATACTAAATATATTAAAGGTGAATTTTTATATGAATGCACAAAATTGACTAAAAACTTGTTTTTTGTACTACAAGATTCGTTCACTTTTGTCCTGGTGTCTTTCTTCTCAAGTAGTTTTTGTTTAATATAAAACATGAATTTTCAATTATTTGAGGTACTCACATTTTTTTTGTCTTGAAGGGAATGTGAGAGGGACTGCTTGTCGTTTGTCTAAAGGAAGGTACTGAGATATACGTACTGGTTTTGTAAATTCTTTCTATATGATTTATTATTTAACCTAGATATTTCTCTCAACATTACTCGATCTGGTAAAGGGCCCTTACCTACTGCTGACTCTTAATTCTTCTTCCATTCCTTTGTTTAACTGGTTGTGTTTATTTTGCCGCATTGTTTATCTTATGTACATTATTCTATTGATCCCAGATGTAGTTCTTCAATGGATGGGTGGGTAGAGCTCTCGGCTCGCACGCTGTTGGCCCAGCGTTCGACTCTCCGACCGGCCAATGAAGAATTAGAGGAATTTATTTCTGGTGATAGAAATTCATTTCTTGTCATAATGTGGTTCAGATTCCACAAAAAGCTGTAGGTCCCGTTGCTAGGTAACCCGTTGGTTCTTAGCCACGTAAAATAAATCTAATCCTTCGTGGCAGCCCTGGTCTGGTTAAACTAAGGTATACTTAACTTGATCCCAGATGTTAAAAATGTCTTCTCCTTAGGGAATTCTGTTACGCTTCATGCAACATTCCTGCAAAATGAGATGTTTGCGTTTTTGTGTTGACATCTTCGTAGAATCGGTCTTGCCCCGCATTTTATCCTTCTGTATTTTCCCATCGATTCCTAACGTATTGCAACTCCATTATAGTTTGTTTTGCGCCATTCCGTTACCGGTTGATTGACTTATTTTTCCATTACTGTGGAAATCTGTGCTCGCTTTTTGTCTTTCCTAATCCGTGTAGCGTACCTTGACAGGCGAACTGCGCATCCCTCCTTATCCTGGCTGTGTTGCTCTGTGTGAGAAATATAGTGCGGAAATAATATGGGGATTCGCTTATTCCATAAATAGGAAAAAAGGTAGCAAATGACACCAAATACGCTATTTTGTTTTATATTACTCTATAGTGTTTTTTGGAACACGATGATACCACTGTATTTATAGCCACACACACATACACACACACAAACGTATACACAGAGTCTGTTACATAAACAGCTGCTTCTTTAACATACTGTTCCTCTTCCAGTCATTGGCTGTTTATGCTCGGTGTATTATCTATATCTCACTCTTATGACCAATACAAGTTCTCTATGGTTTTTTGTTATACCTCGAAAAAAATTTTTTTTTCATAAACTGTTTGATGTAATAAGGAAGATCATTTTCGGAATACAAAACACTCACGCACGCTTTGCTATGGATGTACTGTATGTACTCTGATGGGTATACGTTTTGAAAGCTTGAATATTTGTTAATAGTTCGTTATGCAGTTGGTGTCTCATTGCATTTGTCTCTCTTTGTATACCAATGTGTGCCTCTTAACCTTTCTTTTTGATTCCAGAAGTTATTGCATATAAATATTTTCAACGTGAGTTCGTCAATGTATAGATATATTTTCAATGTACCTTCGGAAACTACGAGATTCTTTTGATGTTAATTTTCATTTCTAAAGAAAATATTTAATGCAGATTTAGACATTTTCCAAGATGTCTAACAGTTGCAAATCAAAGAAGAACATAAACTTTACGCTACTGCTTTCAGCTGGAAACTATGTGACATGAATACTCATTTTAAAGTGATGTAAATTTCCTTTATGGCATGCCATAAAATCTCTCTCTCTCTCTCTCTCTCTCTCACTGTCGTTTGAAATAAACATTGAATGTTCATACTTTATAGTCGACTGATGTATACTTTAAAAAAAAATTCTTCCTAATTTCTCTGTCTTTAAAAATGCTGTTTATAAATCTCGTCTTATCAACAGACGCTTTTACTATAAAAGCTTTGAGAAATATTCTTAAGGAAAAGGAATTTGATCGTAAGTGGAGACTTGTAATTAAGACCGACACAGTCATAGACGCCCTGTATATAATTTGAGGGACCAACACTCATTCCTCATTTCTTATATTTTGGGAACACCGTAATTACTTGCATGGTATATGGATATTCATTAATATTTACCATAATCTTTTCGTACAACCCTCGTAAAATGAAGTTGCCTGGCGTCGGACTATTCGCTAGCCTTATATTCTCTATTATGCTTCCGACTTCCCCGGCTCATAAAACCTTTTCCGTTCTAAGAGACGACTCAGCTGTTGCCATTGTAATATGACTCTATTTTCTTTGGATCCATTAAGATTCCTTTTCTATATGAGTAATCCTTTCTCGCTATGTCTTCACACATGTTCAAACTACGGAGTAAGGCGTGGAGCTAGGGATATCTTCTTATAAATATTGATGGAAACAGGAATTGTGACACGTTCGAGCGTGTCACACCTTCTAAATTTTAAATGTATATAAATTATATATATATATATATATATATATATATATATATATATATATATGTATATTTATATATATATATATACATACATACATATATAGACACACACGTATACATATTCATATTAAAACACACACATGAATATATATATATATATATATATATATATATATATATATATATATATATATATATATATATATTTGTGTTTTAATATGAATATGTATATGTATGTATGTATGTGTGTATATATATATATATGTATATATATATATATATATATATATATATATATATATATATATATATATATATATATATATATAGAGAGAGAGAGAGAGAGAGAGAGAGAGAGAGAGAGAGAGAGAGAGAGAGAGAGAGAGAGAGAGATAAATGCATATATAGATAAATAAATGAAATGGTAGATAGATAGATAGTAGATAGATAGATAAAAACACATGCAGACGCACATTGAAGCAAGATACTTGCAAAGTCCCTCTTCCAAAATGACGTCAAAAAGTTGAATGACGATTCATTCTGGGTGGTGTCTTATTACAAGGCTTTTCTCAGCCGTATTTCAAAAGCCTCCCGTCCTGGAATGATAATCCCGTCGAGGAGTGACATTGGCCCTCGTCATAAAGTGCCTGTTAACAGCTCACTGTACCTCGCTCTTTACTGAAAATGCGCCTCTGCTCATTCTTTCACTTTCCTTTCATTTCACTGTTTAGTTTCATTTTTCACTTTGAGGTTATTGTTCCATTACTGTGGAGTGACCTTCGCGGAATGTGTATCAAGATGGTGTGTGCGTATTTTTATATTTTTTTACTCTTAAACCCATAAATATCATTATCAGTGTATAATTTTTCTCTGATTAAGTCATTTTTCTCTGATTAAGAGCTATTTTTTGTATTTATATCCACGTTCTTTCTACAATATTAATTCACTTCGGTATATATGAATTATCAGTGAAATAGGGTTGTAATATTTTGGCCATATGTAGATCTGCTCTTCGAATTTAAATAATCGGACCAACGATCAACAATTGTACATATTTGACAATGATTTTCGTTGTGTGCCCAAATCTTGTTTTCAAATTATATTCATCTATTTTCAATGTGCTAATGTTTGAAGTAAATAAAACAGTTATAGATCTTAAGAACCTCTGATGTATTATATGTATATGTACTGTATGTATGTATATATATATATATATATATATATATATATATATATATATATATTTATAACATATTTTTGGTACTAAACTATATATTTCTTATTGGTTTATTAATATGACGAGAAGTGCTTAACAAACAAGCATTTAGTGCCATTCGTGAGCATCCCCATCACCATGACCATCCCCTGAGTAGATTCTTTTTCCATATCAGCCAGTCGGTCTAGTGATGTGGAGCTAATCTCAATTGAAACATTCTATACCATCAGAGAAAAACCATCACTCTGCAATAATGAACCATCAGTTGAGTCGCTTTGTTCTGAATTCTGTGTCTGTCTTCTGTAACTGTCTTTGTATATCGTTCAGTTTTAATTCTTGGTAGTAAGTTCTGATGTGTTTAATTTTATTTGATTTTATTTTAATATTTTTCCTTTCATTGCATTTGTTATTTTTAGATGCTCGATGATGGGGTATATTAGAACTTCGAAACTAGTCGCAATAAAGAATTTTTCCTCAAGTACTGGTCTACCTATTCCTTATTTGACTCCCCTTTCCACGGAATTCTTCTGTTGCATCTATATGTATGTATGTATGTATGTATGTATGTATGTATGTATGTATGTATGTATGTATGTATGTATGTATATGTATATATATATATATATATATATATATATATATATATATATATATATATATATATATATATATATATATATATATATAACACACATATATACTGTATATATATATATATATATATATATATATATATATATATATATATATATATATATATATATATATATATATATAGAAATAGTATTAGTAAACATGACATAAAATTAGCATATAATAAATTGGGTAATCTTTAGCTGTAAATTTTAGCTTTGTTTACGATGTGTTGATATAATTCAAACTTTTTGAGAAATACTAGGTTAAACATGCAGCTGAAATTTTATATGGCAAAAATGTTATGAAAAAAATCCCCACCAATACTGTTAAAGGTGGGCGTTGCCTTAGGTTATAAATCGACAAGGACACCACACGTACTTGAGAAGTTTGTTGCTTGAATTCTCGCAACCTGAGAAATCTGCTGTTTTAACTCTCCAGCATTAAAATTGCAATTTTTAACACTTCAGTAACCATTATTTCTCTTAATGATCCATTACGTATACAGTTTGCATGCGTGTAATGTTTGGCAATTCAATGTTTGATACATGATTTTACAGGTAGGGAAATGCATGAGGAATGCGTATAATTTAAAATATGTTTTGTATATAACAGCACGCAAAGAGTGTTTTTATGATTACTTATGCCTTCATCTAAATGCACTTTATTGTCGTGTGTTTATTTTTATGCGCACATAAACGCGCGCACGCACGCACACACACACACACACACACACACACACACACACACACACACACATATATATATATATATATATATATATATATATATATATATATATATATATATATATATATATAATGTATGAGTATGTGTGTGTATGTGTATGTGTGTGTATGTATGCGCACTTAGAAATTTCTGAGTAGTACGATTATGTGTATTTTTCCATATACATTTTCCCACTTTAGGTGACGCGCAAGTGTTCTCTTCATATTTGCACTGTAATTTTTTCTTCCTGACATAATATGATAATCTCTGTTCTTATAAAAGGCGGAGCTTTGCTCCATTCATAATTTCCTTCGTGTTTGGAAAGGTAAAGAATATTTCCTATTTAAATATTCTATCTCGTCTTCATAATTTTTAAAATTTTTTGTCCTTTAATCCTTCATTATCCTTATAATCTCCTTGGCTTACGATTTTATTTTAACGACTGAGGCGAATGTGCTGGGAACAAATTCCAGTAAAGCCAACATAACTCTGTTTATCATAATATAGTTTCGCTATGGTAAACTCGAAGAGCTGCTAGAACAGTGTAATTGTTTCTGATGGAGTGTATATAACATTAATTAAAGTCCTCACCTCTTCATTTATAGTGCCGGGCATCTAATTGTCTTCGTTCATTAGATCTGGGGAGAGATTGTTCCTTGAATAGAATCTTCCAGCCAAAAGCCAAGGAAATTAGGCTGTTTTCTTAGGAGTCTTACCCTTGTAACTTGTAAAAGTTTTCATAATACTCTCATGCAAGCGATGCTAATATGTGTATTTCTTTCATCGATGTTTTTGCTTTCTGTGAACAAGTAAAGAACTTAGTAAACCTACTCATGGAAATATTTATGCATTCCTCTTTTCTGAGAGAGAGAGAGAGAGAGAGAGAGAGAGAGAGAGAGAGAGAGAGAGAGAGAGAGAGAGAGAGAGGGGGGTGGGAGGGGCTTGATTTAACATACTGTATTCGAAACTACAGTGATATGCCGAATCCTGAATAATTCAGGCATGTACTCAGAGGCTTGGAGAGAACTATTTGCTCTTCATTTGCAAATAGGACTAGTCTCGAAGGCCCGTATGCAATCATTTCAAGCTGGGAATGCCGACATTTAAATGAATAATGTGTGTGCGAGTTATTTGCTGAACGACGGATATAGCTGTGACTTATTCTGCTTTCCTCTAGAGACCCCCACTAATAGAGGAAACGGCTTAATGGTGAAAAAAAAAGTAACTGTCCCATTTCATGTAGGATGTTTCTTTTTAGAAAATAGTTTTTAATTATCTACTGTTTCTGTGAATAGAATATTATGTGAAATACGTTTTAAGACATTTCAAACAGCAGTGCGGAGGTCGCAGTTTCTTAATACCCATGGTAACACGCTCCAGAGACACAAGACATATCAATTAGTAAGGATGAAAAAATAAATATGTGGAGACAATTTTGCAGATATATTTTTTTGATATATACAATGAAAGCTTCGAGGACCACTGCTAGTTAATCAGGAACGAAATTCAAAAATTCCAAACTTGAAGTGACTTTCGAGACAAAAAGTTAGCGTTAACCTTGGCCGCAATTCTTTGAACTTCTCTGCCAAAGAATCTTGAAAAAGTGTCATTGTTTTATGGTAAAATCTTCATTTCCTTATTTGAGGGATTTCTTCAGCGTATGTATTTCCTGAAGGCCATGTATATATTGTATTTTGTTTTACTATTTCGCTGGCGAAACATCTTCAATACTTCCCGATGACGGAAAGCAAAAGACCATTAATTATCAAACATTTAATGAATTAAAATTCCATTTTTTCCTCCATCAGTTTGCCTGAAAATAGTAAAAAACATCCGTAACCTTAGTTCTTATAATTAAATTAACTTTAGATGCATCATTCGAATATAAATAAGGTTTTTAAGATTTATGAATCTTTTGAATTAACTAATATAAATTTCCCTCTCAAATATAATTTTTTTTAGCAAACAAAATTGTTAGATGCGAATAACAATGACGTGTACTTTCCAATAACTGCGATTCCTCATAACCATATGATAGCAGAATACTTAAACTATTCCACTTTGTAGGGTATGTGTAAACTATAAACCTGCTGTTATACTTACAAATTTAGGTTAGTTAACTGCCTCTTAGACTGAATTAGTGATTGACAGTAAATTCTCAGATGCCTTACCCGAAAAACACATATTTCACATACGTTCACGGAAAACGCAAGTTTTTCAAGTAGGTTATGGGAAAAGCTCGTAATTTTCACATACGTTACACGGAAAACGCAAGTTTTTCAAGTAGGTTATGCGAAAAGCTCGTAATTTTGCACATACGTTATACGGAAAACGTCACTTTTACACGTAGGTTATATGGAAAGCACGTAATTTTTCACATACGTTACACGGAAAACGTCACTTTTACACGTAGGTTATATGGAAAGCACGTAATTTTGCACATACGTTACACGGAAAACGTCAGTTTTACACGTAGGTTATATTGAAAACACGTAATTTTTACATAAGTTGCAGAAAAGTGTGTCAGTTTTCACATAAGTTGTTTTTTCGCATGTTTCACGAAAAGCTCTTACATTTTTCCATACGTTCCATAAAAAACGCGTAACTAATGGACATTTTCACGCCATAAAATTTCATTCTTTTAAGAGATTTTGCCATAAGATATGTTGCTAATAACTTACAGAACGTTTAACATTCATCTACATGTAGTAGAGTGTATGATTTTAGTATCAAATCTTACTTCCTCTGCTTAGGCAACAAGGGATGTGACGAGAAAGGGATACATAAAGGTAACAAATGTAAGATTCAATCGTTGCAATTTCATAAAAATAGTAAAGTTAACAAGTACAAATGTCGATGTAGTTCTTGATTTTACCAACATCCAAGCTGACCTTCAAAGCTGATATTCCATTATTTTTCTAGGTTATTTTTGCAGCGCTAAGTAATTGGTAAATAAAAATCACATTTAATGTTTTTGAGATATCATTAGAAGCAGCGCATTAACGAGAATGCAATCAATTACAGTGAAAGGGCTTTTGATATTGTATGTAAAAGGGCCTTATTTTCATATTAATTAATAATTCAACTTTACACACGTTACCCAGTGTCGCAATGCAATCAGACACTAATGAAGAGGAACACAGTCCGGCAATAACAGAAATTGGGCCAAATCAATTATGCTCTCTCTGTAAGACACACGCGCACACGCTTATGAATATTAGCTCATCGCATTTTGCAATTATATATAACATGAACTCCGGCCCGTTTTAATGAGGGCATTGCCAACATCACTCCCACGAGCTGTATTTGTCATGATGTGATGGACTCCTTTTCCAGTGATTAGGTAAATAGGGTGTTCTGAAAGGTTAACTTCTCTCGCGCATTATATCAGACAAATGTAGGAATTCTCTTAACAATTTCTTAGTTCTCTTCCTGTTATAAAGAAGATTAGCAAATGCGGAAAAATCGTATAACGCACTCGTGAAATTAGTGATGCTGGTAAATCGTTCGGCCAAGTATCAAATGAGTCAGTTCCCGTCCAGATACATTGAAGTTTTATGCAACATTAGTGGTAACAATTCTCCATTTCGCAAGTGAATAAAATGGTCTCCAATTATGTATTTCCAGTGAGATATTTCCCTCAGAAAAACGCGTGTCCTTTTTCCACTTTCATTCTTTTGAACTAGAATATATATATATATATATATATATATATATATATATATATATATATATATATATATATATATATATATATATATATATATATACACACATTTTCATATATGTTACCCGAAGGGGAATTTTTTAGATGATAATAAGTTCGTCGTCTCGTGGGCTCGAACCACGGAGGACAAGAACTCAGGACTACAGTGACGCGGTTTTAACCACACGGTCAACAAGTGAGGTATAAGTAGCTACCGACTCCCACCTACAAATCCCCGTCGAACTCAGGTATTTGTATTCAGGATCGATATCAACCCACCTCTGCCATGCTAACCATGTAGTGCGTTTGTCGCACGCAGCCATATTATGAATTAATTTTTATCACATCACCGTGATTCATATACAAGCATTAAGCTTGTATATGACGTTTGTAGCTTAACGCTTGTATATGAATCACGGTGATGTGATATAAATTCATTCATATACACACACACACACGCACACACACACACACATACACACACACACACACACACACATATATATATATATATATATATATATATATATATATATATATATATATATATATATATATATATATATACATATACAGTATATATATATATTTACATTTATGTTTGTCAAGAATTCTGTGTGCGGCGTACGTATCGGTTTCGGATTATGAAAATATCCTTTTGCACAATCCTAATTGATGCACATCTCAAAAGAAGGATGACGCTTTTTTCAGTGTGTAGCCAGGGAAGAGCGTGGGATGGGATGCGTAGGTTATAGCATTCGAGAAGTATTTTTTAAGGGAAGTGTTTATGGCTAAGAAATGTATATTCTTGGGTGCATATTTGTATCTAACTCCATATGTGCTTTATATTACGTGCATATATATATATATATATATATATATATATATATATATATATATATATATATATATATATATATATATATATATATATATATATATATATATATATATATATACACACACACATATATATATATATATATATATATATATATATATATATATATATATATATGTATATACATATATATATGCTGTCTGTATAAATCCCGTTCGTACGCATTCCAGAAAACTCAAAAGCACTGAATGAAAGATGGTTGGGGTCGAAGTGGTAAATTTTCTATATGTTAGCTATAGGAGATGACTGGAGGTATATGAGTTTCTCTACCCCCAAAAAATTAAACATTTTCATTAATACAGAATAAAAATTTCAGATTGTTTATCCCAGAAATACGTCTATTTATTTTATAGTTGCTTTGAGGCGGATATGAAAATCTGATAATCTCTCAGCTGTAGTAAATGCCATTAAATATAAAATGTAGAATATCATAAAGAAAACAAATTGTGTATATCAGCACGATTCCACCGACAGAAAAAGACATATCTTTATGGGTTGCCACAAAATATTCAATTGAGATGTATTTCCAAAGCTCCAAAAACTTCCAAAAGGCACAAAAAGATAGTTTTACCTTTTTGTTTAATAAACTGGAAATCTGATTTTTAAAAATTCTGTTACTTGAAACAAACGCTTTTCTTTCCTGAAGACCTATATAGCGAGATATTTTTTGTGTGCGTGTATTTGTAAATTTTACTGTGATTGTATTTTTAGGAGAAAAATATTTTGTCTATAATTTTTCTCTGAAATGTCCATAGACATTTCTGTAATGTATCCAACCTTTCGTTATCAGGATTTAGAGGAGATAAAAACTCAGACAAAAAATGAATGGCATGTCAGCTTTTACCTCTCAATATTTTATTAATATCCTGATACATCGCTGGAAATTTTAGTTGTACCCAATTTTTGCATCGTAGGAATCGGATGAAAGGAGAGTTCCCATGCTGTGGAACATTGTTTATATATATATATATATATATATATATATATATATATATATATATATATATATATATATATATATATATATATATATATATATATACATACATATATATACACACACATACTAGCTGACCAATCCGACACTGCCCAGGAAAACTCTGAATGACAGTCTATTGGTACGGGAGGGAAGAGGGAGAAGGGAAAGGGGGAGGGGGAAGGGGAAGAGGAGTGTAGGGGAGGAGAAAGGAAGGGGAATGGGAGAGGAGGGGGGGAGGGGTAGGGGAAGGGAGGAGGAAGGGAAAGAAGGAGGGGGAGGGAGAAAGAAGGGAAGAGGGGTGGGAGGGGGGAGGAGGGTAAGGGGAAGATAGAGGGGATGGAAAGAGGATGGGAAGATACATTCCTCTATTATTAGAAAAGAATAAAAGGCATTTCCGCTGAACAAAGATAATAAATAAAAAATCTTGTAATTTTACTGTACGTGTTCAGGTATATCTGTGTGTGTTGGGGGGGGGGGGAGAAGGTCTGTCTCCCTTGCAACAATAGATGGAACTTTTATCGATTACGTGAAATGTACTACATGGCAAATCAGAGGAGAGACGTGCAAGGATCTGACTTCACCAGATTGCACAAATTCAAAGTGGCTTCAGTGTACAAAACTTCACAAACACAAAGAAGAAATGGTAGTGTGATCATTAGTCCTAACATTTGAAACTGAAATGGTAGACTTATTGTAATAGTGTGTGTGTGATCATCTAAGTGTTTGCATTATTTCTGTATGTGTGTGTTAACGGTCCGACTGACAGTTCTACTTTTTTCTATGTAAACCTTATTGAGAATACCTGACCTTAGATATGAAGTGCTTAGTTCCTCGTTGGACGAGTCGGTATAGTGCTCGGCTAGCATTCTGCTGGGCCCGCATTCGAGTTTCCGGCCGGCCAGTGAAGAATTAGAGGAATTTATTTCTGGTGACAGAAATTCACTTCTCGATGTAAAGTGGTTCGGTTTCCACAATAAGCTGTAGGTCCCGTTGCTAAGTAACCAACTGGTTCTTATGCACGTAAAATAAGTCTAATCCTTCGGGCCAGACCGAGGAGAGCTGTTAATCAGCTCAGTGGTCTGGTTAAACTAAGGTATACTTTAGTGAAGTGTTGTTACCAAATCCCCCTGTAATTAATATTATTCCAAACCTCGTTTAAACAGACCTTATAATGAAATACGACATCTTGACGTCATGAAGCAACCGCTATAACGAATTCCAAAGGTAAAAACGAAGAAGAAACGAAAGAATTAATGAAAAAATTCGCATTTGAACGAATAAAAACAAAGGAAATACTGTCGCCGTACATTTAGCACATCGGGTTGAGCTAGCAGCCACTACGTGCGAATGAGGAAGACGAATAGTTTTTGACAGAAGCTTTTTCTCCCTTTCTAATATTATTCCAAACCACTTTTAAACCCACTTTATAACGAAATACGTCAACATGACGTCACGAAGCAGTCACTATAACGAATTCCGAAGGCATAAACGAAGAAGAAACGAATTACATTTGAGTGAATAAAAGAAAGGAAATACTCTCACCGTACATCTTGCACGTCTGGTTGAGCCAGCAGCTACTTGAATGGATTAATTAATACGTGGATGAAAGGGAGAGTAGCCTGGATAAATGAGACAAATATGTTTGTCTGTCTGTCACAAGAGTAGGGGTTTGAAACCTACCCTATTATCTAAGTTGCTTAAATGATGGCCCCGTGCCAAATTTTGTCTAGATCGGTCAAGCGGTTCTTATTTCTATAATGCACTAACAAACATACAACGTCCACTTTTTTATTATGTATATATATATATATATATATATATATATATATATATATATATATATATATATATATATATATATATATAAGAGAAAGAGGGAATTCATACCCCCAGTGCTTTTTGCCCTGGTAAATTTAATTATGTACAGGAATAAGAACACCACTTTTAAAATCAGACTGTATCTTTTTTTGTTAGGAACATTTTTAGAATCCTTCTGGTGGATGTTGGTGGTAGTATTTCGAAGTGGGTACTATTTATTTGCATGTCCACATCCACCAAAGAACCTTCAGCCATAGTACTGTACATATAGGGTAGTTGTTGGCAGCCACTAGGTGCAGCTAGTTGACTGGTTGGTGCCGGCAGACGTCTTTCACTGTGGGTACTATTGATTTGAATGTCTGTATCTCCACGAGGAACCTTCAGTCGGGGCTGATCAGCAACTCACGTGTGTGGTGAGTGGCTCTTGGGGTTGTGATGGCTACCATAATTTTCTGTAGGTAGCAGCCTTGCTCTTATTTTCTCCAGCTGCACCCGGAGGCACAGTCCCTGGCCATCAACTCAGATCTTTAAAAGTTAAAACACTATATTAGTGGCTTGGGTGGCCCTTGTATTGGGTTTTGTGCAGCTTCCTTTGAGTGACTTTGTAAATTATGTGGGTGGTATGTTGCAAGGCGTTGGAAGCCCATCCACCTATCTCAGTAGGTCTGCTATAGAGATACCTTAGGCACTGGATGTTGACAGAGAGACTATGTAGCCAATTCACTCTGTGAGGCCAACCCTGTGTGGTTTGCCATCAGTGTCAAGCTCTTGTAAAGTGAGAAGTGACTTGAACTTGTCACAGTACACCCTTAATGACATGTCTTCAGGTGGGATGTTGTGGAGATCAAGGGATCATCTGACATGGGTGGGCAGTGGCAAGGAGAACTCCACAAATAAGTTCTGTATAGGTGAACATTTTATTTCTTCCTCCAGCCAGCACACTATACAGGGGGAAGAGAGTGTCTTAGATCACTCCAAGGACATAGTCCGTCTTTTTTGTTAATCTCAACACATGTTGGAGATGAAACTATAGCTCTGCTCTCCAGAACCAGAAAGATGGTTCGGTCACTTAGAACGTTGCAGATAGACATACACTGTGTTTACATTCACACTTTCACCTAACAACAACAAACCATGTAAGCTTTAGCCTTTACAGTATTTATTTTCAGTGTATGGTGCTTAGGCCTGGATTGCTAATGACTGGTTGTTGTTGTTACATAGGTCATGGCTGAGAACCATGTTGTCTACCAGGTTGCTGCAAATGGTCACTAATGTAAAGCCAAGTCATGTATGGGAAACTCATAGTACGCTCATGTATTGTTGACATTTGATCCACTTTTGACATGGTGTGCAGACAAAAAGGTAATGTCACAGACCATGTAGTTCAAGTGACGCCCGTGAAAAATGAGTAAGTGGTCGAGATAGTACTCTATGATTGCCAGTCGACCTTAACGGCAGAGCCTGTACCTCACAATGTTAGTCTAATAACTTTTGCTTTTTTTTCATTCATTGAAATTGCATAAAATTTTCATACACATAATGAGAGGTACTAGGTAAAATATCACTTTAATATTTTTATCTTATACGAAATCATAAGTCATGCTGCCTTCACTGACTTTCTGATTCATGATTAAATCATTTTCTAATTTTTCGAACACCAAGGCCGTTTCCTTACAAATCAGTCCACCACTCCCATTCTTCAAATCTTCAAACTAACATTCATTGTTTCAGTATCCCATTTCAGGTTCTTTTACCTGATACTACAACTCAACTTTACTAACCGCTTGTTTCATCAGGAAACAAGTGTCAGTTCTATTAACAGTTAGTAATGTCTCTCCTCGTGTCGGAAACTTGGACCTTTGTACTCGTGTGAAAATATGTTCCTCTATTGGGGGATAATATTCTTGGCTTATTGGTTGTGTAATTTACTTCTTTGTTTGTTTGCTTGTTTTTCATAAGTACGACAGTGAGGCTTTCAGCTGTATGGTTAGATAATATCGTCATATGAGACCATATTGCAGAAAAGGTGACCGTTAGGAAACTTCTTTCCAGCCCATAAATCATGAACTGCCTGATTTTGCATCATTAGGTGACTGATACGTCACCTATAAAAGAACAAACCAAAATGGAAAACTTTTAAATTAGGGTCATGTGATAACTTATTTTGATATAAAACATTTTTCAAGTATTAAAATTGTGCTTTCCTCGTGTCTTGCGTATTTTTTCTCCTCATGCATAATATTTTTTTCCATCAGAGTTGTGCAGTCCGTCGTCGTATCCATCATGCCAGAATCCTTTCTTCTGCAGCCCTAATGTGCTCAGAAATGTCCTGCTCTCTTATGGTACGAGCGGAGAGTATCACATGTAATATGAGTCATATGCTGTTGCGAGGAAAAATAAGGTTAGTTTTCCTCGCTGCTTCTTATATCCATATTACCACTTTTTTTTTTGTAACTGAAAATTTTCTGGGACGTAGTGAATTTTTTGTACTTTGACATGTATAAATAATGAAAATTGGAGAAATGTTGAGTTTCTCAAGACAAAGAGCCAGAGAAATATGCAGTGTTTACGTTCATGAGAGAGAGAAGAAAATGTTTATATTCATAAGCGAACCCACACACGATGATGCCACATTTGGATAATTCATTCTTGTCTTCGTTGTATGAACATTATAAATAGATAAATACTCTTTAATGTTGAGAGGGTATATTACAAAGATCTCCCCAAAATCAGCTCATATAGAGATTTAATTATAGTAAACGTTTATCTTACAGCAATATAAATCTTTAATTGTTTATTAAGCGTAGTTACATCTGCCGGTCTCTCTACCTGTGTATTATATCTATCAGCAAGATTTCAGGGATGAGGTTGCTAGCCCCAAGGCCCATTGTGGACTGTATCTGCGACCCTCTGTAATTGACCAAATATCACTTTCGCAATTTACTGCTTTTGTCAACAGATGTGCATTGGGCCTTAAAACTTTACTCGCAAAATCAGCCTGTCTCGTATGGAGATAAACCGGCTCTATTCTCATTCGTGAGCTGAGCTTCCTAAACGCTGGACCGTTTAATATATGTATTGCACCACTCAGCATCGGCACACTGTTGGCTGATTGTACTTTCCAAAGTTAGGTATATATATATATATATATATATATATATATATATATATATATATATATATATATATATATATAATATATATATATATATATATATATATATAATGTACACACACACCCAATGCACATCTGTTGACAAAAGCAATAAATTCAGTAAATTACTGAACTGATAGTTTGTCAATTACATAGGGTCGTAGCTACAGTCTTACCTTTATTACGTTTACTTTTATTTAAAGGGATGATTGTTCCTGCAAGCCCCTTCGTCAAGCTATCGATTCCATACGACGTTCATTACACTCCGTACTCAGTCTCTATTTTGCGGTCTACCCAGTGGTATCGGATCTCATCCCAATTCCAAGCATTTTGGCTCCTTTAAATTTTCTCTTTTTTCGCCAGCTTTTTTTTCACATTTCAAAGGGGTTTCAGTGTATTAAGTATTTAAAGCTTTTTGTAAAAAACTATATATATGCACAAACACACCCTTGTACTCTATAGCCCCATCCTTTGATTTTATATAGTCTTCATCCATGTCTTTCACCTGTGTTCATAACACCAATCCATCTTCCATCCTTTGTCTGTTAACATGCAATCCACTACCTTTTTATGAAGTTCATTTGTCCTAATTACATTTACGACGCATTTTAGTAGGTTCTTCTCCGGCTTGTACTTTTGTCTGTCATAGCATTTGCTCCTGCCTAATTGTGAACAGTTACATCACCAACCACTCCTTTTCTATTACATCCATCAACCAGCTAATTTATTTACTTTGTATTAAGGCATTATTTAGCAACCTTTTCCTCACCCCTGTTTTGTTAAGTTTATGAACTTCAATCTTAGTAACCACATACTTCCAAAAATGAGGCCCATTCCTATACTCATTTTCATAACGCTCTCTCCATCTCCACAAGGAACTCCAAACTAACCATTATGGCCATGGCTTTTTTGCCGCCTTCCTATGCTCTTAAATCTTCTGCATAACGATCTTTCCATATGTTACAAACCCAGCTAAGATAGATTCAGACTCCCGTTATTTCACTCTCATTCAATTCCATTATTGAATCACATACACTTTCGGAATGCCAACTGAAATGGCATGAAATGTAGAGGTTTGTATAAATGGTGAAAGGTTGTCTGGCCATTTGGAAAATATAGAGGACGATGGGTTGATTAAGATTCTATAATTTTTTAAGTTTTTAGAGGCAAAAGGTGAAACAATAAAGTACAGTGCAGAAGATACAAGAAGTATCAAATGGTAGCACCGTCATGTCAACAAATCTTTAGAGCATGAACACGATAAAGATGAATGGCACACTTGTGCAGGGGGTGGGAATCGTGGGTCATCAGTGTCAGATGACTGGACTTCTATACAGGTACATGAAGCAACTAATGTGGAAGCTTTTTTGCGCTGCCATGTAAAGTATTTAGGTAGCATTGACCTCTGTTAGAGGATATGGCTTTGAAGTGGGTGAAGGAGTGGAATGTTCGAGTAGGATTGTGGAATGCTGGTACTATGAGGAAAAAAAATTATAAAAACTTGATGTGATGAAGAGGAGAGTGATAAATATTTCATATGAAGACTAGACTAGGTGGAAGGAAAGAGACCAAGGGAGGTAGGTAATAGGTTTAAGATTTATTATTGTGGGTCACAGATTTGATAACCCAAATAGGAGTTATAGTCAGTAGTGAGTGGAAAGATGAATTAGTGGAAGCAAAAAGAGTTAACGATAGGATTAAAATGGTAGTGTTACTAACAGAGTAAGTATTTTAAATGTAATTTCAGCATATTCACCCCAGACTATTTTTCAGGAAGAAGAGAAAGAAATATTTAGGAATGAATGAAAACAACAATAAGGATGGTATCGGAAGGAGAGGAAATAATCATAGGAACAGATACGAATAGTAGAGTTGGAAAAAGTAGAAGAGGATATAAGGAGGTTCATGGAGGCCATGGATCTGGATTAAGAAATGAAGATGGAGAGTGTGTACTGGGAATGGCACAGAATTTTGAATAAGTTTGTATGAGTACCTGGTATGTGAAGGCAGACTGTTATTTAGTAACATATGAGAGTGGTGAAGTAAAAAGCTGGATAAATTACTTTATGGTTAGGAGGAAAGACTAAGTAGTGCAGTAAATTGTAAAGTGTTCCTAGGTGAGGCATGTGTGAAACAATGCAGGTTGCAAGTGATGAATATTAAGATGAGAAGCAGAAACCCTGAGAAGAGGTTGAAGAGATCAAGGATTAAAATATATTAATATATATGAGGTACATAAGACAAAGACTTCAATTAGGAATAAATTCTAGAAGGGTGAGAACTGGTAGAATTGCAAATATCTGGAATGATATGAAAACAATGTGAGTGGAAGGAGCGGAGTAGGCAGTTGGGTTCACAAGTGGCTATGGAGTGTCAAAAGGGAATGGAAAGTGGTGGTGGAATACAGAGGTACAGGATTTAGTCAGGTGGTATTCTATGACTTTCAAGAACTGGAAGGCAAAACATGCAAGGTGCTGAGGAAAGATATAGGAAAATGGAGAGGGACACTATGAGGATACTGGGCAAAACTACTGTAAGAGTTGTGGAGGAGTTGAATAAAATGCTGGGTACAAGAAAATGTGAAAATAATTTTTACAGAATATCAAGTTCAAGGAAAAAGCAGGTGTCATCAAAGATAGAGAAGGAAGTATCTTGCATAAGGATAACATAAAATGAAAATGGTCTGATTATTATAAGCATCATTCAAACAGAATACGAAAGGGGTTAACAATGCTATAAGGAAACTGAAGAATGGAAGAACTCCTGGTCCATCAGAGGTGCAAATTGAAACGTTGTGGGTTTAGGTATATTTGGGAAGAATGGATATTGGAACTGTTAAAGGAAATGACTGGGAAGGGATTCTGGATGTAAATATGTGCAAACAGAAGGGAAATATTAAAGAGCCAAGTGACAATAGAGAAATCAAGCTAACAGAGCATTTATTAGAGGTTTTAGAAGTAATTCGTAATGGGAGATTACGAGCACTGAAGGTTGGTGAACAGCAATACGGTTCCATTAGAGGCAGAGTAAAGTTGTTATCTTTATAATAAGGTAGTTACAGAAGAGGCTGGAGGGTAATTGGGAATTCTACTGTGCATTCCTAGACTTAGAGAAGGTATGTGAGAGAATACTAAGGGAGGTAGTGGTTTGGTGTTTAAGAACGAGGAAGTGACAGAAAAGCTGATTAGTTCAGTTGAAATTATGTATATAAGAAAAGACAGCAATAATAACCATCTCTTGCAAAACAGAAATGTTTGAAGCTAAAGTTGATTTGCATCAACGATCAGCACTCATCCCATTTCTGTTTGCACCGGGAATGGATGTATCGAATGAAGGGATTAGAAATAAAGATGTATGGGAATTGTTATATGCAGACGATCTGTTGATTGAAGCAGAGAGGGAAGAGGAATTGCAAAAAAGGGTAAGAGAATGTCAGGAGTCCCATAAATGGGTAGCATGACGGTAAATGTAAGAAAAAGTGAGGTTATGGTGTCCAGCAAGCAGGGAAGTGGTAGTGATAGGTTATTTAGACATGATAGAAGGGGCCGTGGATAAAAGAAGGTAGGGAGTTGAAAGTAAATAGGACCTATTTTAAGCCAGGAGGGTAGGTGTGAAGCTGAAGTTGAAAGCAGGATAGATGCAGCTTGGGGTAAATGCTGTGAACTGACAGTGGCAGTGTGTGATAAAGGGATGTCAAACAAACTAAGAGCAAAAATCTATTGTACCATTATCACGCCTGTGATAATGTATGGTTCAGAAACAAAGGTGTTAAGAAGGAACGAGGAACATATAAAAGAGCAGAGATGAGGATGCTGAGGTGGATTTTTGGGATTTCACAGCATGAAGAGCAGTAGAAGAAGAAACTAAGAG
>JANJGK010000048.1:11809463-11818973 GCA_039081455.1 Macrobrachium rosenbergii
TTTCGCCCTCTCATAAGTTATTTTTGAGTTCTAATAAATCCGATTTTAATGCTTTAGGTATATTGCTAATGGCGTTTGCAATTGTCGTGAAATTATCTCGGGAATTTTACCCCCATAATATAAAGAAAAATAGTCAGATTTTCTCTGGCAATTTACTTTAGTGCACCCAAATGGAGCAGTAACATAGAAATTTGTGTTCCCGTAGAATTTTTGTCATAAGAAACAGCTAAACATCATGGTCATGAACACCTCTCTAAATTTCTCGCTCTCTCTGGTAGAGCAGCTTTAAAAGTCTCTTTTTCATAACACATGAGGATCCGAACCACAAACATGGGTGAGACGCACGAGTGACCCAAAGATATTTGTTTCCTCAAAGTTTGCCTGTCATTGGAAGTTCGTAGTTTCGAACGGCCTGGTTTCGTCTTATCATTTTACTTTCCCTTATAGCCAGAAACTAATGGGAAAGCCTTAAGCCTTTGCCGGTAATAATTTTTTTAAATGACCTTTCAACTGAAAATCGCCTTCGATGAAATAGACATTTACGCAGGTTTGTGCATTTGATTTCTATTTCCTTGCCTTTTGATCTTCAGTATCGTGAAATACAGTCACTGCTGCTCATCGCACTCATTTTGTTAAATGAGATTCATTTCATATTTCTCGTTTTAGTCTCGAAGCCAGTCTTTGACCGCTAAGCGTGAACTCATATCCAAAACCCGCAATTACGGTAATCATCTTCTTTCGGGACAAAACCTCAATCGTAGAAAAATGAGGTATCTGATTCACGAGTATATATATATTATGAACGATCGATAAAGCAGTGCGATTTGCAACTCGCCAATTGACCCTCTGAAGTTGAACTTCATCGCAGATATTGACACCATCAAAGCTTCCATCGCTTATTGGATATTTCGGGAAATTTAGACGGTCGAATGTAATTTGATTCAAGGGCCGCCATCACTTCAAAGCAAATTTGCTCTCGTCCAATGAGATTAGGAATTCCACGGTTATTGGATCAAGCCTCCCAGGACCGTTTCTTAGTCTTCATTCTAAAATATCAAGTCTGAAAAGGCCTAGCTTTTTCTTAATTTCTTTTGTGGTTAATAATTTCTAGTTAAACCGTTTTTTTCTTAACGATTATTGTTTTTTGGAAGCATGAGACATATACTGAGATAAAGATCGACACAGAGAGAGAGAGAGAGAGAGAGAGAGAGAGAGAGAGAGAGAGAGAGAGAGAGAGAGAGAGAGAGAGAGAAGATAATTATGATCTACAGGCTTTTGTATGTCTATAACTGTGCCTTAAAATAATAGCCACGGAGTGACCTATTTACGAGGAAAGTTGAATATTTCTTATTCCACCGGTTACCTTGTAATTGACTAAAAGGGTTATTATGAAGACTTCGATTCTACCAAGAGAGTTAGTTTTACCTTTTGATATTTTGGCAACATTATTGCTGCCAAAAAAGCAGCAATTCGATGTAACTGCCGTTCTGTGCACAACTCCTCAATGCTTTTGAAAATATTGTTTTTATTCTCTGACATTCTACAAGAATGAAAAGTGTTACTTGTTGGCGGCAGATGAAGGAACTCGTCAGCAATTTTAAGGGCATTTCTTCTCTCCAAGGGATTCACAACCAGACGCTTCCCAATTTTATGACACAAATGGTATATGTACACTTTAGTATTCGTAATATGTCGCTTACTTTTACCTCAATGCCAGTCAGGTGTAAATAGACTGACATTAAATCATATATATATATATATATATATATATATATATATATATATATATATATATATATATAATATACATAATATATATATATATATATATATATATATATATATATATAATATACATAATATATATATATATATATATATATATATATATATATATATATATATATATATATATATATATATATATATATATATATATATATATATATATATATATATATATATACATACGTACGCATTCTATAGATTAATATAAAATTTTTTCTGTTAAAATGAGAGTTCCATTTAATAAAGGTTGACCATAAAAACACCAAAGAGGGTGGATTTTACAGCGTTATATTTCTGATACAACTTTTTCCCTTAGCTGGCAGGTAATGAATTAAGAGGTACAGAGCAGTGATATTTACATAGCTGTAGGTACCTTCATGAATAGGGATTCTACATCCAACCTTGAAAGTTTTATGTTGTGAAGGGGTGTATGTGTTGCTGCGAATTTGTGGCAGAAATCTTCAGAATGTTTTACGTGACTGGAGAAAACGTGCCTAAGGATGGGGAGGGTAGGCCTGTTCTCCCCATGCTGAAGCACATTTCCTCCCAGTCGCGTGAAACATTCTAACGATTTCTGCCACAAATTCGAAGCAGCACATATACCCCTTCACAACATAAAGCACATAATTTGGATGTAGATTTCTTATTCACAAATGTACCTATAAAAGATGTCCTACAGTTTTGGACGGAAAAGTTAGCCCCTATTCAGATCATTTCCCACTATCCCTGGATATAGAACTAAAATTAGCTGAACTGTGTGTACCGGACAATCTCTTTTCGTTGGGGGATTCTTTCTACAAAAAAAAAAAAAAAAAAAAAAAAAAGATAAAAAATTCGACTGCAGCATGAGCGGCCCTAAATGCCAAGTATTAGCTAATCTGTAATTGAATTATTTTGTAACTACAATAATACGCGCCATAAAACCTAAGGTCATGTTGTGGACGAAATATGAAGATATTCTAATACATTTGGATAAGATGGGGCAATTTTAACTATTTTTTTTTTTTAAATATAAATGCACTAGTGCATAGCATCAAATTTTAAGTCGACTGGGAAACAGACAATAAAGCTCCTTCACATGATGTTTTGATAACGGGAGATACGACAGAATATATATTTACCATGCACAGAAAACTAAAGTTTCTACTTTCATATATTCACTGTTTTATTTACCATGACTTTTCCGTCAAAATTGCCGTGGCCAGCAATTTATTTCTAAGAGTCTTACGGATTTGAGCCCTGAAATTCCTGGAAAACGAATTTGAACTAACCCGTAAGCAGCTGTTATCCTTAAGGTACCCTAATCATAAAACTGAGAAATCTATCTATACGGATAACACACATTCTATCAACCTCCTCAGATCATGATTATAGAGACGCCCAGCGATAAAATAAAAATCCCTCAACTGGCCTCCAGAAAATTCTAACCCTTTGGTGTTTACCTACCCAAATACCCTGGCCAAATCTTTAATTGATGTCCGACAAAAGCCAGTCCCTTAAGACACAGGGGTAAAAGAAATCCCTTGCCTCGACTGTGACAAATCCTATACGGATTTACAGGTAATTCACTCTCGAAAAATATAACAAAACATTCAATAAGATATGGACAACAGAGCTGAGATATTTTTAACCTCGTAAGTAGTCAGAATCATCGAATAAACTGGAATATATCACGTATAATTCATAGCAGCAGTTGTTGGTTTAAAAGCCAGATAGTAGAATCAGTACTTCATCAAACAAAGAAATGCAATGAACCACTCGAAAGGAGGCTGGGATTCAGATCTGAGTGATGAAATCTTTCTCCAACCAGCGGTAAACAAGATTAAGAAGAAGCTTTCAAAAGGAGTTGAATAGCAGGCGACTTCAACAACATTCCTGCAGTTATATACATATCACTGCTCCGTACCTCTTAATTCATTACCTGTCAGTTGATGGAAACAGTTGTTTCCGAAGCTAACGATGTAAATTCTACCCTCTTCTGTGATTTTATTGGCAACCTTTATTATATTTATATATATATATATATATATATATATATATATATATATATATATATATATATATATATAAAGTGAGAGAGAGAGAGAGAGAGAGAGAGAGAGAGAGAGAGAGAGAGAGAGAGAGAGAGAGAGAGAGAGAGAGAGAGAGAGAATGCATATCAGAAATTACCATATAACACTGGATTGATAATTGATAATTTGCTTTCATTATCTTTTTCATTTTTAAGGAGAGATTTGGGAGAGCATAATTTTTCCCGGAGAGTCATTAAAGGCATTATGTCTAATGAATTTCATTAGTGGTATTGCATTAACGCAATTGCAGCCTATTAGTACGAACTCAATTTTTAAGCACCACGGTAATGACCACACCTCACAGTAAAGTAATGATCTTTTTTTTTTTTATTTCACAAGATAATTTTTTTGACATTATAAACCCTTAGTAAGTAATGTAATATGTAACGACAACTATCGTGGCAACCGTGGGTTTATCATAATTAAAAATATTTTTACTGTTTTTTTTTATGTACGCAAAGAATACATTTTGCCGGGAAGAGATGGAGTAGTTAAAAAACTTTTATTCGTTTTCTTTCCAAGCGCCCTCATTTTATTTCTTTGTTCGACCGGAAAATTAAAAAGCATTTATAGTGATGCTTGTGTTGCTGTCCTAGAAGAATGTCGTAGTTTTCATTTCAGGCTTTCTCTAATAATGATAAACCCCTGCTTCCTAACCTCGTCACTAATATCAAAATCCATTTCGTACCAAATGGTGAAGTTGGCTTAATGAACATTTTTCTCTTCACTGCTTGCGCCTCTGTACTTTACTCCGATGTTATATCTTTGCGTGAACGCAATTGGAAGTAAAATTACACAACGCTGGCTTACGCCCAAAAACGCCCTAACCTGTCATCATAAATTTTCTAAAAAAACTAGAGGCACACATTATGATAACGGTGCCTAAAGATAGTTTCCTTTACAACCATCTCGTTGTCGGGATAATTGGGCAAAGTGGAAGTTATGACACTGCAAGCTTGCAAATGACCATGGGTGTTTATTCGTGCTTTTACAGTTGCACGGTTCGACCACGGCAAAATGCCATGCACGAGTGCAATGTTCACCACAGCATCCATTTCGGTACGACACGCATGACGCTCCGTTCGTGTCCGGCATAAAAAAAAAAAAAAAAATGTACCGGTACATAGGCACAATTCAAACACGTCGGCTCTCTTGCGTCATAAAAGTATTGCAGTTTTACTATTGTACCATCGCTTAAATACCTTCGGATACAAAAATTAATCAAACTATGTACGTTTGACAATACTTCTCTCCTTTTTTAAAGAAAGAGAAGAAGGATAAGACGAACTACCCAGCTTCCAAAACATGATATACGAATGTTGGAAAATATACCTTATGCAGCTATACACGAGCGATCACTGCAGCCGTCACATACTCCCTTTTGCAAAGCACGTTTCCAAATGTTATAATTATGATAACCTGACATTTCGTAATATAAAACAGAATTCGGTGATTTCAGCCATCTTTCCCAGTTTCTGCTACGTACATGAAATGAGGTCCATCAATACGCGTGATAAAAAATACTGTATACTGAAAAGACGAGAATTACTACTTTTACTTCACCCTAATTTAATTATACATATATATATATATATATATATATATATATATATATATATATATATATATATATATATATATATATATATATATATATATATATATAATATATAATTCTCTTCGTTCCTGGTCCTTTCGTGTTAGTCCAAACAAAAATAATTTAAAAAGCGGCTTGCTGTCTGGAATGCACGACCTGGGAAGAATCGATTTATCTGAAATATGCTTAACTCTTGCGGATATTGATATTAAAGACGATGATGGTAGTTCCACATACAGATAAAATTTGTAGAAGGTGATGAACATGAAAGACTGATTTTCTTGTAATTATCACACTCAGCATTTAAATAGCTGTGCACTGTGTGTAAAGCTATATTTTTTTCCACTAATCTAAATTATTTTTATTTTTAATTAGACGGAAAATTTTTATATGGTAAGGAGATGGAGAAGTACCACGGAAAATTTTTCGAAAATACTGGTAAAAACCTTATCTTCTGGCTTAACTGTTTCAGATTTGTCTTTAAGATTGATTAGTGGATTTGATATGGCAGCTTTAATATTCACAGGGTTGGGGAAAAGTTTAAATGCGTGATATCCAAAATTGAAAGATTAGGTCGAGTAGTTTTATGTAGTTTGGGTTCAAATCTGTTAACTATTTTGTTTCATGGCAACTCTTAGGGCCCTCTGCAACTCCAATAAAGAGCAATCGTGCAGCTATGCGTTAAGGTTGATCATTATTCCATACACCAATAGTTTTTTCGATGAAGTTACTGAAAATCTGATATAGAATGAGATTCTATATCATACTGGGATATAAGGAGATTTGAGCCACCACACTATGCAAGGTATCTATTGTTATTGACAGTTCGATCACTTGGACACAGTACTTCTGTTCTTGTTGTTTCAGATTGGTCCAGCTGTATTCCAGTAAGGCTCTCGCTCACCGTGAAGCCCATAAGTAAAATCTATTAAAATTAAATGCAAGACACTTGCAGAGTTAGAGACAATGAGAAATTTAGTTTACATCCAGGACAGATCCGGTCAGTAACATATGAGTTAAATCATATTAATTACAACAAAGAACAAACGATAATTTTTGAATTAGGGCTTGTATACCAAGCTTAGTTTTTCTCGCATGTATTTTGATATAGAGCATTCACTGCGATAGTTTATAACATTGCAAACATGTATGTAAAATATAAACTTAGGTATGTATAATATAAGATTTCGTGCAACTGTTAGCCACATACGTCGTGATAATGCAGAGCATGAAAACATGCAGGTTACCAGTTATCATTTTCTTCCTATTATTCTCTTTAGTAAACAAGTTACTCAATACCAATTTTTTTTTCTTTTTTTTGCTATCTAGGAGTTGACAACCATGATCATTAGCTTTTATGAGTTTATCAAACAGCTTTTACATTAATCAGAATCTTTATCAGACTTTTCTTTACAAATACTCGTATATAGGTTTCATGGGTATTGATATAACTCGAATTCCACCAGCGCATTGAAAAACTGCCTCAGCGTTTTTCCTTCTTCCCGAATGTCATATCAATTAATGCCTCAACTCGAACATATTGCTGCAAATTTGTGTTCAAAGTGAATCCCAGTTTTTTTTTTTTTTTTAATTTTCACTGTTGACAAAGGGATTGTTTTAATGGCCTCCGAACGCTGACATTTAAATTACGCTCCGCTTTCAAAGATATTTTGAGAATTAGTTTCAGTGTTTTACGTCTCACGGGATCAATAATAGATAGTGTGGTAATTATCGCTTACATTTCGTATCGCTTAATCATGGGGACAAATAGTAAACTAAGTCTCGACTACTCTGCTTGCTGATATATATATATATATATATATATATATATATATATATATATATATATATATATATATATATATATATATATATTAAATATTATAATATATACTGTATATAATGGTAAGATATTCCTAAGATTTTTGGATGATGTCCACATAAACATCGTTGTGCGCATCTCGCTGTAAAGATTTAAGTGCTCTTTTTTTATTTGTTTTTTTTTCCAGTTTTAGCGCAATGCCCATTCCCCCCCTTTTTTTTTAACGGATGTGGCAGCCTTTGATGTCACTTTCATAAGTATGGGTCACAACGATATTATTAGAGCATTACTAATAGTATCACGTTTGTGACAGTGGCATGATAAAAGATACAATCAAACCAATTAAGAGCTATTTTTATACTGAGGAGGTGAGAAAATCTCATTCTCTTTTGACAAGCGTTATCTATCACTAGATTTTTCATTTACCTTTTGCTAATTGGTACAGCAGCTATAAACTTGTTTAAACTTCTTATAATTTCATAACTTTTCGTAACTTCCATTTGAAGATAAAGCAGAAAGAGTCATTCATAACAGTTTCTGGTTCGGCTGAATAACTTTTCATGACTGATATATTGCACTTTGGTCACCTGTTAGTGATACTTTTACAATAATCATCATGGTATATTAGAAGAATTACACCTAAATCATGTCAGTGTTTTGGTAATTATATGAAAATTGATGAATGATCAGTGTCGTCTTCGTCGGATTCCTGTACGTTTAGATACTCTGTAAAACCAAATAATAAAAGGCAATGTATATATATATATATATATATATATATATATATATATATATATATATATATATATATATATATATTATACATATATATATATATATATATATATATATATATATATATATATATATATATATATATATATATATATATATATATATATATCATATATATATATATATATCATATATATATATATATATCATATATATATATATATATATATATATATATATATATATATATATATATTTACAAATATTATGCTGTTCGACCTCTCTCCTTTGATTTGGTAGGAATATAATCAAAACCAAAAGCAAAGACATAGAGACAAAGAGAAGACAGCACCAAGGAAAAGCTTCCTCTGCAAACTCAGGGAGGAAAGCTAACTGTTTATTGTTTGTTGTGTTCAAAAAACCAACCTTCTTAGCAGCTTATAGGGTTAACTTAGGGGCCTATCCAACAGGGATGGTTTCACCAGGGCCACCTTTAGTTAGGGTATAATTTAACCTCATTTTTCCCTGAACTATGCATCGGCGAGTTCTTGTTATTTTCAGACTGCCTGCAAGCTACGAACAGGTGGTTTTTACAACAAGCAAAGCCCCCCTACGAAGCAAAGCCCCCCTACGGGTATTCGCCCCAGGTCAGAGAGAGCCGAGCAGTCACCAAAAGAGCACAAGCGTTAGTGCTCCTGCGCCCTTCCCTTTGTTATTTTCTAACTTAGTGGAATCGACGAAAACGCCTCCTCAGACCCTGGGCGTCAGATGCAAGTACGCGCAAGCAAGCTGCGAAAGGTAAGTCTGAGGATGACAATTATTCGCCGTTCTTCTGTTATCTCTCCCACTGTATTTCTGGTTTAATTCCTCTCTTGTCAGACACTGACCAAAGAATCCTAGTGAAACCATTTCCCCTTCATGAAGTAGAATATACGAAGTACAACTAGTGCTGCCTAGTGAGATTGCATAAGGTATCCTCCATGGTGTTAATATAATATTCTCTATTAAAGATACACCCCTTGCAGTAACTAAGGATTAGTGAGAGGACATCTAAGTAACAGTCAGGCACACCTTGGAACCTGGTCATACCTTTGTTTGGAGGAGGAATAGCAGCAAAGTACTAAGGAATCGCTTCTCAAAGGATTACGAGGGCAATCAGCTGTTGCGTCATACCCTAAAGTGGGGGAAATATTATTATGTCCGAAGGGGGACAAATCGGGGAGCTGTTATTGGCTCCTGTAGATTTCCTCACTTTAAACGAATTCGTTTTGTTGGACTAGGTAGGTGATCAATTGGGTTTAATTCATTAGTTCCAGAATAAAACAAACTATCAGTAACCTAGTTCCAGCTGGTGACTGAGCCTAATTAAGTAATCTGTCTTTTGGGGTAACTTTCAGCCTTAATTGATGGGATTATGTGGGTCTTAGGTAAAGCAAGGCTGTATACTCACGGTAATTAATAATTAAACTCATCCACCAAATGACCCATGTAACTAT
>JANJGK010000048.1:11819073-11821573 GCA_039081455.1 Macrobrachium rosenbergii
AAATCTAGAGGCACACATTATAATAACGGTGCCTAAAGATAGTTTCCTTGAACCATCTCGTTGTCGGGATAATTGGGCAAAGTGGAAGTTATGACACTGCAAGCTTGCAAATGACCGTGGGTGTTTATTCATGCTTTTACAGTTGCACGGTTCGACCACGGCAAAATGCCATGCACGAGTGCAATGTTCACCACAGCATCCATTTCGGTACGACACACAATGCGCTCCGTTCGTGTCCAGCATAAAAAAAATGTACCGGTACATAGGCACAAGTCAAACACGTCGGCTCTCTCGTGTCATAAAAGTATTGCTATTTTACTATTGTACCATGGCTTAAATACCTTCGGATACAGAGATTAATCAAACTATGCAAAAAGAATGTTGGAAAACAGACCTTATGTAGCTATTCACGAGCGATCACTGCAGCCGTCACATACTCCCTTTTGCAAAGCACGTTTCCAAATGTTATAATTATGATAACCTGACATTCGTAATATACAACAGAATTCGGTGATTTCAGCCATCTTTCCCAGTTTCTGCTACGTACATGAAATGAGGTCCATCAATACGCGTGATAAAAAATACTGTATACTGAAAAGACGAGAATTACTACTTTTACTTCACCCTAATTTAATTATATATATATATATATATATATATATATATATATATATATATATATATATATATATATATATATATATATATATATATATATATATATATATAATATATAATTCTCTTCGTTCCTGGTCCTTTCGTGTTAGTCCAAACAAAAATAATTTAAAAAGCGGCGTGCTGTCTGGAATGCACGACCTGGGAAGAATCGATTTATCTGAAATATGCTTAACTCTTGCGGATATTGATATTAAAGACGATGATGGTAGTTCCACATACAGATAAAATTTGTAGAAGGTGGTGAACATGAAAGATTGATTTTCTTGTAATTATCACAATCAACATTTAAATAGCTGTGCACTGAGTGTAAAGTTGTCTTTTTTTCCACTAATCTAAATTATTTTTATTTTTAATTAGACGGAAAATTTTTATATGGTAAGGAGATGGACAAGTAGTACGGAAAATTTTTCGAAAATACTAGTAAAAACCACATCTTCTGGCTTAACTGTTTCAGGTTTGTCTTTAAGATTGATTGATGGGTTTGATATGGCATCTTTAATATTCACAGGATTGGGGAAAAGTTTAAATACGTGATATTCAAAATTGAAAGATTAGGTCGACTTTTTTTTATGTAGTTTGGGTTCAAATCTGTAAAGTTTCTGTTTCATGGCAACTCTTAGGGGCTTCTGGAACTCCACTAAAGAGTAATCGTGTAGCTATGCGCTAAGGTTGATCATTATTCTATACACCAATAGTTTTTTTTCGATGAAGTTACTGAAAATCTGGTATAGAATGAGATTTTATATCATACTAGGATAAAGGAGATTTGACCCACCACACTATGCAAGGAATATATTGTTACTGACAGTTCGATCACTTGGACACAATACTTCTGTTCTTGTTATTTCAGATTAATCCAGCTGTATGCCAGTAAGACTCTCGCTCACTATGAAGCCCATAAGTAAAATCTACTAAAAGTAAATGCAAGACACTTGCAGAGTTAGAGACAATGAGAAATTTAGTTTACATCCAGGACAGATCCGGTCAGTAACATATGAGATTATTAATCTCATATGTTGTAATTAATCGTATTAATTTTACAACAAATAACAAACGATAACTTTTGAATTAGGGCTTGTATACCAAGCTTAGTTTTTCTCGCATATATTTTGATATAGAGCATTGACTGCGATAGTTATAACATTGCAAACAATATAAACTTAGGTATGTATAATATAAGATTTCGTGCAACTGTTAGCCACATACTTCGTGATGATGCAGCGCATGAAATCATGCAGTTACCAGTTATCATTTTCCCCCTATTATTCTCTTTAGTAAACAAATTACTCAATACCTATTTTTTTTTTTTTTTTTTGCTATCTAGGAGTTGACAACCATGATCATTAGCTTTTATGAGTTTATCAAACAACTTTTACATTAATCAGAATCTTTAACAGACTTTTCTTTACAAATACTCGTATATAGGTTTCATGGGTATTGATATAACTCGAATTCCACCAGCACATTGAAAAACTGCCTCAGCGTTTTTCCTTCTTCCCGAATGTCATATCAATTAATGCCTCAACTCGAACATATTGCTGCAAATTTGTGTTCAAAGTGAATCCCAGTTTTTTTTTTTTTTTTTTTTTTTAATGTTCACTGTTGACAAAGGGATTGTTTTAATGGCCTCCGAACGCTGACATTTAAATTACGCTCCGCTTTCAAAGATATTTTGAGAATTAGTTTCAGTGTTTTACGTCTCACGGGATCAATAATAGATAGTGTGGTAATTATCGCTTACATTTCGTATCGCTTAATCATGGGGACAAATAGTAAACGAAGTCTCGACTACTCTGCTTGCTGATATATATATATATATATA
>JANJGK010000048.1:11831573-11869073 GCA_039081455.1 Macrobrachium rosenbergii
GTGTTTGTGTATCTGTCTATCATCCCATTTATTCATGTATATATGCATTTATCTCTCTCTCTCTCTCTCTCTCTCTCTCTCTCTCTCTCTCTCTCTCTCTCTCTCTCAACACTTTTCAACTTTAATATTTCTCTGTGCTATTAACTTACTGGTTATCTATCATTTCCTCATCAGATGCCTTTCTACTTATGAATATATATCCTTTCCAATTATTCTTTTCTATTTTCTTAAGGAGAAGTCTTCTTGCTACACTTACTACTTGTCTGAATTGCAGCTGCGCTCTCTCTCTCTCTCTCTCTCTCTCTCTCTCTCTCTCTCTCTCTCTCTCTCTCTCTCTCTCTCTCTCTCTCTCTCTGTCTCTGTCTCTCAACTTTGGAATTTCTTTGTGTTATTAACTTAGTTGCTCTGTATCATTTCCTCAGTCGGGTGTCTTTCTACTTATGACTATACTTCCTTTCCAGTTGTTCTTTTCTATTTTCTCAAGCAGAGGTCGTCTGCCTATAATTTAATTTCTTTTCCGAATGGTAGCTGCTCTCTCTCTCTCTCTCTCTCTCTCTCTCTCTCTCTCTCTCTCTCTCTCTCTCTCTCTCTCTCTCTCTCTTCCTTTCTTGCAGCAATTTTCAGTTTTATTATTTTCGCGTTTTGTTATTTTAGCTTATATTTTTTCCCTTGGACGGAAACCTTTCGAAACCAGTTTTATTTCTTCAACTTGGAAGTGAAATCATTTCAACATATTTTGTTATTCCTAAAGTTCCTGTCGAAATTTTTCATTTTTCTTTTCTCTCTTATCCAGCCAGATACAGTATATTGTTGAGTAATTCCTTTACCAAGTTATTATCATTATTGTTTTTTTTATTTTGTTGCTTATCGTTTTCTATTTTTAATCATCATATCAAATGTATAACAGATTTTAAAAACAGTATTCCATGGTTTCTCTTATTATTATTATTATTATTATTATTATTATTATTATTATTATTATTATTATTATTATTATTATTATTATTATAAAACTCTCCGGGAAAGCTATGTCTTACCTTCAACATCTGTGAATAAAAAGTAATATAATGTCAAGAAAAGAATGTGATATCAAAATGCAGAAGTGTGCACGTTTGTGTATAAATGAGACCTATAAAACTTAGCTTTTTAAGTGTCGACAAGTCTGTGGGTACGGGTGAAAGAGAGCAAATATTTGGAGGATTGAATGGGTAACATTCTCTTTTACTCTTCTTCATCCTTACTGCTATCCCTAAGCTAAAGGGTGGGTTGTCTTGAGTTGTCTTCTCCCGTTATTTCGGTCAAAAAAATCTTGTTCTGACAAACCATTCTTCTCCAGATCCTCTCTGTTTATCATACCATTTAATCCTTTGCCTCCCTCTCAACCTACTAACCCTAACAAGCTCCTTCCAAGCTCCCCTTCACTTTCATCCTTACTCATTCTTACCACATGCCCAAACCATTCCAGTCTCGATTCTCTTATCATGTCAGTAATCTTTACCATTCCTGCGCTTCTAATTTTTAATTTTCAAACATCTCGCGCAGAGATATCCTCAAAACCTCAAAATCTCAGCATCCTTATCTCTGTTTGCTCCAGTTCTATACCTCACTCCTTCTTAATGCCCATGCTGCCTCACAATACATCATCACATGTCTGATTACGGTACAATAGATCAGTATTAGATGGATGTTTTTAGTTTTTTTGGCGCCCTTGATCACACACTACCCCTTTCACTTCCCATCATTTCCCCCAAGCTACTTTTCTTCTGGTTTCTGTACCTGTTTTAAAGTTAGACCTCTTCTCTATCTTGTATAAATAACCTAGCCCTTCCCTGCTTGCTGGACACCATAACCTCACTTTTACCGATATTTACTTCCATACCACCGCATTCAAGAGATTCCTGCCACTCTCTTACACTTCTCTGTAATTCTTCCTCAGTCTCTGCCATAATCATCAGATCATCTCCGTTTAACTATTTCCTTAATGTCCATTCGTAATCTCTTCACTCAATACATCCTTACCCAGTGCAAACAAACGTGCTAAGTCCCGATCCTTGATGTAAAGCAACTCTAAACCAACTCTAAATTCGAACATTTCTGTTATGCTATGGGATGTTAATACTACATTCCTTGTTTTTGTATACATATTTCAACCAACCTAATCAACTTTTCTGGTGCTTCCCTCTTTCTTAAGCACCAAAAACACTAACCCCCCCCCCCCCTTGGTATTCTGTTAAATGCCTTTTCTAGGTCTACAAATGCACAGCAGAACGTTTGATTACCTTCCAGCCACTGTCTTATAAAGACATCATCAACTGTAAATTTACCTTCAGATTTTCTTCCCAGTCATTTGGTATAAATTCCTTCTCCCAGATTGCCCTTAGTAGTCTGGTGTTCATTCTTCCACTTCTGTACCAAGTAACTTCACCAGTTCAATTTGCACCTCTGATGGACCAGGAGCAAGGAAAAAGTTGCAAGCGTGTGTAAGTGTGTTCAAGGATTAGAAAAAAATGACAAGAGAAGAAACTGTGCCTGGCTGGATTATTTAAATGCAATGACAGGCAGATTTGTCGGTAGGTACTTTGTTTGTGGTGCCAAGCATAGTGGAGGGGTTAATGTGATAATTTTGTTTAGAAAGTATCTTGACCATTGATAAAACACTCTCCAAAGAAGAATACTCGAAGGAATGCTGGGGAAAAAGAAAATGGTGAAAAGGTTTTGTTAAATTATGATGAAATGCCAAGCAAATGGAAGAGCCTGTTGATTGAAAGGCAAAAGTGAAGATAATTATGAGTTAATGGTGGAGAGAAAAGTTTAAAAATGTGGCTGTGAATCTGATAAGGACGTGGCAAAAGCATATAAGGAGAAAATGGTGGAACTGCGGTCAAAGGTTAAATGGACATAGATGGAAGTACATATACGGAACATGAAAAAATACCTCCTGAGGTTATAGGGTTTTTCATAAGTGCTTGTGGTTATAGGATGGTAGGGAGATGATGAAAGATATCTTTAGTGCAGGATGAAGAAATGAGAGATATAGTGAAAGGAAGTACATTATTTGAGGTGCAATTGCATGATAGAAAAAAAAAGCCTTGCACATGTAAACAGGAGGATGGAAAGAATGGTCAAAAAGAAAGTGAAAGAGAAAAAGATGAGTAATAAGAATAACGGGGAGAAGACCAATAAGAAGTTGAAGAGATTATAAAGCGTTTCTACAGAGAAGAAAGTTCAAAGACAGCAGAAAGAAGAACGAATAAATGGATCTCAGGTCAGGATCAGCGGAGCCAGCATTTTGAAATGCTTCCAATTTGGAAATATACTCGTGCACGAGGTGGAGAGCTGAATAATAGAAGGGGTGGAAACAATTATCTTACGTTTGGAAATGCTGGATGTGATTGTTGAGGCTGCAAGGAAGGCGATTATGGTGTTGGATAGCTGAAAGACGACGGATTTACAAGTAAGATGTAAGTGAATGAAGGAAAGGTTAAGAAGGTTGTTTCATTGTATAGGTGTAAAAGTGACTAAGGAAACTGCAAGATTTCATATGCATAATGTTGCCTAGTATACTAGGGAAGACGTATGGCAGGTTTTGATCGAGAAAGCGTAACAGAAGACTGAAGGTGATAGGGAAGAGCAATTTCAATGTAGACAAGGGAAAAGTGGTCTGTAACAAAAGTTTGCTAGGAACCAATTTTGTGAGAAGTTTTTTCACTTGCTATGAGCAATGATAGTCCCGGAGTAAAAAAGTGAATTCATGATATCAAAGGAATAATGAAATATAATCAGAGTTATATGAAAGGACTTCTCCAAATACAATTTCTTTAATTTTTTGTTCCATTTCATTTATAGCCTGCAAATCTCTACTAGTTATATAATTACATTTGCTACAATGATACATGATTTTATGCTGAACAAAGAGAAACGGAAGTAAGAACCTCGGTAATAAAAATTAAAATAACTTGGAAAATATGCATACTGGCGTTAACTGCCTTGACCTATGGAACATTTTGATTTGATACTCTTAGTGAGGCCGTCCATAGCATGTCTTCCAGTGGTGAGGGAAGGAATGATATATAATAATAAGACCATTTACCGGTAACAATAATTGCCTGCTAACTGTCATATCTCATTCATAAATTGTTTTATTGGCTTCTTACTAAATTCGATATTTGTACGATCTTTTCATATGAATACATTTCCGAGGGAACCCTTCCTCAGGAGGCCTGTTCTAAACCCTCCGTCGCTACTAGCCCCGCAGCCACCCTACCAGCGGACGCCAACTTTAGTTAGAGTTGTTATTCCCTAAGCATTTGTATGAGTACCTGGTGTCATTAAATTTATTTCTGGTCCACGAATGAAGATAAGTCTGAAAAAAGGGAAGTTTTCTGTTCCAAAGTTGCCTTGATCGAGATGCTTCTGCTCACCCAGATCTCTTATATTCCAGACCCCATCTGAGGAAATGAATATCATTACGAAGTTAGAAATAGCTCAATAAGGTGAAAGGAAAAAGTTTGTTTAAATGGAATTTACGATATACTTTCCTCCAAGTACGAAATGTGCGAAGTGAATGCATATATTACCACTCCATTTGCATGGACTTTTTCTGCATCAACGACGATATCAGGTCTTTTACTTTCCAGATGCTTTTTCCAGCACTCGGTAAAGTCCAGAAAGTGTTCTTGTGTGTTAAGAGGCTTGGCAACTTTTATTCTTATCGTATTTAGTCGCACGAAAAAAAAGGAGAGAAAAGTACGTAACAGATGCTCGCAATTGGTGTATTTTTTCTTACAATACCCCAGGTTTTCTTTTATAAATGATAACTCCATCGTATCAAAAATTAAATATGTGCTACGGCTCTAATGAGACGGGAAAGTTTATGAAGCGTTGAGGAGTATTCCACGAGCTGCTGGAAAGACTACAATTTTATCGTTACATGTAATAGTTTTGACAGTGACTCACCTGAGGTATGGACGAGGCTGTTATAGCAAAGTAATTTAAATTGACAACGGCGCAGTTTTCCTGTGAATGTCAACACAATCGGTTTTGCCAGCTCACAATCTCTCTCTCTCTCTCTCTCTCTCTCTCTCTCTCTCTCCTCTCTCTCTCTCTCTCTCTCTCTCTCTCTGTGTGTGTGGATGTACTCGTGGTCTGCTATACTTGATGGTAAAGGTTTACTTAAACTGTATTTTTACGGATATACTTGTTTGAATCCATTTCGCGTCAATATAATAAGTAAAGCTCGTGCTCTGTGTTTTAAAATAAACATACACTGTGGAAAATAAAACGAAGATTTAAAGTCAACAAAGATGAAATGAAAGATAAACTGACCTCCTACGCCGACATTTCGATAATAAATTCCATAAAAGACTCCGCTTCCAGGCACCGAATTAAAGAAAATATCCAGTTAGGGAACGTAAAAGAAAAACTAAATTTTGAAAACTTCATTCCCCAAAAGGAACATAACTTTTCAGGATTTTCTAGTCCAGTACACGTCCAACATTAATACGGAAATCTGCAGAGTATGCCAATATTGTTCTCTCTCTCTCTCTCTCTCTCTCTCTCTCTCTCTCTCTCTCTCTCTCTCTCTCTTCCATTATTTTTCTTCAAGACTGAGCATGAATTTAATGGGTTCTTCCGGGCAGCGCCGGGTTGGTCAGCTAGTGTATATATATAATATATATATGTATATATGTATATATATTATATATATATATATATATATATATATATATATATATATATATATATATATATATATATATATATATGCATGCATACATACATAATACACTAGTTGACCAACCCTGCGCTGCCCGGAAGAACTTTGAAGAACTCAGAAAAATTTTCCTTCATTCCCTTTGAATTGTTTTGTCATGTGAAGTACGTGTACTATCATTGGTTAATAGTTCTGTCTTGAATTCAATACTTTAAATTAAACATATATGTACATACATCCTGGCACTTTCCTGTTTAAATTGGAGAGAGAGAGAGAGAGAGAGAGAGAGAGAGAGAGAGAGAGAGAGAGAGAGAGAGAGAGAGAGAGAGAGAGAGAAATGATTGACTTGTAGTAGCAAACATTCTCCGGGTTTTTCTAGTAAGACTTGGTGTTTAACCACATTCATAAAGGGAATTTATAAATGAGAAAGAGATAAAAAGAGAGAGAGGTTGCAAGCACGAATTTACTTGCAATAATTAAAAACCTCATAGATAAATTCTGCTCCAGATTGTTTAAGTGATGCCTTGAGAGAGAGAGAGAGAGAGAGAGAGAGTGAAATGGAGAAAGAGAGAGAACGTTTGTTAGAGGTAGTATGGTGAAGTTAGTGTGCGTGGTGGTGGTATTGCCTAACAACTCGATAATTAATTTCGGACCTCATTTAAACCGACTGCATGAGGAATGCGTCACTGTAACGTCACGAAGCAGTCGCTATAGCGAATTAGGAAGATAAAAACTAAGAATAAACGAACAAATTAATGAGGAAATTCGCATTTGAACGAACAAGAAAAAGGAAATATCGTACATGTTGATGTCGGTCACTGCCAGCAGCTACTTAAGATACAGTGTCTGTTGGCTATATAGTTATTAAATTATTGTCTCAATTGTAAATTTAGGCACCATAAAAAGAGCTGCAACTGTTTTCGGTTTCCTGTAGGTGTTAACGAACTCACTTCAGTTTTTGAGGGAAAGTGTGGGCTGAAGTCTGAATGGTCTAATATAGAAATTGTCGATATATGGCGATTTTTTAGTGGATTAAGTACTTAGATATGATGCTGGTAATACCTCAATGTACTTAAGAATTTGTATTTTATAGGCAAGGTATAATTAAGATACGTTTGGCTTAAGAGCAACACTGAAAACAATGTGGTATTGTCATCCCGAGTAATTTTTTTTAAATTAGGGGGTAGTTTTACTACAGAAGCATTTAGTCTGCTAATGTGCATGTGTGGATGGTGATGGATTTGTTTTGTCTCGTCGATGAATTATATTTCTTGATCTCCAAAATTGTGCCCATAGTTACAACGTTTTTTTTTTTGTGGATTAAATAGTTAGATATGACGGCGGTGGATGGATGTAGTTAGAGAAGGTCTGAGAGATAAACAATTGTCAGAGGACGATGTGTTTGACCGAGCCAGGTGGAGGAGGAAAGCGGTCAGAAACATCGACCCCACACAGAAGTGGGAAAAGATGCAGACAGAAGCTATATATATATATATATATATATATATATATATATATATATATATATATATATATATATATATATATATATATATATATATATATATATATATATATATATAAATATTGGGAGAGAGTCGAAATTTACGGATAAATTGCCTTTCAGTATTAGAAATTATATCCTCCATGTGGAGAATTCGTCGTAAGATATCACACATACACACATACAAACACACACACACACACACACACACATATATATATATATATATATATATATATATATATATATATATATATATATATATATATATATATATATATATATATATATATATATATATATATGTGTGTGTGTGTGTGTGTGTGTGTGTGTGTGTGTGTGTGTGTGTGTGTGTGTGTGTGTGTGTGTGTGTGTGTGTGTGTGTGTGTGTGGGTGTGGGTGTGGGTGAGTGAAGGTGTTTGTATTAGCCGTTATGTCCAATTAAATTATATAATGCTTTACAATTTTTGGATGCTTATGGCGCTACAGAACCTTGAATCTGAAATGAAGGTTATCTGAATATACCCCAAAAATACCAACAAAAAGATTTAGACTCGCGTATATTTGGTTGGAATATATATATATATATATATATATATATATATATATATATATATATATATATATATATATATATATATATATATATATATATATATATATATTGTGTGTGTGTGTGTATGGTTGTGCATGTTTGTATCAGCCAAGGAGAATAAAAGTTTACATTGAGTTATACGAACACACATGTAAATATGCATCCTAAATTATGAGGGAGTTGATTATTTGAGAATTTACGTGGATTGTTTTTATTCACATGCTCCCTTTAACAAGGAGAGAGAGAGACAGAGAGAGAGAGAGAGAGAGGGGGGGGATAATAATTTAAATTGTTTTGTGGCACTATAGGTTGTCTGGTGTTGTTAACAATATACCAAATTCATTTTATCTATTCTAAAACCTTGATGAAAAAAGCGACATCAAAGTTAAATCACTGCCAATATATCTTTTCTACATAATTCAAATATCTCCTGTTCAAAATTGGACAACAATAAAAATGTGCCCTCAGTTCTAAATATTTTATAAGAGAAAATTATTGTTTCGCCTTTCAAACCAACTTGCCTCCAGGTATGTAAGTTCAATGTATTCTTTGATGTAATAGCATTTTATCTTGCATTAATGCACATTTACGTTCATGTTATTTCAAGCACGCCAGTGTAATTTTGAATATGCATAACAGGCTCGCATACTCTGAGTCTTAATATAAAACATTCTCATTTAACACCATCTGATTTTGTGAATTGTTGCGTCGGTAACAAAAAGGAACATAACATTTTCAGACAGCCAAATCAGCCTACATTCTCTGGTTTTGAAAGCAAAATTAGTTATTAGTTATTTTAATTTTGATTCCTGCCTGGTTTAGATGTTTTTCCCGTGTCCACTTAATTTTTTCCTTTTGTCCTATTTTCACTAGCAACATAATGTGAAACATTATACCTAAAAACAGTTAAATGTAGAATTAGAGTAGGGTAAAATATATGACTTTGATTCAACACCTCATAAAACTAAAGGTCGCTGATGATGATGGAAATTGCTCAAATTGACATCTTTAATGAAAACTATTACTACCTAATATTAATTCAGTAACTTAATTTTCAAATCTGCTCGCACTGCTCGCACTGAAGTTCGAGGCACATATAGGACTTGCATTTCGATATGGGCATGATCCGCTCTTTCAATTTATTGACAGTAGTTTATACTTACACTGTAACCCATGAATCGCACGAAAAAATGTGTTGCCTTGTAATTCAGATAAGTGCCTGCGAAATCTTATATTCTACTGTAAATTTAATAGGGCAAATTAAAGGAGGACTAGTGGAGTGGGGTAGGGGGTGGGGTCAGGGGCTGTAGACTAGTTGCCAAATAGAAGATGGATCTTTTAAATTTCTCTAGTAGCTTTAAGGTTTTACAGTTTACGAGGACCTGTTATTTTTCTGCTACAACGAACAGTTATAAAATTCGTGGTCTTATCCGAATTAATCCTTGAAAGAACTTCTGCTTTGCAAATTAGGCTATTAGTGGAAGCGTCCACGTAAGACTAACTTGGAAGGGTTGGGGTTTCTCGGTATTTAAATCTAGGTTTGGGTGTGCATGCTGGATCGCTTATCTGTTACAATACTTGCATTCGGCATATGTTTAAAAGCCCTTATATCTTGTACTTTACTTTTAATATTTAAATTTGACATCGACAGAAATAAGGACAGGAAGAGAGGAAACATTATTGCTGATGATACCACGAAAATACGGATAATCACATTATTTCCAGTCTAATATAGGTTTGGTATAAGTTTTGAAATTCCCTAATTTTTACCCTCTTTACTTTAAATCTAAGAAGTTTATGTCGGCAAATCTTTACTAAAATAACAATTTAATGAAATCATGAGATCACAAATAGGTCTGTAAATAAGGTTTGTTATTTGAGTGTTTATCATTAAATAGCCAGTCATTATTAACTCTTCAAAATAAGTTATTGAAAAGGTCGAGTTTAATTATTTGATTCTGTAATAGTATGTCAGGAGCATCTTATACAGGAAAAGGTTAATTGACCTTCGATAATCTTAATGTTGTCAACATTTTCCCTTCTAAGATTATAAGCATCCCAGAGTTGTGACTAAATGTAAATTGAAATTCCTGCTGTGCTGAAGGCTGCTTTGTAATACTATTCTATATAGTACAGCGAATAATGTTATAAGGGAGGACAGTAGAGAATACCAAATCTCCTCCCCCATAGTTTCTTCAACAATAATTAATTTCTCGGGCGTGGAATACTATCCGTTGTGCCATTTAGGACTACCACAGTTATGCTGAAGTTTATAGACACTATCATTTTCAGATTATATACGTATAGCCATTCACACATGCGCGCGCACGCGCGCGCACACACACACCGATTATATACGTATAGCCATACGCACATGCGCGCGCACGCACACACACACCCACACCATATATATATATATATATATATATATATATATATATATATATATATATATATATATATATATATATATATATATATATATATATATATATATACTAAGGATTAGGTGAAGATTTGAAACTGGAACATAAAAGCCCAGAAACGGATTGGAAAGAATCACGTTGCAAGAGTAAGTGAAAAAACAAAGTGGAATGGGTTAATGTGTATGCTTATTCCAGGAAAAACACATGATATTGGTGGAGAAAGAGTTATCTGAGCAGAATGCTAAATGTAAAAAGGCATTGACTGACTAGAGAGCAGTGATCTGTAGATTAGTGCTGTAAGACTTAGATAAAAAAAACTGCTGAATATATAACTGAATTAACAAGATGAGAAATGAGAATTATTTTCGGAGATATGAATGCGCAAGTTGGTACGAACCGTGAGGGTGTGCAAAGCTGCACTAAAGTTGAAATCAAAAGTATCCTACAAAAAAGATGATAAAGTTTCAAGATTTGATACAGTAAACTTTATAGACCTTCAAGAGGCAGTAGATTTCCAGTTCTAGGAACCATATTTGATGAGTGCAGACAATCAACGAGAACTACATTCTCTTCAAGAATACATATCAACCTGCTGGAAAGGAAGTATTGGGATTTGGAGTAACAAAACAGACTTGAGATACAACAAATAATAGACAAAACAAAAGGTATATACCAACAAAATTCAGAGAGAGATGGAGGACCTCAATCAGAACGTGAAAGTACTCAGGGATAGAGAGTTTAAGTAAAGAAGTTGAAGTTCAAGAATAGATAGATGTCTGGATGAACATCGTCAAAGAAAAATCTAAAAATACCCGTCAACAAGAGGGAGGGTCCAATTTCAGCGTTAAGAGAAAAGAGACAAGTTTGGCGGAACATTTTTTATGTGGTTGTCTAGAGATACGAGAGGGATAAGTTGATAAAGGTCTAAATGTGCTTTTGCAAAAACCTGAACAAAAGCTGAAAAGATGCATTGTACACACACTGGACCTTTTGGCAGAGTATGGAATGACGAAATTAGCTGGAAATCATTACCAAGGCACCTAAGAAAGTTGACCTAACTGAATTTGATAACTATGAAGGCATTGAACTTATTTCAGTTATAATGAAAATATTCAGAATACTTCCAGTAGCCTAGAGAAAGGGCTTAATAAAAACCTGATTTTAGAAAGGCAGTCGTTGCAAAGGTCATAGTTTTGAGTGAAGACTTACTGTTCGCCAGTGTATGGAATTTAAAAATGCCCTTTCTGATGGCTGTTTTTTTTATTAAAAGAAAGAATTCGACAGTCTTTGTAGACAAATATTATAGGTGGTTTTGCACAAACCGCTTCATCAAAACTAATATGAAAAATTATATTGATTATATTTGCATCTTGGTAAATTTTTATGTTAAGAATTCAGCATCTTTTTATCAATGATTGGTAATAAATGAATAAGCACATTATTATTTCAGATATTATCTCCACCCTTAAAACTCTCACCCTCTTCAAAGAGAAGCTGAGATACCGAGCTTTTAATTAATTTCAAAAGTTGTTGTTATCGATGATTTAGGTATTTAAATTGAGGACATGCCTGAAAAAATAAGGACTTATGGCATCCTTTATATATATATATATATATATATATATATATATATATATATATATATATATATATATATATATATAAAGTGGCTCTGAGACAAGGATGTGTAACGTATAATGTAGGTAAAGAATATATGTCATTCATAGAGGGTTGAATTTTGATATTTGCAAATGAATGGGGATAATGAAGAAAAGTTTTAGTAAGTAAAACAAAAAAGCTTGAAACTGTTTGCTAGAAGAGAATGGGTCACTGTATATCACCACTGATGATGGAAGAATGGATAATGTTGATCTGTAAAAGTATTTGGGAGTAAATATGCGGATGGTTGTATGATGGAAGAAGAGGCGAGTCAGTGAATAGGTGTGTGTAATGGATGAGATCTGAATTATTTAATGTGCTTTGCAGATTGGATGAGTTATTTGAAAGGAAAGCCTTAATAGCCAGGAAGTACTTGAATACATGCAAAATAGTTGTGACTAGAGCAGTCTGTGTTGGAGGATTTGACATGATGATGAGCCTTCAATGTAGATGTATGACATAAACTAATGTTGTGGAAATTTTACTATATAAGAGGTTCATCAAAGATGCAGGAATTAACATATAAATGTGGCAGTATCTTTTTTCTTGAGCAACTCCCTAATAGGAAGCACCATTGGTTTAGGGTGTAATTCTTTTGTACCTCAAGGCAAAAGAGTGCACAGGGATGGCTGTTGACCCCGTGGGAAGAAATGGCCCCCTAAATGATAGATGAGCCTTTTTTCAAGAGACCTGGTAATCAAATTCTCACTCATGTAGCATGACAGAAAGTAATGGTATTCTCACCACTAAAGGCCTAGGGCTTGGCGGTTACAGACCCGAACCTTTATGTTTATTTACAAATAACGCAAAAAGTGAAAGGATGATGGATCTTAGGATTTTGTATGTGCTTGGTTATGGTGCAGTGGCGTAGAAATACATGGTAAATATTAGTTTAAGTAAAGGTAGCTGGATGGCCTGAGTGGGACAATGTGTGCAGGAAAGGAAAGAAAAGAAAGTTATTGTATTTTGGGCAGTTGGAAGGTGTAGAAGTAGTTATATGTAGTATTTGTGGTGATAGGGAGAGAGGTTCAGTGAAGAGAATTTGCATTGTAAAGATTGGGCGTGGTGGGAATAAAGTTATATGAGTGTCTTAAAACTGGAAAAGAATGAAAGTGAAAGAGAATATTTTGGGACACTTTGAATTGTCCCTTACTGGTTTGGAGAACATGAAGAAATAGCTGTGCTAGTTGAATTAAAGGCAAAGGTATATCATAGACAAAGGGATTGCATTGTTGGCACACATGAAGTTTTTAGAGGTTATCAAAAAAAGGACATAGTCCTTTGGAAATGAGTTTGGGAAGGGCTTTACTGTTGAGAACTGATGTTCAGAAAGAAATGTGTGCACACGTGCATCTGAGAAAGATGTTGAGGTAAAGAATTAAGATAGAAGTTCTATATTGATTAGTAGTGATGAAAGTAAAACTGTAAAGGTAATCAGGACATGTCATCATGATAAGTTGGCAGAGTAGATAAAGAGAAAATAGACGAAAAAGAGGTTAGGGATGAGAACATAGGAGTTGACTGCACATATAAAGATTGTGAAATTTCAGGATGTAGAGATAGAGTCAGTGAAAAGAGTTTGTTGGGTTAGGAAGAGTGCGAAGAGATAATGAACAGTGATTGGTAGGATAAGGAGATAAAGTTAATGAAGGGAAAAGGGAGATTATTTGATGTGGGCTTGCAAGACAGGAGGTAATAATGTGAGTAGTGGCAGATAAGTGAGAGGTTAATAAATCGAGAGGAAAAATGTATGTATAAAAAGAATGAGGGTGGGGGGAGAAGGTGCCGACGACTTCTAAAAGGAAGTATTTGTTGAAACGGAGAGATGGTGACTGAAGAGTATATCCCAGTTTCAGTGGAGTAATAGATAGAAGAGAGGCAGAGCTGGAAGATGGTAGTGAAAAATGTTAATGCAAGTTTGAGAATTCATGTCGCAGTTACAGTAGAATGAATAGAAAAACACTAAGAGCTGCTGGGATTGCAAGCGAGATGTTGTAGTATGATAGTGATAATGTGGCCGAGTGAATGGCCACGGTGTAAGATACATCTGGAGGATAGAAAGTTTCCAAACCAATGGATATGAATTTCTTTGTACAAGGATAAACGTGATGATTATAGAGGTATATTTTGCTTAATATACCACCGAATGTGTAAGGTAAGGTTTTAATTGACAAGGGAAGACATATACCTAAAGGAAGAGAGGTGTAATTTTAAACATGGAAAATATGCGAATAAAATGTTCTTAATGCAAAATCTATGTAAGCCATTGGAAGGTAATGGGAGAAAGTTGCCTGTTGTATACACAAAAAAAAGTATACCTTAGTTTAACCAGACCACTGAGCTGATTAACAGCTCTCCTAGGGCTGGCCCGAAGGATTAGACTTATTTTACGTGGCTAAGAACCAATTGGTTACTTAGCAACGGGACCTACAGCTTATTGTGGAATCCGAACCACATTATAGCGAGAAATTAATTTCTGTCACCAGAAACAAATTCCTCTAACTCTTCATCAGCCGGCCGGGGAATTGAACTCCGGCCCATCGAGTGACAGTTCGAAGCTCAACCGACTCAGCCAACTAAGGGCTGTTGTATACACAGATCTAGAGAAAGATCATAATGTAATTAATTGAGAGGTTATATGGAGGGGCTTGAGGATTCATAATATACCAGGTAATTTGTTGATAGTTACAGAAAGTTTTTGATGGAAGTGAGGTATATGCTTGATTTTCTAGGTATAAGTGTCTATTTTGGTGAAAAAATTAGATGAGACATTCGGATGATAAGGGTTTGTGGTTGTTAAATATCTTTAAGAATAGTAAGGGCAGTAGATGTCAGTGCAAAGTTGTAGAATAAGAAGATGCATTGAACTTTAACAGGCTTATAAATGGCTAATGTTAACAGATAATGCATTACTGATTATGAAAAGAACAAGAAACTGCAGAGTTTAAAGGAAGTTCAAAATAGTTTCCAATAGGGAAACGTTTGTGAGTGAATATCAGCAAGAGTAAGGTAATGGTGTATATTGTTCTTGTTATTGTTTTTGTTCAGTTTGCAAACATTTCTCTATTCTTGTTTTACATGTTGTTGCTGTGCTCAATGGCCTCCAGGTTTAGTGAAGTCAAATCTTTGCTTCAGGGGCATGATAGTTATAGTGGCAAAGGCCCTAATGGGATCTTTCTCATCTTTTTTTTTTAAACACTGTTGATTTCTTTGGTCTTTTTTAGAAGATTAATTGTACTTGCGATTTTTCCTTCTGCTTGGAAGAAAGGAAACATTTCTGCATTACCTTAGGGACTGGGTCTGTCCTGGTGTCCCTTTGAATATAGGACGATCTTCATTACTCCTGTTTTACCCAAGGTTTTTGAGAAGCTGCTGACTAAATTTCTTTGTAGGTTTATTGAAGATAATAGCCACTAGGGGCTGCAATTGCCTTCCTATGGCGTGGAGAAGGAACAACAGCTAGAAGAGTAGCATCAACAGCATATGCAATTAATTGTTCTCCAGACCTTGCCACATGTCACTAGTATAGATAGTATATCGCAAAGGTCCAAGAACACTATCTTGAGGAACACCTGAACTGACATTAAAGCTACTATCCTGGCCACCATCAGAGACCTTTTGGGTTCTGCCTATTAAAATTTCCTTTAGAGTAATAACAAAAGATCCAACAATGCCCAGTAATCTTATTTTGTAAATAAATGCTTCGTGAATCACATAGTCAAGGGCTGCACTAAAATCTAAACAGGGCATGAGTGCCTCTGCACCTCATCAAGAGCATTCTGTAAGACAGTAGATATTGACGAAATGTGCAACACAAGTACCAAGCCCTTTGCAATACAGTGCAGTCTTTGACTGTGTGAAACATGAGGCACTTATTTACAAACAAATTACTGGGCATTGGTGGATCTTTTGTTATTATTGTAAATGAAATTTTAATAGGCAGAACCCAAAATGTCTCTGATGGTGGCCAGGATAATAGCTTTAACGTCATTTCAGGTGTTGCTCAAGATAGTGTTCTTGGACCTTTGCTGTTTAGTATCAATACTAGTGACATGTGGTAAGGTCTGGAGAACAATTAATTGCATATGCTGATGATGCTACTCTTCTAGCTGTTGTTCCTTCTCCATAAGAAGTTAATTGCAGCCCCTATTTGCCAAGGGATATCCAGCCTCCCTTTATAAGGACCATCTCGTCAACGCAACTAAGGGTAGTTGAGGGTTACAGATTCGAATCTTCTTGAACCTACCTCATGCACATGTAACTGGACTTTTTCTTTCAAGGGGAGGACCTATAGCTTTCCAATGAATATTTATCCACTAAGCAGTGACCCAAAGGAATCTCGCTTAAAAACAGGGCATTGGCCTCCTTAATAATAATAATAATAATAATAATAATAATAATAATAATAATAATAATAATAATAATAATAATAATAATAATAATAATAATACAGTAATACAGAGTTCTGTCTTATACATATTTCAGCAAAGTCTGTTATCAATTTTACCCTCGACCAAATATTATTTGAATCGTATTTCAGGGCATCTATTTTATATAGTTAGAACAGAAGCTACGATCAAACTTTAGTGGCGGAGAAAGGAAACGTTTTGTCTGATCGAACTGTGCCACTGTTTGAAGAAAAGCCTTGGATTTATATTTTTTTTTTTTGAGAATGAATTTGTATATTTATTTACAAGGACTTATGTTCACTTTTTATGTGTATATGTGTGTATGTGTATTTGTGTCGTGTAAAAAGTGATATACAGCTAGAAATAATTATGCACCACGGGAAGTGGGCATCATCTTCATAGCGTTTCGCGTCGCTGAATCTGCAACATAGATTTTTGGAAGCAAATTCTGACATAGCATTTTACCGTCGAGGTTGCCTTGTCTTTTACAGAAGATTAATCGCTTCTCTCTGCAAAACGTCCCCCCATTTAAACTTCTGCAGACTGACTCTCTCTCTCTCTCTCTCTCTCTCTCTCTCAAGACATTGCATTGCATGATATGAATAACAAATTTTCTGTATAGCGTGTTTTTTCTAGTATATTTTTGGTATGTTTTGAGGTACACATGGCAATCAATTATATAATCATTTTTTTCACGTTCAGCAGTCAACTATGAATAAACAGTTTGCCAATGACCTTTAATTTTAGGAAACATAACAGAAAAATTATATTTATTTCAGACAATATTTACATGCCTTCGACAAAATTTGTAATCCTGGTGATGTTTGTTGTTTTACTTCTCTGAAATAAAGTGAACATAGCAGATATACAAGAGCATTTTCAAAATAGACAAAAATAAATTAAACTAAAACATAAAGCTCAGACTCCTGAATGGTTACTGAACTTTTTTGTGCACATCCATTGTTACAAAAAATTTATATATAAGACGTCGTATATGCACTCATAGAGTAACATTATTCATTATTGTTTAAGTTTTAAATCTAAACGCCATGGAGGAAAAAAATCTGAGAATTGATGAATTCTCAAGATTGTGTGCACACATGCTCACACATACTTTATATATATATATATATATATATATATATATATATATATATATATATATATATATATATATATATATATATATATATATATATATATATATATATATATATATATATATATATATAAATATACATATATATATAAATATACATATAAATATACATATATATATATATACATATGTTTATACATATATACATATATATATGTATATGTATATATACATATATGTATATATATATGACTTTTTATCACATCACCGTGATTCATGTATAATCAGTAAGCTATAAACGTCCTTTAATATCCAATTCGCTCTACCTCGGAAATAATATATTTTCATGTATGTTACCGAAGGGGAATTTTTTAGTTGATAATAAGTTCGGCGTCCCGTGGGCTCGAACCAGCGAAGGACAAGAACTAAGGACTACAGTGGACGCATTAACCCACACGGCCAGCTATCAACTAAAAAATTCCCCTTCGGTAATATATATGAAAATATATTATTTCCGAGGTAGAGCGAATTGGATATTAAAGGACGTTTGTAGCTTACTGAATGTATATATATTTTTATATATATATATATATATATATATGTATGTATGTATGTATATATGTATATATGTATATATGTATATATGTATATATGTATATATATATATATATATATATATATATATATATATATATATATATATATATATATATATATATATATATATATATATATATATATATATATATATATATATCTACTGTCATATGAAACGGGAAATTTCATTGTCATGGAAAAATGAGATCGGCACATAACATATCTGGCGAGTAAGGCGTATCGGTAAAAATACAAACTTTTTGTTGAAATATAAATGCTTCAAAACTAGCCATCCAACGTTGGTCATTCTTTTCATAGATGAATTTCAAATTTATGGATGAGGCTTATACCAAATTGTAAAGCTGAAAAAGTTACTAGTAAAAATTAGGAACTCTTATCTTTAGAGATTAAGTATAAACTTTAAACAAAAAAATCATTTATTAAAGGTTATAGGCTTCCTATGAAAACGGGATATGTTACAGAAGTAATTAATACATATAAAAGAACTTTTGTTATAATATTTTTAACTCCCTTTCACGATTTAATGCCTGTTTAGTGTAAATGATATTAACTTTAATAGGTTTCTATTAATTTTTATGCATTGCTTGATTCAGTACTCCAGCGATGGAATGAAATTAATTAAACCATTTACAAATTTATAATTCTTTAAAGTGTAACGGACTTGAATGATTAAAACCATTTTTTCTCTGTCCCTTAAATGACCTGTTAAATAAACATTATTTAATACCATTTGAACAATATTTTAGATTGATGCTACTATTGATATTAAACAAAAAATTTATAATTTAAGTTATTTTGTTTAATATTTTACCCATACAATAAACGAGACAAAAAATACAAGTATGTCGAGACTTTAATTTTTGACCTTAGGGGCCGCAGGTACCGGCCCGAATCGCAGACCAAAATACCGTCTTTCTGCATATTTAAACTGTGGAATGTCGCCCCCCCCCCATCCCTTGCAACATGCCCGCTCTCACTTTGCAACAAAAACATTTCACTGAGGTTATGTGTCAGCAGGAGACCGGTATGTTGATGAAATCCAAAGACTCGTAATAATCCACAAAAGATGTCAGAAAATATTCGTAGTTTTCCTCTATGAATATTGGAAGTTAAATATATGGCCTACAAATTAAATAGAAACAATATAAAAAAATAATGTTCACAAATCAAAAGATCAATGCAGCTCAGAGAACAGTCATTTTTATAATTACAACACTAAGTAATATTATTATTATTATTATTATTATTATTAATAATAATAATAATAATAATAATAATAATAATAATAATAATAATAATAATAATAATAATAATAATAATAATAATAATATGTAGCATTGGAGGTGACAACTGCATTCAATTTATATAGAGTTTTCTCTATCTCTCAGATGATTGCTTTTTCAGGGTTACTGAGTTCTGCCAGTAGCTCGCCGATGTTTGTCATTCTTGAAGGGGAAAACAGTTGCAAACTTGGGAAGTTTCATTTCAGACGAATACCCTACTGTACATCAGATACAGAGTTAAGACTATGGTAACTGAAATATGGAGTTCATTCACCGCGGAGTTATCCTTCTTCAGGAGAAAATTTTCGTTTGTGTTGTTGATCTAAGCCACGTTGCACTCAGGCTCTGCTGAGCATGATCACGCCGAAAGACGGGAGCAGACTGTCATTCGTGGTGGCGATGTTTTCGGTTTTCTGTAAAAGAAAACCATTGTGATGGCTTTGTCTGTCCGTCTGCACTTTTTCTGTCCCCCCTCAGTTCTTAAAAACTACTAAGGCTAGAGGGCTGCAAATTGGTATGTTGATCATCCACCTTCCAATCATCAAACATACCAGATTGCAGCCCTCTAGCCTAAGTAGTTTTTATTTTAGTTAAGGTTAAAGTTAGCCTTAATTGTGCGTCTGGCAATGCTATACGACAGGCCACCACTGGGCTGTGTCTGAAAGCCTCGTGGTCCACGGCTCATTATACACGAGTGGCTCTTCAAAATTTTTACGTAGGAGTTGGGTGGGAGATCAGGAAGTTTCTGTATGCCCCTATGTTTTCTAGGATGCATGCAGTGGTCTGCATCTGTGTCCACTCATTTCTGGAGAGGTTATGCCTGAGAGGTTGCGTCTCTGGACAGTACAGTAGGTAGTGCATGAGGGCTGATTTACAGCCAGATCACTGTATTTGCATGGCCTGTTTTCATTACTAATCAGTTACCAGCTGCAGAGATATACCAAACTTAGCTTTTGTATGATAACAGAGTTTTTGGTGGCCTTCATGGTGACATCGTGGGGTTTAAAATTTTTTACGTTAATGTACCACTTAGCAGTTGGAGTTTTGTATATAGTCCCATTGCATTTCATTTTCCTCTTGAAGTCTGGCATGGCTTTTTGCCATTTCCTTTAGTTGCATCTTTATGCTCACTGTTACGAAGATGAGAGCACTTTTGGGTAGGATGTCAGCCTCTTCATTTCCCCGGATCCCCACATGACTAGGTATCCAGTTTAGGGCAACCTTCCTGCCAGCAGCTTAATGTGACTTGGTTACCAATTTAATTGTTGATATCAGTGCCACATTTTCTTTGGGCTTGGCCACTTTAAGTGTGAGGATTGCCCCTTTGGAGTCAGTGTGTATTTTCGTGTGCCTTTGCTTTAGGCCAGAATCTTCTAAGCTTTGAAGATTGCAGTTAATTCTGCTTGTAGGATGGAAGCATTGTTGGGCAACATCCAGTTTTCTTTGAATTTTTAGGCTGCCGCTGTCACTGCCATTTTAGTTTGTTTATAGCTGCTGCTCTCCTGATTGCTTCTGCTGCAGACCTCAGCTGTGGTGCTATGCATAGTATTCTGGACTGGGCTTTCGACCTAGGATCTCGGTATCCCTCAGGAAGGACATCGTTTGAAATGCTTTAAACTGTGCCCTGCATGTTCAGCTGTCTCACGGTCCAAAGCAAGCTGCCAGCATGTGTTTTTTGAGGGTTTAATTCCTCATGAAGGTTCATGCAAGCATGCATTTTGTCCTTTATTGGTCCATCCCTGTCGCTTTTGATGGTTTTGTATTTTGTGATGAGTCCTGCTCATTATATACAATATGGTCAGCGGGGGGGGGGGGGATGTATGATGAAAGCTGATTGGCTGAGGAGGTAATGCCCACTGCTGATTGGTTGGCAAGGTTTCCTTCTAAGCCAAAAACTTATGGTTGATGGCCTTTCTCATGCAGCATTTCAGTGTGGTGGGGTTGGTTTGTGATGTTATTGTCTAGTATTACCCAGCAAATATTCTGATTGGTCACTGGGTGGCTCTCAGAATCTCAAACATTATCCTGTGCTTCCTATTCAGGAATGTTGCTTCTTCTGGTGTCCGGAGCCCAACAATAGGACGCGTTATGCTGGTAGGCATGAAGAATACTTCTTGAGTGGTATTCAATAAAGGCTTCTCCTGCTGTATTAAGAGTGCCTTTAGCAGTTGTAAGCATTTTAGGTCAAGGGCCTTTCCAATTAATTCTGGTATTCCACACTATTATATTCCTTGTGTTGTTAGTTTGGTGGGCATCTCTCATGTGGATTTTTTATGGTGAAAGATTCTCTCTGCCAGTTTCATAGTCGTCAACCAGTATAGCAGCTGGGGCATCCACAGGCTGGGCATTTAAATCAGTGTGCCACATTGGTCTGTTAAAGAGGCTCTCTCGTCAGTGGCTCTGAGTGATTTTTCATTATCAGGTTTCTTGTGCAGCTGTTTTGATGATTATCTGTGATGATTTTGTTAATGGCACATTCGTCTCCTAGCTATTTAGAGTGCATCCTCACATGATGATAAAGTCTAACACTTGTTTGTGGATCACACTGTGGCTACTGACTGCTGTGGCACCAATCCAGTGCCAGACATATTTCTTTTTTAACTTATTTGTTGGAATATCAATTTTTTAAGTACTTAGAAGATGCAGTCTAATATTTGGTGTGTGCCCTGCCAAGAAGAACAGTGCATTAGAGCCCTTCTTACAGAGGCTTTGATGGTGGTGTTCTTATATCTTGAGGGGCACTTGCTATCTCTTTAAAGGCAGAGGCTGAGATTAGCCTTCTTTGTGTAAATGGAGGGTTTCCGGCTGCTGTTAGTTTGGCACAAGAGGAAGTCAAGGAAACGGAGCTGGCCATTATTACAGATTAAAGCGCTGCATTTTAGGAATGTGGGGCATAACATTTCAATTTCACTTTTATCCTTAACCCATACAAATATTTCATCAATATAACTGTTTAGATGCGCGATTTTGGGGTGAAATAAAAAAAAACTATCCTCTACTACAACAATATAAAGGTTGGTGAAAAGCACAACTAAAGGCGAGCCTATTTCAATACTGTCTTTTTGTCTGCACATGTGGCCCTTATGAGTGCATCTTTATACATATTTCAAGAAGGGCCAGTACAGATCCTTCAGGGATATTTAACTGGGGCGTGGAAATGTCCCTGTAGACACGGCCGATAATTAGATCGATGGGTTCATCTACCGGAATATTAATAAGGATTCAAAATTAGAGAGCTGATACTTCTAACCCGTAGGGTGCCCTTGGTCTTCTACAGGAAATCCGCTGATAAACAGAGGCTGTGGTGGTCGAGCACATAAGGCGTGGAGATCCGACTGAGGCGTTTGGTAGGTGCAGGGGTTTGCTGATGATAGGGTGTAAGGGGTTCCTGGGTTTATGGTTCTTGACATTCCCATACATGTACCCTTAACTTTGGTCTCTGGTGATGGGCGGGAAGTGTGTGGCATTAGCAGCTGCAGTGATGACTCCAGTTATCCAGTTCGATTCCCTCTCTTGATGTCATGCATAGGGTTCTTTGTAAGGAGTTTGAATTTCGTTCCCAAGAATGACGAAAATCAACGAGTCACTGGCACAATGCAGTAACCCTCAAAAATCAGTTATCAGAATGATAGAGAAAATTATAAACTGAATGCAGCTGAGACAGCTATCACTCTTAATACTACATGCTTGAAATAGGGTCCTCTATGTACATATGGTAATAATAATAATAATAATAATAATAATAATAATAATAATAATAATAATAATAATAATAATAATAATAATAATAATACAAAGTACAGGAGAAGGGACTAAACACACACACTAGAAGATATAAAACAGAGGCTCAAAGCCAAAGCTCATAAGATCCAACGGTACATGAACAGGAATAAAAGATACCAACAGAACAGACTCTTCAGAACCAACCAGAAAAGACTACAGCCAATTAATGGGAGAAGACAACCACCAGGAAATTCCTGAAGCCGAACCAAGTAAGAGACTCTGGGAAAACATATGGAGCAATCTGGTATCACACAACAAACACGCAACATGGTTCCTGGAAATAAAGGCAGAAGAAATGGGGAGAATAAAACAAAGATACGCCGAGATCATGACTGACAGTCAGACACCAGCTAAAGACAATGTCCAACTGGAAAGCCCCAGGTCCCGATGTAGTCCATGGATACTGGCTCAAAAATTTCAAGCCCCTACACCCAAGAATAGCAGAACAGCTCCAGCATTGTATCACAAAACACCATGTGCCCAAATGGATGATCACAAGGAGAACATCCTTAGTACAGAAAGATAAGAACAAGGGAAATATAGCAAGTAACTACAGGCCTATCACCTGCCTACCAATAATGTGGAAGTTACTAACAGGTATCATCAGTGAAAGGCTATACAACTACCTAGAGGACACAAACACCATCCCCCACCAACAGAAAGGCTGTAGAAGGAAGTGTAGGGGTACAAAAGACCAGCTACTAATAGACAAAATGGTAACTGAAGAATAATAAGAGAAGGAGAAAAAAGGCTTCGACATGATACCGCACACCTGGCTAATAGAATGCCTGAAAATATATGGGGCAGAGGAAAACACCATCAGCTTCCTTAAAAATACAATGTGCAACTGGGATACAGTACTTGCAAGCTCTGGGATAAGACTAGCAGAGGTTAACATCAGGAGAGGGATCTTTCAAGGCAACTCACTGTCCCCACTATTCTTCGTAGTAGCCATGATTCCCATGACGAAAGTACTGCAGAAGATGGATGTTGAGTACCAACTCAAGAAAGGAGGCAACAGAATTAACCATATGATGTTCATGGACGACATCAAGCTGTATGGTAAGAGCATCAAGGAAACAGATACCCTAATCCAGACTGTAAGGATTGTATCTGGGGACATCAGGATGGAGTTTGGAATAGAAAATGCACCTAGGTCAACATACAAAAAGGCAAAGTAACAATGACTGAAGGGACAAAGCTACCAGCCGAGAATAGCATCAAACACATTGATGAGACAGGACACAAATACCTGGGAATAATAGGAGGAGAGGATATAAAACACCAAGAGATGAAGGACACGATCAGGAAAGAATATATGCAGAGACTTAAGGTGATACTCAAGTTAAAGCTCAACGCCGGAAACATGACGAAAGTCACAAACACATGGGCAGTACCAGTAATCAGGTAACAGCTCAGGATTAGTGGAGTGGACGAAGGCTGAACTCCACAGCATAGACCAGAAAATTAGAAAACACATGACAATACACAAAGCACTACCCCCAAGAACAAATCCAGACAGACTATACATAACACGAAAGGAAGGGGGGAGAGGGCTACTAAGCATAGAGGACTGCGTCAACATCGAGAGCAGAGCACTGAGGCAATATCTGAAAACCAGTGAAGATGAGTGGCTAAGGAGTGCATGGGAAGAAGGACTGATGAAAGTAGATGAAGACCCAAAAATATACAGAGAGGAGAATGAAAAGCAGAACAGAGGAATGCCACAATAAACCAATGCACGGACAGTACATGAGACAGACAAAAGAACTGGCCAGTGATGAAACATGACAATGGCTACAGAGGTGAGAACTCAAGAAGGAAACAGAAGGAATGCTAACATCGTCGCAAGATCAGGCCCTGAGAACCAGATATGTCCAAAGAACATTCGATCTCACCCATATGCAGGAAGTGCAATATGAAAGACGAGACCATAAACCACATAGCAAGCGAAAGTCCGGTGCTTGCACAGAACCAGTACAAAAAGAGGCATGATTCAGTAGTAAAAGCCCTCCACTGGAGCTTGTGCAAGAAACACCAGCTAGCTTGCAGTAATAAGTGGTACGAACACCAATCTGAGGGAGTGATAGAAACGATCAGGCAAAGATCCACTGGGACTGTGGTATCAGAACAGATAGTGTGATACGTGCCAATAGGCCAGACGTGACGTTGATTGACAAAATCAAGAAGAAAGTATAACTCACTGATGTCGCAATGCCATGGGACACCAGAGTAGATGAGAAAGAAAGAGGAAAAAAATGATAAGCATCAAGACTTGAAGATCGAAATTTGAAGGATATGGAATATGCCAGTGGAAATCGTACCCACAGTCATAGGAACACTAGGCACGATCCCAAGATCCCTGAAAAGAAATCTGGAAAAACTAGATGCGGAAGTAGCTCCAGGACTCATGCAGAAAAGTGTCCTACTAGAAACAGTGCACATAGTGAGAAAAGTGATGGACTCCTAAGGAGGCAGGATGCAGCCCAGAAACCCACACTATAAAAACCACCCAGTCGAATAGGATGACTGTGATGGCAGCATCAGTGGAACTGATTTTATATATGGTCTTTTCAATTCTTCTTATTATTTTCTTCTCAACGGGGCTGATATTTGCTAATAACTGGCCGATGTTCATAGTCAGGGTAAGGAAACGGTTTTTTGTAAGTTAATTTTTTTAATATTATCATAATCATATATGAAGTTAAAATTGGCGTGTGGACGCCGTAGAGTTTTTGGAACTCGCAAGGAATGAACCGATGATACGGTTGGAAACGTTGGAATTCCACTACGCCTTTAGAAACACGACGAAGGAGATTCCCAGATTTAATTTGCCAATCCCAAAAACTCTACGGCGAGCACACGCCAATTTTAACTTCATATATATGATATGATAATAATAAAATTAACCTGCAAAAAACCCTTTCCTTACCGAGACTATGAACATAGGCCAGTTATTAGCAAATACCAGCCCTGACGAGAAGAAAATAATAAGAAAAATTGAAAAGACCATATATAAAATCAATTCCACTGATGCTGCCATTCTCTTTAATAATAATAATAATAATAATAATAATAATAATAATAATAATAATAATAATAATAATAATAATAATAATAATAATAATAAAAATTATTATTATTATTATTATTATTATTATTATTATTATTATTATTATTGCTGATTTTATTCCCATGCGCATCTTCTCAGTTGTATCAAAGATGCTATTAACTTTATGAAAAGATTTATTGTTTTTTTTGCAATGTTACCCCTGATATTTAAGAACACAGCAACCTTTCTTCAAATCATGGCGCAAGACTCCGGGGAAATATATTAATGCACTACTATCTTATAATTTCTTCATGATATTGCTGGTAAGAAACTGAATTAACGCTATCATACTATAGCTTCAACAAAACATTATTTTTACTTGTATTCCTAAGATGTTCTCTGCAGTAAACGTGTTATGCGACTTGGTACTGCCTGTGATAGTTAAATGCTAAAATTGACAATGTTGACGAGAGAAAAATATGACCTCGAAAGCTTGCTTTTTTCTTTTATAATTGGTGACCAATCATAGAACCCCATCGGTTGTTCCGCTGAAGATTTTGTTATGCTGGAACTTTCCAAGTAGTATCACATCCGCTAAGAAATAATGCAATCTTGATTTAAAAATGTAACGTATCTTCCCGACAAACCTTTATTATGAAGCAGAAAAAGAAGTTCGTTTCGATTCACCTTGTTGCGACGATTTACACGCAGTGGTGGTTTATAGGTATCTGAACATATTTCGTAGCTTACTTATCCTTGCAGAGTACAAGAAAATTAGCTCAGAGAAAATAGGCGCCGTAGGAGGCAAAACACTTTACTCATGTTATTAACTCTTTGATGTTGTCTTGCCCAGTAGCCCTCCAATTAAGCTAACACTGAACGGGCACCGCAATCAGTCTTGGTAAAAAAAGGGGTGGGTGGTTTGGCGCTAGCAGCATCGACCACAAATACTTACTGTGAACTCGAAGTCTCTACCCATCTAAAGTCAAAAGAGCATATGATTAATAAAAGTGATATATATATATATATATATATATATATATATATATATATATATATATATATATATATATATATATATATATATATATATATATATAATATCCAACGCAAAACTAAGATTGCCAGGCAAGATCTTTGGAGTTCCTTTAAAAGAAAATATTTTCAATCGCAGAGCCTGTGGAGATGAAACCCCTTACACGTCATCACACGAAAATGAATTTGTTTCCCGGTTTCCCAGCAAAGGTTTACGCACCCTTCCAATTTAAAATCCTTTTGTTTCATATAGCGTATCAAGTGAATACTGAAGTACCAGAGGTGCTCGAATAGTGATGTCTTTTAGTAACCAGGGGATACTATACCAAACAGATGCGATCAAAGCGAATTGCCATATGGGGCCTGCAAAGAGAATATACACGAATCAGATAAAGGCATTGGTAGTTAGCTGAATAGGATTCAATTTTTCGACACACTGACATACTCTCAGTAACTCAGATATGTTCAAAGAATATTGGACCATTTTATCGTGTTGGAAATATAAGTGGTTATTAAATTACAAGGTGTGAGCGTCCCCTATGATGTTTTGCTATTCAGATTTTATGGTATGGACTGATGCTGGGAGGTGGACCTTCGTTTCTATAGTTTTTGAAGCTTATTTCACCAATTTCCTATGAGAATTGGGCCTTGTTTTCCAAATAAGAATTTGTTTTTGGTATTTTTGTATTCCTCCTATAGGTAAATATTTTCAATACTTTCAGTAACTTTCCTGAAAGTTATTGAAAGTGTTTTGAATCAGTATCGACGCACACCTCAGATAACAAAGGAATGTATTAATACTTCTTTTGGTATGAGGCAATGCATTATTTTTCGGTCTTAATCACAAAAAAATTTCCAAAAGCAATTGAAAATTCTAGGAGGATTCATTACCTTCATTTGTGTGTTATCCCTTTAGGGTGCGTCCACTCTACAGAAAAATGTGCCGTACCTTACCGCGCACACATCACAAACAAGGTGAACACGAGTAAACAACTTACTGGTAGTCTAAATCAGCATTGGCCAAGAATTCGTTCGGCACTTGCGGTCGTTGACTTTTTTCACCCTTTTTTGTGACGTATATGCTATGAGTTGCCGACATGTGTTTACATTTCACTCTGGTTTGTGTACGAGAGTTTTCCATATCATGAAAATAGTTTAAAGGAAAGTAATTTTTTATTATTTAAGAAAAATTGCTATTCCGCTAAACCTTTGTGATACGTCAATATGAAATGGTTGCCTTTAAATCACAAGGTAATTCGAGTCCTCAGTTTTTATTACTTATTTTTTTTTAATTGTGTTATTTATCATATATTTAATCTATTGTCCTCCATCAAGTATTTCATATTTATAATCTTCGCTGTGAAAAAATTCACAACATACAAAAGATGACTACTATTTTTCAAAAGAGAATAATTTTTAGAACGCAAAATCCCTTTCTCTAAAAAATATCAGATATATCTCATATTTCATATTGCAATGTTCCCTTCGTCTTACATGTCCCGTCTCGGGTTTGCCATAAAAGGCCTGTGCCCAAGCCCCCAGAATTTCTTTTTAAAAAGTTTCAAGTCTCTTTCACTCCTTTCATAACCACCATGGGCGGCTGACAGTGCCTCTGAGTGCCAGAACGAAGACGTGTATATACATACATACATATGTATATATATATATATATATATATATATATATATATATATATATATATATATATATATATATATATATATATATAATGTGTGTGTGTGTGTGTACTAGCAGAGGCTTGCTATCGCTCGCATTTGCTACTTCCCATATCCGTACCGTACCCATACCCATATCTGTATCATGCCCATACCCATACCCTTACCCATATCTGTACCATACCCATACCCGTACCATATCCATACCCGTACCATATCCATACCCATACCTATACCCATACCCACACCCTTACCCATATCCATTCCAAACCCATACCCATACCCATATCTGTACTACACCTATACCTATACCCATATCTGTACCATACCTATACCCATACCCATACCCATACCCATACCATACCATACCCATACCCATATCTGTACTGTACCCATATCCATATCTGTACCATACCCATACCTATACCCATATCCATACCCATACCAATCCCCATATCCTTACCATACCCATACCTATACCCATACCCATACCTGTATCCATACCCATACCATACCATTCCAATACCCATAACCATACCCACACCCAAATGCATACCATACCCATACTCATATGTATACCATATCCATACCCATATCTGTACTATACGCATTCCCACATTAACCCTAATAATAATAGTCAGCAAAAGTCTACGGGCAGCACCAGCCCCGTTTACCTTCCTGTCTTATACAAACAACTGACCACATCTTGGTGTAGGTGCAGGAGCAGCTGTTGATGGGTTATGAACCAATGCTGATGCCATTGGCGGTTCCGGACCACCACAAGTAGTGCCTGCTGTTGTTCTAGAATTACCTGCTGAGGCCATTTCGAAATGAAAATAACAAAGCTCAGCCAAAAACCCTTTATTATATACTGTCGAGTCACTTAATGTTGAAAATTTCTGGGCAGTTATTAAAATATTATTCTTGAAAGACGTATTCCCAACTCCAGGATCCTTTGAATCAGTCTTCAGCTCCTGGAGCATTCCTGGAGAAATGCCCATTGGATCATAACGTCTTCCTAAATCTTAGAAACTCCAGTTGTATAACAATAGTAGTTACTGTGACTTTCATAACGCCGGTGGTTCATACTTACCACATGAGGTTAATTAAACACTTTATAATAAATTCTAAAGGTCAAGTAAGTTATACCTTGATTTGAAAAACCTGTACAGTGCTTTTATAAAAAAAATGTCCTTACAAATGTATAAACATTTGTTATTAATACTAATCTCAACACATTTTATTTCATCATAAAACATGGAAAAGGGAAGAGGGAAGGGAGAGGGGGAGGGAAGAGGGATGGGAAAGAAGGAGGAGGAGGAGAGGGGGAAGGGGAAGAGAGAGGAGGAGGGGGAGGAGAGGGGAGGGGAGGGGGGAAGGGAGGGGGAATGGGGAGGGGAGGGGATGGGGGAGGGGGGAAAGGGGAGGCGAGGGACACACAGAAAGGTCAAGGAAATTAATATATATAATATATAATATATATATATATATGTGTGTGTGTGTGTGTGTGTGTTTTGTGTGTATATATATATATATATATATATATATATATATATATATATATATATATATATATATATATATATGTGTGTGTGTGTGTGTATATATACATATATGTATATATATGCATATATATATATATATATATATATATATATATATATATATATGCATACATACATATATATTTATGTGTGTATATACATACATTATATATGTGTGTGTGTGTGTACGAGTATGTACAATGTGTGTTAGGCTGTACGTGTATACCTGTCTTCGTTCTGGCACTCAGAGGCACTGTCGGGCGCTCATGGGGAAAATATAGCTTTCAAGAGGTCTTTGTCTCCGTATATTTGGTATTTCAGATTTTCTTCTTGGGTTACTACTCTTTCAGAACCATAGATGCAATGCCAAAATGTTATTGCAGAAAGGAACTGGTGTAAACAATCTAAATTATTTCTACTTTTAATCGTCATCCGAAACTCTAGTGAAAATTTACCAAATTTGAAGGGTTTCCGGACATGAAATGATACTTTATCTAGTTTCCCCTAAGATCATAGTTTGATTTTATTAATTCCATATATACTTTATCTGAATATATCCCAGAGTCCCCGTGTTAAGCGAAATACTTGAAAATATTATCCAATAATTATGAATGGAAAAAATAAATAAAAAAATCATGTTGCCTCACATATTGCATATTAATACGGATTAGCGAATGGTGTTGTCGGTGGGATATGGGGCTGAACTCCCCAGCAAAACGAAAACACGAATGATCAGTAGATCCCGTACTGATTTTCCACCCCATCCTCCCCTTCATGTGGATGGGACTCTGCTGAATGAGTCTGAAGCTTGGTGTAACTTTTCACTCACGTCTTACTTTTGAGAAGCATCTAATGAAGATGACAGCAAATGCCGCTCGGAAGTTAGGTATTATACGTAAGGTCTCATATATTTATAAAGATTATAAAATCAACGCAACCTGTTTTAGGTCATTTGTCAATCCTTTACCAGAATACTGTTCTCCAGTGTGGATGTCTACTTCTGCCAGAGATTTATCTCTTCTAGATAGAGATTGGTTCGTGGTGGTATGTTCTGTCTCTTAACACTAGCAGTTACGACTTGAACCATCGACGGGCGGTCTCATGTTTGTCAATTTTTTACAAGTTGTATTTTTACAGAAAACTTTTTCTATCACTACTGATCCCTGAGCCTCTTTTCCTGCTGAAAACGACCACATTTGCTGAACAGCAGCACCAATATGCAGTAAATGTGCCTCGCTGTTGAACGTCTCAGCTCCAGAGGTCGTTTATTCCTCACACCGGTGGACTGTCGAATAGTCTTCTTGAGGATGGTGTGTTATTAGAGCCTCAAACGTTCAGGCGAAGATGCAGTATGTTACTCCCCTAAAATGATTCACCTTGTAATTAGATGATTTATCAATATTTTTATTTATTTAGCTATTAATTTTTCAATTTGTCTTTTTGTTTATTTTCTAATAAATTATCTCTTCCTTTTTGCATTTCCTATTACTGTATTTTCTGTAACCTTTTTTCAAATGATCATCATACTCTTAGAAGCCTGAATGTCAAGTCAATGGCCCCTGTAGGCTTCTTCCATATGAATAAGCGTTGAACTTCTAAATAATAATAATAATAATAATAATAATAATAATAATAATAATAATAATAATAATAATAATAATACTGGAGAAACAAATCCACAGTTATGTACAGTATCTGTACACTTATTTATTATCTTTAAATTTATGTACATATACATAACTGCGGATTTGTTTCCCCATTCCAAGACTCATGCTGCTATGAATAATAATAATAATAATAATAATAATAATAATAATAATAATAATAATAATAATAATAATAATAATAATAATGCGATCAGATGTGAAATTTATCAATCAAGTATATCACTGAAAAAAAATATAAAACTGACTGGTGTAATTGCTATTGCTACATTAGTATGGAGTGAATTTGCATAAACTCACTTTTATGTTTTCCGAATGTAATTGCATACAGCTGCTGAACTTCGGAAAAAAGATGAAAGCAATTATCATTTTAATCGAACTGATCATGAGCGGTCAAATATACAGCGGAAAACTTGTTGCTTTAATACGAAAAAAGAGTCTCGTTTTTGTTATAAGAATATTTCCGAAATTGCAATCGGGCTCAGCAGTTTTTTTTTTACTTTACATGAAACGCTCTCCCGCCCCGCTAAAGACTCCGTAAATAATACGGATAAAAACGTTCTTCATTGGAGGGGTGGGTAGAGCTCTCGGCTAGAACGCTGTTGGCTTAGCGTTCGACTCTCCGACTGGCCAATGAAGAATTAGAGGAATTAATTTCTGGTGATAGAAATACATTTCTCGTCATAATGTGGTTCGGATTCCACAGTAAGCTGTGGGTCCCGTTGCTAGGTAACCAGATGGTTCTTAGCCACGTAAAATAAATCTAATCCTTCGGGCCAGCCCTCTCTAGGTGAGATGTTCATCAGCTCCGTGGTCTGGTTAAACTAAGATATACTTTCTTTTTACGGATAAAAACAGAGATACGGAAAGTGGAGAAAACATAATGAATTAATATCACATGAAGTTTGGCTTTTATTTTTCTAAAATAAACCCGTGCACATGATACTGCCGCCTAGTTAAAACAAGATTCATCTAATTTCCTCTACTGAAGACTATCTCATGAAAAGAAATTGCTTCATTCAGGAACAATCTGCAAGACCCAATAATAAGAATAAGATTGATTCTAGTCTTAAGACTAGCGTACATTCCGAAGAGAACTTAATTGGCCAAGGAGAAAATGGGGGGAAATTTTATTTATTTGATGCCCGTTCTCTCTCTCTCTCTCTCTCTCTCTCTCTCTCTCTCTCTCTCTCTCTCTCTCTCTCTCTCTCTCTCTTATATATATATATATATATATATATATATATATATATATATATATATATATATAGATAAATAGATAGATATAGATAGATAGATGGATTGACAGATAGACAGATACGGATGTTATATTAAAGTCAGGTGGGTCAATTAAGAACAACTGGTACTCTGACGGAAGTAAGCGATACTGCGTGGAAACCACTGCCGTTGAAATCAACAGGTGCATGGGATTACAAGAAGCCTTGTACCAAGGCAATGGCGCGTCTAACGAAGGGTTGGAAACACTCCTGCCCCCAATCTGGTGGATGAATTTCACACAATTAACTGAATACTGCTACTGCAGCGGAAGTAAGTGATCTAGAAAATAGAAGAGCAAAAATGCATCATTTCATGAGTTGTGGATCTCTGTGAAGTAGGGAATATGAAGTAAGTGACAGAGAGGCCTCTTATGCCTGTGAGAGGCCAAAAGTAACAGCGTTCTCTCTCTCTCTCTTCTGCAGTATGTGTGAGTGACAGAGACGGAACTGAAAGGGCAGTGTGTGAGTTTGTATGCATCAAGTTACTGTCACCCATATGCCATGCGGAGGCTCACATCTCAGTCAGGTAGGTAGATTTTTAATATTAGTAATAATAATAATTATATACGTGTATATGTAATATATAATATATATATATATAATATATATATAATATATATAATATATATAATATATATATAATATATATATATATATATATATATATATATATATATGTGTGTGTGTGTGTGTGTGTGTGTGTGTGTGTGTGTGTGTGTGTGTGTGTGTGTGTGGGTGTGGGTGTGGGTGTGGGTGTGGGTGTGGGTGTGTTTGTGAGTGCGTCTATCTGTGTACGAAACAATCATAGGAATATGCACTGATCTATATTAAAAGCAGAACTATAGAACACTAAGATAAACTCCTGAAATATATAGAGCTTGTAGTAATATTAAAGGTACCAATTTGTATGGAGATTTGCCAATTTCATAAGCAATATTATATCGCTGTTGGTATATTGAAAGGTAGTCAAGTGATGTTTCAATTAAAAATTTTCCTGAAATAAGAGCAACCACTTTTAATTCATATACATCACAAGGCAAAATCGGGAGATTATTCTCTCACTATCACCTGGGAAGTACAAAGGATTTAATTTGCCCTCCTCTTGAATATCTGTTTTTGCATCTTTAATGTTTGTGAGGATGTCGTCTAGAGATGGACGTTCCTCTGTTTTAAGTTCCATTATTTTCAACACAGTTATTTGTTCTACAGTACTTATTGTTTTCATGGTTTATGTTTACAGGGTCCTGTTAGAAGAATATTCACTTTTGATGTTGTTAAAGGATTTTCTTTTTATTTTACTTTAAGTCCTACATTTTTTGCAATTATAGAGTATTATGAATCTCTGGGTAATCGACTAAGTTAAGTATACCTTAGTTTAACCACACCACTGAGCTGATTAACAGCTCTCCTAGGGCTGGCCCGAAGGATTAAATTTATTTTACGTGGCTAAGAACCAACTGGTTACCTAGCAACGGGACCTACAGTTTATTGTGGGATCCGAACCACATTATAACGAGAAATGAATTTCTATCACCAGAAGTAAATTCCTCTAATTCTTCATTGGCCGATCGGAGAATCGAGCGCGGGCCTAGCAGGGTGCAATCCGAGACCGATACCAACCCGTCCAATGAGGAATTCTTGGGTAATCGACTGTAGTCTGTTACAGTGAGTGGGGAAACCGTCACGGAGAAAGCAACCTTTCTGCAAGGAGGACTTACTGAGAACAAGGAAGGTTCTCTGGAAGTCCTGTTCTACGAGAAAACGACGATTTATTTAATTAAATGGTGACAACCGTATGGGTAACATTATTTTTTAAATTGAGAAAGACAGCTGCAACAGTTTCATCATTCTGATTTTACAGTCACTAGAAACACTTGCATTTACAATGGAAATGTTTCGCACATGAAACAGTATTTTACATTTTCATATTGAATCATACTAGGATATATGATGGAATTAGTTTTATATTTAGTATTAATCAGTTGATACTTCATGGGGAGAAAATTAATACACAAACTTTTTAGCGTATTTTTTCGCTTGACTAGGAACTATCACAAATCTGAAAATTCCCGATTTAATATCTGCCAGTTGAACTACATAACAGCAAAAATTAACTTAAAATTTTACTTTATAGAAGATTAATTAAGAAAGAAAATTCTTGGAAAGATAATTTCCGCACTACATTGTTCTATCATGCAAAAAATACAGCAGAGAATAAAATGCATGTTCTGTAGTTTTTGCTTATTTATGAAGACGAAAAATTTGGTATGGAATTTCCTTTAACGGTACTAATTTCCATACTGCATTCATATAGTTTCCTAAATTAAATTTACTACTTCCCTCTCCTATTTTTCAATAAGTGGTACGAAAATTGAATAACGCTACTACCATAAAAGAGGAATATTTTTTCTCATTTTCTTGCGATAAGTTTTGTTTTTAAAGGAAACTTTGTATGAAGCATACGTACATAAACACAACAAGCGCCACGCGCACTCACACACGTATAATGTATATATATACATATATATATATATAAACATACATATATACATATAGATATATGTATGTACATATATATACATATATACATACACACACACACACACACATATATATATATATATATATATATATATATATATATATATATATATATATATATATATATGTGTGTGTGTGTGTGTGTGTGTGTGTGTGTGTGTGTACACAAATGTAAAATATCCAATATATTCTATCTCGGGAATCAGCATCAAGCCATGTACCTCTCTTGACATCCGAATGGTTGAGCACTTGTCACTGAAGTTGGAGGTAGTTGATGTTGGTGGCTCGAACCTGTCAGGTGATGAACCACTTATCAAATATAATTTTCCTTTGGTATTATGTCTGAGAAAGAACCAATTGGATATTAAACGGCATTTGTAGCTTAATGTGTGGGATATATATATATATATATATATATATATATATATATATATATATATATATATATATATATATATATATATATATATATACTGTATATCCACAAGCTGACCAACCTGGCACCGCCGGGAAAAACTCTGAATGACAGTATACATGTAGGGGGAGGGGATAGGGAAAGGGGAGGGAAGAGAGAAGCTGGAGGTGGAAGGGGTAAGGGAGGGAGGAGGAAAAGGGGGATGGGTTTGTGTTGAGGTCTGACAGACAGTTCTACTTTTTTACATGCAAAAGTTCACCCTTCAAGCAGATGTGTGTGAACTGACTGACATCACTTTGGTGACTGTCCCTTTTATCCAGGTATTACTATGATGAATAGCCCTTTTATCCAGAAATTACTGTGGTAACTCTCATTTATTGAGGTATTACCATTGTGTCTGTCCCTTTTATCCAGTTATTGCAGTGATGACTGTCCCTTTTATCCACAAAATAACTGTGGTGACTGTCCATTTTATCCATGTATTACTCTTCTGTCTGTCCATTTTATCCTGGTATTACTGTAGTATCTGTCACCTTGAACCAGGTATTAGTGTTCTGTCTGTTGGTGTATCCAGGTATTAATGTGGTGACTGTCCCTTTTATCCAGATATTAGTGTGGTGACTGTCCCATCTATCCAGGTATTACTGACGGGACTGTCCCCATTTATTCAGATATTACTCTGGTGATTATCCCTTTTGTCCAGATATTACTGGGGTGACTGTCCCTTTTATCCAGTTGTTACTGTGGTGACTGTCCCTTTATCCATGTATTACTGTGGTGTCTTTCCCTTTCATCCAGGTATTACTGTGGTGACTGTCCCTTTTATCCAGAAATAACTGTGGTGTCTGTCCCTTTTATCCAAGTATTTCTGTCCCTTTTATCCAGAAATTACTGTGGTGACTGTCCCTTTTATCAAGGCATTACTGCAGTGACTGTCCCTTTTATCCAGATGTTATTGTGTTGTCTGTTACTTTTATCCAGGTATTTCTGTGATGACTGTCCCTTTTATACACATACTACTGTTATGTCTGTCCCTATAAGTATTACTCTGCTGTCTGTCCCTTTTATCCTGATATTACTGTGGTGACTGTCCCTTTTATCCAGATATTAATGTGGTGACTATCCCTTTTATTCAGGTTTTAATGTTTTGACTGTCCCTTTTATACAGGTATTATTGTGCTGTGCGTACCTTTTATCCAAGTATTAT
>JANJGK010000048.1:11871573-11884073 GCA_039081455.1 Macrobrachium rosenbergii
TAAGACTAATAATTACCCGAGCTGTCATAGATCAGACTAAGAGTAGATACAGAAGAACTGGGGATTCGTAGCCGTAGCTAAGTATACCTTAGTTTAACCAGACCACTGAGCTGATTAACAGCTCTCCTGGGGCTGGCCCGAAGGCTTAGATTTATTTTACGTGGCTAAGAACCAACTGGTTACCTAGCAACGGGACCTACAGCTTATTGTGGAATCCGACCCACATTATGACGAGAAATGAATTTCTATCACCAGAAATAAATTCCTCTAATTCTTCGTTGGCCGGTCGGAGAGTCGAACGCTGGGCCAACAGCGTGCTAGCCGAGAGCTCTGCCCACCCCTACAATGAAGAACTTCGTAGCCGTAGCAGTGTCACAGATAAAAGAACGTCGTAGGCGTAGCAGTGTCACAGATAGCTACAATGATGAGGTTATGGTTCCATTACTCAATGAAGAACTTCGTAGCCGTAGCAGTGTCACAGATACAAGAACGTCGTAGGCGTAGCAGTGTCACAAATGAGGTTATGGTTCCATTACTTACGTTACCGGGAAACCCGATTCTTGAGAAATAAATCATAATCCCTCCAGGGAAAAGGGGTGATAAAAGTATTCCTGAAAGCAAAGCTAGAGTATAACAGGGTCCCTTCTATCAAGTGATGTTGTGAGTTCTTGGATCACGCGTGAAGGAAGTAGAAGCACAGCATTAGATCTCACGGGTTGAATAAATATTTACTGAAGCTGGTATAATTTGCTAAAGTATCACTTTATTCTGTACACATACACACGCACACAGGTATATATATACGTATACATATACATACATACACATACATACACACACATATATATATACACATACATATAATGACATGTATTATGTTAGAAATGTTTAACATCTCGTGCGTTGGGAAGATCACTTAATGTCAAAGGTTTCAGGCAAAACAAAAGAAAATTTTTTAAACTAAAGGTTGCCGATAAATCAAAATAGAGAAACATGCATTTTCATGAAAATGAAAAGGACGCTTAAGATATAACAATTACAGTACTTTTGCGAGAGCGCTCTCGCCTCGATTACTGTATGTTTTATTATCATCTATGCCAGATATGCGATGTGATTTCGCTCTGGTCGAACCTTTTGTGCTTTTTCTCTGTAAAATTCTTAACGACAATCGTTACACTTAAGGAAATATAAGTGTGTGCGTTCATATTAATATTAATCCTTGAAGAGGATCTTGCCTGAATCAAGTTTGACGGACACACAAAAATAGAGGAATTCCCTTCCAATTTCTAACCGTGATTGTTTTGCATTAGCAAAGTGCGTACAAAATTTTATTGTCAAATTTTCAGAAGAAATAATGATCATCTCGCACCATGTATACAAATCCAAATGTATATAATTGTTAAGAAGCTCGACCCACTTCCTTGAAAGGGCGCGTTTTGTTAAAAATCCAGTAGTTCTCTGCTCACCTAAGAGCAATCGCATGAAGATTAGTGTATTTCGGGGAGATAAATTGTACCTCGTATTGAGGGATTATCGCACAACTTACTGTTATCCAAGAGGCGCATTTGTCGCTTTATTCGGTGTATAACTTTCTTCTTTTTGAACATCCCATCTTGTAAAAGTCATCTTCCATGATTTTTACATCGTTTTTTAGAGGGGATAGTACGTGCTATTCCCAGCTTTGATGTTATTCAGTAGGAGAAATGTAATCAGTTCAACATCACCAATAAATTTAATCTAATTTCCTAAAAATTTTCGTTATGCAATAAAAAAAATATTTGTGGTCTTTTACGAAAACCGTAGCCTCACAAACATGAAACTGGAAAGAAAAGAAAACACTCAGAGATGGATCAAAGATAGGTGCGTGTTTATCTTCTGCATTAATTATGTTTAAATTAAGAGCATTTAATTCTGTTGTTATTGGAAGCTTTTTTTCCCTACTGATTGAGAGAGAGAGAGAGAGAGAGAGAGAGAGAGAGAGAGAGAGAGAGAGAGAGAGAGAGAGAGAGAGAGAGAGAGAGAGAGAGCAGATTCTGCGTTTTCATTAGCTACAAGGAAACAGATTAGAGGTTTTTACGTAGAATCTGTCTTTTATTTTTGGTAAAAATATCCACCTATTTTCTCCTTTCTCCCTTATTTATTTATTTATCTATTTATTTTTTTTCTAATCCGAACATGACAAGTCAATCAACTGGTGCTATCTAGAGTAACAATACCCGTTAGCTAAACTCTTCTAAAAAGATGGCAGCTATTGTACCGTTTTTGCCACAAAACCGACAGAAATAAACCCGAATCTCCGGGCTTTCGCCACTATATTACTTTCTTGTTTAGTAGATACACAGAAAAGTCTCCCTTGAAAAAAGAAAAGTGGTAACCGTGCGGTCACAAAATAGGGTATTATACTGGTCGATGATTACTAGTCGACGGTTACTATTTGAATGTGTAATGATGGCTTTATCGATGTTATATTTACAGTAGAAGTGAGCCACGTAAGGTAGTTGGAAAATTCAATGTTTGCAAAATTTGTGAAAGTTCTGACTTTCTGAGAAGTTATACAGTCTTTTAACTGTATTACTAGTTTGGGTCATAGGTCATTCTTTATCTTCATAGCACATAGACCACAGATAAGTCATCTTAAATGTGAGTATACGAAAGTTCGAAGACGTCCAGTGAAAATTATCTTATAGATATCATCATGTTTGATGCCTCATATATAAGAACAGTTTTTGTCTTATCAGAGGAAACTAGGAGAGGCATTTATCCTAAATATTTAAGCATGTAAAAACAGGAGAATGTCTGTATGTTAAAGTTATAAAAAGAATTCAGTTGAAATAAAATCGAAGCCAACTATCTTACAGGATTTTTCTATCATGCCAGTTCGGATCTCAAATAAAAATCTTGGAATAATAATTTAAATGATCCCTAAAAATAGAAACGGAAGATACACTATTTTTTTGCGGGATTGTGGAAACAAGTAGATTTTTTATTTAAGAAAGTCACTCTTTTTACTGTGAAAAAGGCCATGCAATTTAATCTGCCGTGAGAAGCATGAGAACAAAGGCGATAAAATGTAAAAATAGCAGTGAAATATGCATTGGAAATTTCAGAAAAGAATGAGTCGCATAGGTACAAAAACAAAAAGATCATAAATTCAAACACAGAGATTGGGCGTGCTGTACTGCTCTGTATATCACTGACGTTTTGCGCGTATGTATATATATATATGGTTTAGAAACAGTGGCATTTCGGTCTTTGCAAAAGGGTCCGTCAGTTCTCGCTGGACCTCTGTGCGTTGGTTTGAGTCAGGCCATGGAAGGTGAAATTCCATCCGGTCACATTCCGCTTGTATATGGGCTTCCATTGACAAGCTTATGAAGATAAAGCAAGTCGAGAGGTTACTAGGTCACTATGGCTAATAGAATAACACAAATACACACAAAGTTATATAATGTATACATGTATAATATTATATATATATATATATATATATATATATATATATATATATATATATATATATATATATATATATATATATATATATATATGAATTTGTTACCACATTCATAGTACAGGAGTAAAATTGGCGAAAACGGATTTTTCTCACAATGTAGAGGAAGAACTAACATACATTTCGCACAATAAACATATGTGACATTTCTTTCGCTCTCCCAGTATAAACTATGAACTATAAAGCTCGAGAATTCACAAAATGTTAAACGTTGTCACAGGCCTTGTCGTGTCCCTTCGCACACTTTCATATTTCAATTTATCATTTCTGCTCTGGGAAATGTTAAAAAAGGGAAGGACACCGAAAATAGGAAAAATGTATTCACAATATATTTTTCAAACGCTACTGTGATTTTTTGCCACCTTTACTCTATTTGTTTCTCTACACGCACACACTCACTCACACACACATACGTACATACATACACACACACAAACGCACACAACACACACAGATATATAAATGTATATATATATATATATATATATATATATATATATATATATATATATATATATATATATATATATATACACACACACACATACATATATGTATGTGTGTGTGTATGTTCCACATACACTCTGAAACGCATGGAGCAGTTTCAACCAAACTGGGTATACATATGATTTACCATCTGGGAAAGAACACTGTGGGGGACATCACTGGCACCCAAAGGGGGCGTGGGGGCAGGATGTGAAATGTAAAAATTACAGAAAACGACAGATATTAGTGTGTAATCCATAGATTTCGAGGTAGCTGAGATGATGAGTGACACTTCTGATCCCCTTCAAGTCCAAGTTCAGCCCCAATAGGGAGCAGGGTTGGGAAGGGGGGTGAAATGTAAAAATAACAGAAACGACAGATATTAGTGTCTAATCCATAGTTTTCAAGGTCCCTGAGAAGAACAGTGACACTTCCGATGCCCTTTAAGTCCAAGTTCAGCCCCAATAGGGAGTGGGGTGAGAATGGGTGGGAAGGGAGTGACATGTAAAAATAATCGAAAACGACAGATATTAGTGTCTAGTCCATAGTTTCGTGATTGCTGAGATGAAGAGTGACACACTCGATGCCCTTCAAGGCCAAGTTCAGCCCTGATAGGAAGTGGAGGTGGGAAGGAGGTGACATTTAAAAATAACCGAAAACAACAGATATTAGTGTCTAATCCGTAGTTTTCGAGGTTGCTGAGAAGAAGAGTGACACTCCCGATGCCCTTTAGGTCCAAGTTCAATCCCAATAGGAAGGTGGGGGGGAGGGGTGGGAAGGTGATGACATGTAAAAAAATCGAAAACTACAGATATTAGTGTCTAATCCACAGTTTTGAGGTCACTGAGATGAATAGTCAAACTCCCAATGGCCTTTAAGGGCTGATGTCTGATTGTTTCATTTCCCACTGGAATAAAAAAGTTTGCTCATTCTGATTTCAGAGACAGTTAATATTGGTCCTCTCTCTCTCTCTCTCTCTCTCTCTCTCTCTCTCTCTCTCTCTCTCTCTCTCTCTCTCTCTCTCTCTCTCTCTCTCTCTGTCTTCAGAAGAGAGGAATTATTAATGTAAAGTGTTAGTGTGGTCACTGGTGTTAATCTTAGCTTTTAAGATCTGAACGTAGGAAAAGTTGCAACGGCGCCATACAAAAAAGTGTGTTTTGTGGATTTTGCGAAAGTTTTCACAGGCTTGTGTAAGGTAAAGTGAAGTTTACTCATTATTACCATGGTATTATAAGGTATATCAGGGAAATTTTGCCTTAGTGAGATTATTATTGGTAAATCTTGCGTATTTTTGTGTGTTCTTGTGTTTGCAATCTCTTGATTTTTCACATTTTATGTATTGATGATTTAACATTTATTTACTTTGCATTTTGAATATTTCTTGATAATTTAACATTGCATACTTTATTTAATTTTTGTTTACTAAGATTTTCTTTTCATATCTTGGGTAATTCTTGATAGTCTAAATTTTTCTTGGTTAATTTAAATTTTTGATAAATTCAAGTTTTGCGATTTAGTTTTGTTTAGTAATTTAACTCAAGAATTAGTTAAAGTTTTGTGATGTTTTCAAGTAACAGTAAATTTTCAGATTGTGAAATCTAATTATAAATTTTTAATTTAAAAAATTTTTGTATATAATATTTAAAAAAAAGTATTTCATTTATTGATCACCAATAAATAGGGTTAATTGTGTGCATAAGGCAAAGTGATAAACATGTTTTGTTCCTTTAGTTTTGCTAAAGTGAATGAAGACCAGGGAAACAGTTAAAGTTGTTTGATGGAGTGTTGCCCTTTTAATATATTTCTTGTTTAATTGTTGATATCTCACACTTGTTTTGATAAACTTAGTTTGATTTTTCACATGATTAATGAGCTCCTTAAGGGATCGCTGTTACCTTTAGAGTGCTCAGTCGTAAGTTTTTATTGTTATGAGAGTTCAGGTATCTGGCTGAAGTGAGGTAAATTTTTGAATTCTGTGATTAGTTGTATAATAACCAGGTACTTGGTACAATATATATATATATATATATATATATATATATATATATATATATATATATATATATATATATATATATATATATATATATATATATATATAGGCTTTGAACTGAGAACCGTTGCATTATTTTACTTTGCAATGTAAATTGGTTTCCTGTAACATAATTTTGCTCTGTTTGTAATGATAATAATCAAATGATGATAATGAATGTAATTTACACATTCAGTAGCATGTTCGACTGTCAACTTCAAAAGCAAATCGGTCTCTGGGGAACAGTTGATTGTGCTATGAAATTAAATGCACCGGTTTGTTTACTTATATTCTACATATAAATAAAATCGTATATTAATATTTATACTTCTGTAATGAGTGCTCGGGATGTTCAGGTTAATAACGAAATTAACGGGAACGCTGTTGAACGTTTTGTTGCGCGAAAGGCATACATAACCCTGCACCCCCACGAGGCCTGCATGACAAATTCTGTCATGGAATTCCCTACAGGCTGTGAAATTCACCGTGAACCTGTCCTGCAATATTCATGAATGTGGCATTTGACATGAGCGCCGAAATGTTCCAGGCATACTTAGGCAAGAGGAAAGGTCTCGTTGCAGGTAAGAGGCCGCGGCACGGCTCTTTAGCCGGTGTGGTCACTGCATATCCGGGAATATTTCATCGGAATTCGGTTAGTGTTGTGGTTTCGGATTAATTTACCTTAAAAATACAGACTGATCATCAACTTGCGCCAGAAACTGTTATCGTGTTATAATTATACCGAAAATGAATTTCCGTTTGATCAATATGCAAAATCAATGTGCAATATTTTTGAATAATGTGAAGGTTCTCCAACGCCAGTAGAGAAAAAGTCACGATGTATGCATGATGTAGATATCATGTGATCGCATTTGAAAATAAGTGTGATATTTCTTTTTTCTTTCCTTGATAATATTTCTGTACCATCATTCAAATGTCGGTGACATGGCGGAAGCCGTAGAATGTAAATTACTTAGTTATGCAGTGCATATTATCCCGGACTTTATATACTTATTGTTTATCTGCTTTTGTTTAGTTTTAACTTAAAAAGATAATATCCGAACCGCTTACTGTACAATATGAATATTCATATTACACGAATATTTTTCCTCTTTCCAAGGGCAGAAAATGTTTTCATTTGGGTCTAACAACGAACAGGGAAAGCAAGACAAATGCTCTTGGCGCAAAAAGTAGACTTCAGTTCGTTCTCTAAACTGCTTCAGGCGCACATTATTGGAAGGAGAGAGAGAGAGAGAGAGAGAGAGAGAGAGAGAGAGAGAGAGAGAGAGAGAGAGAGAGAGAGAGAGAGATTGCCAGCCTGTCTTTCTCCTCGGTTTTTGTTTGTTTTTATTCATGGAGTGGTTAAAACAAAGTAGACATACTTAGTAAAGAGAGAAAGAATTAAGAAAGTTAAAGATAATTTTCTGAAAATTCTGCAGTTTCTTTGGTAAAATTGTTTGCTACTTTTAACTTGCATAACATCGCTGAAATCGACCACCAGAGGCAGCGTACTTGATCTCATTCATAATTTGTCATAAAGAATGATAGGAGAAGATTGTTGATTGTTGCGTTTTTGTCTGCGTCGATGTTCCACGTCTGCTGTTCTGAGGGGTTGTGTTCTGAAACCTTCATTGGTTTTAGTCCTTGCTTGTGAAATGACTTTTGATCCTGAAGACGAAACTGCTCAGTTTGCAGATGATTCAACTCATGTTACAGTTATTCGTTCCAGCTGAAGAGAACTGACGGTGTTACTGGCTCCAACAAAAGTAAAGAGCAGATCACCAATACAGATGTACAGGAATGAACTTGAGTAAAATAACTACTGTTAAGTGGTCATAGTATGCTCCCTCTTCAAGGATCATTGGCGATACTCATAACTCACATAATTGCTCCGAGCAATGACAGTGCCTGTAGTGACTTTAAACAGAGCCAAATTTTTGAAGTATTTCAAAAGTCGAATAATTTGATGAAAACAGATCTTTAAATATTTCTCGGAAAGGTTACTGTATCGGTAATGATATTAATACCACATCCTTCACATAATTATTTTATAATTTTTGTTGTATTGTTTTCCAGTCTTGATGTCAGAAGCTTTTTTGATGTTTGTTATTGATTTTCTTTTTTCGTAACAATTTTTCCGATCGGAGGATTTCTGCTTTCCGATCCTCCATCACCTTTAATCCATTAGCAAACTTCTTCTGCCTACTCTTTGAATGCCTCCAGAGTGAGATTATATTCTCTGCGTCAGCATCCATAGTCTGTGCAAGTCTCATAACGGCACTTTGCATATCAGAGTTTTCCATTCATTTGTTATCAGGCGGCATAAAGTTTCCCAGGAGTGCTGTGGATGTTGACGTTCTGAAGGTAAAGAGAGGCTTCCTGGCCAGTTCAGAGCGTTGATCACCTAAGGAGGCATTTTTAATGAATCATTCATTTTTCCTATGTTTCTGATTTGTGAATGTACTAATCTTTTTTTTTTTTTACGTTATTCCCAGGAAATGTATATTGCACTTTATCATAAGAAAGTAATGATATTTTGCCAGAGTGAAAATGTCTTTACAATTTATTAACATTTTAAAATATTTCTTAGTTTTGATTATTTACACATTTTTTATTTTTTTTTTATAAGTGGACAATCTTTTCCGCATAATCTTCTTCAGTCAGTTATTTGTCTCTTTGACTAAACCATATGAATGTGTATAATATGATTGTTAATTATAACAGAATGATCGTGTGTACCGGTGTGATCGTGAATATGCAGGTTTGTGTACCTTATAGTTTTTTATGATTAATCCATTTTTCCAAGAACAGCCCTTCGAATACTGTGAAATCTAATCAGAAATAATTCAACTTTCCAATTGTCCATCAGTGAAAAACAGAAAACAATTCTGCATATGAGGTTTCAATCTTTTTAAAGCTGCTACGGACGCCTAACTGGATTATCCAATCGAGCATGAAATGCAAATTTACATACTTAGTATACAATTATAATTTCATGACATGCCAATATTTACTCTCCGCACATCATAGAACTCGAAATTGCGACTGATCTAAATTTAATGAGATATTCATGATTTCTTTTTATTGATTGAGGGCGAGCAAACAAAGAATTTGAGCGATGAAGTTCAAGAATAGAGAAACTAACTATTTTTACAAGCCATTTTGCTAAAATGCATAATTGATTATATATGCTCTACAATATGCTTATTTCGCTTTTCAATTCTATCTTTATAATTTGGGTATGGTGGTTTTATCATTTCCTTCAGCTAATGCTACTAATTGCCGTGTACCTTTTTTAAACCTTTAGTTGTATTCCTGGTTAATTGGGACTAAATAATATCGTATTCCTCTAATCAGTAATATTTGAGCTGTATGAAGAATTTCCAAGCTTTGAATACCAGGAAATATCTGGAGGGTTATTAAGAATGTGAGTGAAAAAAAAATTAATTTTAGAAAGTATTTTTCTGTTACTGGAGACCTGGTGTTATCCAGTTCATCTGTTCCAATAGTCAGGCTTGTAGATTTTTCAATTTTCCAAATAATGAACAGTAAATAAAAAAGAATAATAAAAGGCTTTCGTTTAGAAGAGGAGCATTATACTTCTTACCTTTTCTGATATACTAATCAAAAGTTTATGCAAATTTTCATGAACTGCGTTTTGCACTTTGTCATAATAAACTAATGATATTTTTCCAAAGTGAAAACGTTTTTGCCTGAAATATTGCTGTTGTTAAATTCTAATGCATGCATTAAAATTTTCTGTAAACTAGGGACAAGATATAAAATAATGTCAATAAAATATTAATTAGCGTTTTTCATGCGAGAGAACATAAACGCCCTCGACTACCCTCATAGTTACAAACTAAGCACGTGAACTGAAATGTCGATTTTCTCGCATTCTTATATTTAAATATCAGAAACTTACTCAAAATCAAGAACTTCATATTCTTCAAACAACCAAACCGAATATTATTTTCTGTATGATATGAGTAAATGTAATAAACTGGTAACTATGCATAATTACCGAAAAATGTCCATAAAAACTGGCATGTTTAGTATGTATGATAAACCTATCCTAATCTAACCATAAAATGTTTCACCAATTTAGTGAGATTTATTAAAGTGCAGCCTTGCCGATATTTGTACCTATTTACAATTCATTAATTAATCGGAGTGGCTAATTTTTCCCTTTTACTAAGCATATATCGCATATTTTCTCTCCTTTCTCTTTTTCTCTTTTTTCAAACGGGCCTTCATTCTATGGGAACTTATGCGTGGCTTACCTTGTCGGCCTGTTCAGAATGAAGGTTTCTTATTGTAATTAATAATAATAATAATAATAATAATAATAATAATAATAATAATAATAATAATAATAATAATAATAATAATAACAATAACTTCTTATGACTTATAAAATCTGGCTGGAGATCTAACATATATTTCCTTAATTTCCTTAATGTCCTTAATATCGTGGTTTTTTTTTTCTTTTTTTAGTGTTACTGCTTGTAAGGTATGAACTGTTAATGTCGCAGATAACTGAAGGGGAAATTTAAGCTAGCAAGTGGTTACTGCCTATTGTGGCATGCACCCTGTGTAACACACGTGACATCTGTAAGAAAGATGATCTTTTTTTAAGTGGAAACTATGGATAGGAATTGATTCTACTGTATTGGAAGGATTCAGGCCTACGTAGGCCTTTTCCCCGAGCGACAGAACAATGAATGGTATTGGTTATAATTATGTGCATGGCTTTTTACGTCTTGGTCATATGTTTAATGTAAGCTTTTCCATCATTGTTATAAGAAAAAGTAGCAGTGATTATCATACTCTTCTGTTATAATGGCAATACTGTTCTGGCGAGTACAATTACAAGTATCGCTTTTAGTATTGCAATTGTTTATATCGTATTTGTCTTCTTTTCCGTTGCTATTACTTTTATTCTCTCCCGCCTCCACTATGAAGATATGAAGTACATCACTCTGCATTCCAAATGGAATTCAGAAAACTACCAAGAACTACCCTACACAACAATCCATAGACAACAATTACGGCAGAACATAGCCACCTGCTGAGCAAAACTAACTTGCTTTCATCACAGCCATTGATATACTCAACCCTGAATGAGTATGGCACCAGAGCCAAAGCCATTCCAGTCAGTCTTGGGTTAGATTTCTTCATTGTTCTTAAGTAAATTACTGGCTGTTCGTCCGCCTGTATGACAAAGTCTCTGCAGGAAGGAAAACTGATTCTGTCAGCAGAACAAGAAATCAATAATCATCCCCTTCCTAATGTAGAATAATTTACCCACTTAGTTGCAAGTTTCTTGTATATGCTGCCGGCATTAATTGCCTATATCTGCAATACTAGAACAGGAGGCATCACTTCTTCTTCTTTTAACGTGCTTTTTTCCCCATTTTTTGCATGGGGTAAGCACGATCACTTCTGAGGAAGAATGCCTTTGAGTACTCAGGATGTGGAATTGGTTTTACCCAGAGTTTCTTTCTTAGTGGGCATAGGTTCTGCATAAAATGCTATAACATCAGTTAAAGCTTGAAAGTCAATGCATGGACCACATGAATTATCTTCCTTCTTTTCCCATTACAACTGGAGAACAGTAAGTAGTTCGATGACTCATTGATATCCATTGCAATCACCTTATTGATTCCCATTACAATCACCTTATCTACGTCATCAGTTAATATTTTTGCAATATTTAGGGCAAGGTAATGTTTTCAAATATTGTTCCTCCCTCATAATTCTAGACACTCTTATTCACAATGGTGATTAATAAACGAATCTTAAATATTTATTATAAGTGAATATAATAATCATCAAAACCAAAAGAATTTTAGAATTAAAACAGGCGTATGAATAGGTACACACTTAAATATAAAAAATAATACTGTGAAAAATTTTACTCTTAGCGTTAATACTAGCTAATCTAACAGTAGTATCGTTTGAACCATGACTGGTGGTGTCCAGAACAGTTGGGACCCTTTAGTGCATTCTGTCCATCATCTTAAGCTTTTATGATATGTTTTTTCCTACAAAAATAAAGTCGTGGCGGAGTACCTAGCGCTGACATCAGAAGTATTTGAAAGTCCTTCTCAGCAGGGAAATAACCCCACATTTGGAGCCATACGTGGCTGGAAGGGGGATTCTTTCAAAGGTGGTGAAAATGTTCCAGAAAGGTGCCTCGAACCTTGTCTTAGATCGGGCTTTGAAGATGTGAGGGAGGTAAGCTTCTTGTTTCGGTTTAGTGATTTTTAGCACAGCGTTCTTCTGGACCCCTGCAGCACCGTAGGATATTCATTCTGGGAAGACAGGGTTGTTCTTCGGGGTCAGAGGCAAGAGGGAAAAGGATGAGGTGTGAGGAGGGCGAAAATATCGATGAGGAGGAATAGATAAATAAGGAAGAGGAGAGAAAAAGAAATAACTAAAAGGGAAAGACGGCAGAAGGGTCAAGTG
>JANJGK010000048.1:11889073-11901573 GCA_039081455.1 Macrobrachium rosenbergii
AAGACAGGAGTCTGGAGATGAGAGGAGATATGGGGAGGGTAAAGTAAAAGCAAAACATGCATGGCGGAATTTCACGGAGGTCCTTTGTATCACGCGGCGTAGCAGGTATATATATATATGTATATATATATATATATATATATATATATATATATATATATATATATATATATATATATATATATATATATATATATTATATATACATACATATATATATATACATATATATATATATATATACATATATATATATATATACATATATATATATATACATATATATATATATATATATATATATATATATATATATATATATATATATATATATATATATATATATATATTTACGAGTGTGCCTGCAATTGCAAGTGCAACGTGACTTCTAAATTTTACTCAAGCTCTAAACTCCTCTGACTAGGGCCCACGCTTGTAAAAAAAAAAAGCTACTGTAAGAGTTAATTTCAATGGAGATTAAGGGAAAATCAAGGATTGACTTAATCGGATATAATACACAAATCAGAAGAAAATTACACAGGAACTAAATCACTAGCTGTGTGGCACTGATATTACATTAATTCACAAAGCAAATAGTGCCACTAACAATTCACTACGAGATATGCTTCTCTACAATATCTTAAGATTAACGGGATCTTACAGGGAGGATAATCACACTGGATTTCAAAACCTCTAAGATTAGATCCAGATTAACATAACCTTACGATAAGATAATCACACTGAATTAAGAACCTCTAAAATTAGATAAAGATTAAACAGACTCTTGTGACAGAGGACACTAATTGAATATATCTTCAGATGTGAAATCTTAAAGGGATCTTCTCACAGGGAAGATGGGGAGAAGGCACCGTGGATAACAGATGGTACACAGCTGCACAATCACTTAATCTGCAACACAAACGTACGGTCACTCGATTGCAAAACAATTGACACATTCAACTTGGGAATGCTGAAGGCTGAGAGGGAAAGCACTCAAAGAACAAATAAAATGCAAACTGGTTAACACTTCTGAGTTACTTTACACAAATGCAAATTACAACGTTCACGTAGGCTCCAAAGGAGATTTCAAGGGAGTGAATATGAGAGTAAACTAAGAAGTGTAGTATAAGATAATGTGTGTCTGACAATTCCAGTTTTCACTGTACCTTTATCCTGGAGATAGACGTCTTGATGTTGAAGACAGACCCTGAATTTACTACAAGGGGTCAGTGGGATCGGATCCAATTCACACATCTAAAGACCACTTTGTGGGAGAGGGGGAGGGAGGTTGGGAAGACCGACTGACAGGATCTGCATGCTTTGGCTGTAGGGTGCGAACTCTCACGAGTGATTTCTAACCTCTCCTTATATGCTGGCCTGTCCTGCTTTCCTGCCTCTGTTTGAGGCGGGCGATTACCATTAACTTTTGGCTCCGGGTCGGCGTCTTGTTGACAGCCCAGAATGCAGGTGTGGCTGAAAAAGGAATCAGGACAATACACACGAAGGAGAGGACAATAGGAATACAAAGGCAGGATATTAAGGCTGAGAGGCGGAGTAGGGAAGAGTTTTCCCGTGAGGGTGCCCTCCGTAGTGAAATGTTAATTGGCAGGGAGCGTCGTTTATGACGCTTCTTGTGTGGTCCTAGTGACCTAAACACCTTTACTTTGCTTATTCTTTCAATATGGAGATCATGGAGCCTGCCATGTATTGCAAATGAACAAATGTACGTAACAATATATATATATATATATATATATATATATATATATATATATATATATATATATATATTATATATATATATATATATATATATATATATATATATATATATATATATATATATATATATATATATATACAGTATATATATATATATATATATATATATATATATATATATATATATATATATACAGTATATATATATATATATATATATATATATATGTATATATGTATATATATATATATATATATATATATATATATATATATATATATATATATCTAATGTTATGTGTTTGTATGTATGTGTATGTGTGTGTGTGTGTGTGTGTTCGGAGATTGTTAATCCTCCTGTTCCCTTTAGGTCATTTTGGATTAGGTTGCTATGCCATGCACTGGTACAATAAGGGTTCCGCTTACCATTACCCAAGTCATTGCTTATATATATTCTGCAGAAAGCGGTCCCTGGGAGAGTCTCTTCCCACGGGGCCAAACTCCGGCCACACGTTGGTGAGGCAAGGTCGGGTAACCCCTGAGCTACTGTACATTATAAATTATTTTCTTCGAACAATGTCGTTGCCCTGTCATAACTGCGAACAGAGAAGGAATGAGGAGGAAACTATGTCCTATAAAACAAGCAAGATTTGTAAAGTAAAAAACTTGTATAGGTAGTGCTAAAGGTTATAGTACGTAACTCACTACTCATAAAACAATTCAAAGTCCAGAAAACGAGATTAAGGTCACGGTAGGAAAGTAGATAGAAAGATCACGGAAGAACTACCCTTGCCGAAAAAAATAAATTATTTGAAAATAAGAAAAATGCAGAGCAACTGAACAACGATAAAAGAATCAAAGAATTAAATGCCATAGGAGTAGTTTACAACAGAGAAAAAAATAGTAGATTCACGGACTCTGTGATGGTAGCATTCAGTATGCAGAGGAGCTCAAACTGGAACCAGTTAACCAGTTGAATTAAATTTTTATTTTGAATTCGATCTCCTGTCCTTTCATTTTTTCTCTTCAAATTTCTATCGTTACAGCATTTGCATTGCAGGGAATGAAAAGAGTGTAACAAATAAGCTGTGTATCGGTGAAAAAGTTCGTGGTCTTACAAAGGTATGAGAAACAGAGTTGTAATCCAACCTATGATCCGCTTATGCCGGTTGATATGTGATCCTTTGTTTTAAACCTGCCAGAAACGCTCGTAATCTCACGTCAGGTAAAAGGGTGAGGGATCCCTATTGTTTCCAGAACAAAAAAGAAGAAGAGAAAGAACCGTTGGTGGCTTTAAAAAAAAATTGTATGTACGGTAACGTACACGGTAACGTACAAAGTTTGCTTGCATTTAGAACTGTGCATAATTGCACAACATTCAATTATTAAAAAGCATTTACTTCACTAATAACTAAAATGCAGAATTATCTTCCTGAAAAGAATTATGAGGGTTAAGAGGCGTAATGTATTGTTAAATGGCAACCGTTATATATATATATATATATATATATATATATATATATATATATATATATATATATATATATATATATATATATATATATATATATATATATATATATCACACATACACACACGTGTGTGTATAACCTGTGGAGGAAGGTCTGTGCACCACCTAGAAATTAAATAGAAATGTCGAAGAGGTATACTGAAATTGAGACTGACATCATTTTTTTTTTTTTAACGTCGTGGGAGATTTCATTTCCGCCAAAAAAAAAAAAATTCAGGAGCTTGCAGTGATGGCGCGTTGTACATATACTCTGTGTATTAATATATATATATATATATATATATATATATATATATATATATATATATATATATATATATATATATATATATATATATTAAAAAATATATATATATATATATATATATATATATATATATATATATATATATATATATATATATATATATATATATATACATACAGTATAAATGGAAAACTGTTTTAAATCCTGAGCGATGTCGACTTTATTGCTAATCCATCTCCGGAGGACCTAAGCAAATTGGTAGAAATTCAACATATATATGCTAGCAAGACAGTACGTACTGTTGGAAACCAAGCAGGTTTTATAGGCGGATTTCTACCCTAATCAGTGACAAGTCAGCTGTTTCAGCACCCGATTATCTTCATTATCTAGCGGGCGCCCGTTTCCCTTTTTCCTGTCTCTCATCTGCCTTCCTAAAAATTGAAACTTTTTTGTATTTATTTTTAAATTAATGTCTTTCTATTCATGTTCTTAGTGAAAGGTTTGTAAAACTAGATGTAATGATGTTTCTTTTGGTTCATTATTAGAATAAACTATTTTTTTTTCCAGTTAAATTATATTATTGTTTTCACTACCATGTCCTAAAATTCCACGTCACCTGAGCAATTATTATACATTTTTTATGCTGTTCTATTCTCTTTTCCAGTGTTTTTTCCAGTTTGACCAATGTAAAAGTCATCAGAACACTTACATGGAATTTATTACATACATCCCTTAGTATTGTCGTGAGGGTTTTTTACCTGTATTTTTTCATTGTTTTATTATTCTCAAATGTTACATTAACTTCGAAATTCATAAGTATATGAGGATTATTTTTGAAATTATAATTAAGCACAAGAATGTTTTTGTATTTTAAGTTTCTATTTTGTCGTCATGAGATGTCTTTTTGCCACGTTTAATGCATTGGCTGATACAGTCAAGATATTTGAATTTCGTGCCTATATGCGTACTCATATCTACTTCATCATCAACCTGTTCAGGGCTACCTACACGTAATGTTATCAAAAACATGGATGTGAAAATGATTTCTTGCCTTCATTTCTGTGACGAGAATAAACAAGTAAAATATGCGCCGAAGTTTTTTTTGGCGCAATCGAGTTTTCTGTACAGCGTATAATGCTGTGTGAAACTCTAAGCCACGGCCCGTGAAACTCTCAGCCGCGGCCCATGAAACTTTCAGCCACAGCCTGGTGATGGCCTTTGTTGTTGGCACCTATAGCGGTGCCAGGCGCACGATCATGGCTAACTTTAACCTTAAATAAAATAAAAACTAACGAGGCTAGAGGGCCGCAATTTGGCATATTTGATAATTGGAGGATGGATGATCGACATACCAATTTTCAGCCCTCTAGGTTCAGCAGTGTTTAAGATTTGAGGGCGGACGGACAGACAAAAAGTCATCTCAATGGTTTTCTTTTACAGAAAACTAAAATGAACATACGGAGAATTACTGGTGGGTTCACTGTACACGCTGCATTTAAACTCATGACTGTTTCTGTGTTCAAGCAATGCAAAAATGGTAGGCAACTATCTGTTAGAAAACAGATAGCTGGATATACCATTTAATTACTGGCGCCGTTTACGGCTGGGGATTTCTATTCATTTTTAAATATTTGCTTTCATATTTGTGTTACTTTGTTATTCTTTTGTTACTTATTCCCATCCAAAGTGTACATTTCCGGGTTGACGGTTTCTGAAGTAAATTTTGCATATTATAGAAGACTTTTTATGTAAATGTAAGCTGTTCTTAACGTCACCGTGGCCTGACTTGGATATGGTGTATTGAAACAGACTGAGATATGAAAGTGGCTTCTGTATACGAGAGGCAGGTATTGGAACAATTTGAATAGCATTTGCATGAAGTTGACACTTGGAGTTGTTAAAATTCTATATCCGTTCTAAGTTCTTTGTATTTGTTTTCGTAGACGTATGATTCAAAATGGGGATACTACTTAAAGGCAAGGAAAATTCAGAATCACCTTAACAGCCATATTTCAGGAATGAAAAATGGAGCGCAGTTATGATTTTTCTCAGAAATTAATTTTCTTACCAAATTGTAAGTTACTCTTCATAATATCCGGTTGACTGAGCTCATCTTTACATTTTGCCTTTCGCAGAACCATAACCCTGTCTTTTTAGAGTGTTCATAATTCGGTCGAGAGGAGGAAAAAATGGGACACTTTTATGGAAGACTGAATGTGGTTCAAAAATTTCCCATCATTTTAAGCTTTGAAAACAAATATTCCTCACTATCTTCACAGAAAAACATTTGTTCCTTTTTCCTTTATGTTCTCTTTCCATTCTCTCTTATGATTCGCCCCTTTTTCTTTAAATTGTAAATTATTTTCCATCCCTCGTTTTTTAAATCTTACTCTATTTTCTTATTCTTTTAAAGTCTAGGTTCTAAACTCGCTATTCCACTTTTACAGTAAACTGTTCTTTCTTTTTCCGTCCACAGATTCGTCATCCATAGCTTTTATTTTTATTCTCGTTTGTCTTTCACAACTGCTAGCCATATCCGTTTCTCAGATAAACTGTTCTACCATTTCTTACATTTCTCCTTTTTTCCACTGGCTCGTATAAATTCTCTGGGACAGCAAACTTTGTTGGCAGGCATCTTTCTCCCGATTTCCCCGAGTGATTCCCTTAAATCTAGGGTATTGATGTTCTGGCTGTCTCCACAGACACTCGATCTTCCATAGAACTGCCCCATTTTTATCTGCTCTCGAGCGCATTGTCAACATTCTAAAGAATAGGGTCCAAGAAATAACGCCTGGGGAGGAAATTCAATTTTCTCGTTTCATATCGAAGTTTTCTTTCATTTTCAGTACCGTCAACAATGGTAAAGGGATGTTGTGTTTTGACCTGCTTGTGTGCCCGAGCGTTTAATCGGGATATCTGGGATGAACAGAATTTGATGAAATCTGGTAGGTGTACTCGTTGTCTGACTACCTTTGGGAGATAGCGGCTTAAGAGTTACCGGATGGTTGCCATGGCGTCCATTTCAACTCGTTGCCAATTTGTCGAAAAGAGGGCATTGAGATAAGTGGCGCATTGGCTTTTCCTGTTGCCAATTTCTCGAAAAGAGGTCATTGAGATAAGTGGCGCGTTGGCTTTTCCTCTTGAACTCTGTACAATAAATTCTTTGTACTTTCCCTCAGTTTTACTCTTCGTGTCTCATTTCTCCATTTTATTGCCTGCACTTCCAACAAACAAATTGGTCTGTTCCACCGTTACAGCGAATAACATTTATTGCATTTGTTTTGCAATGAGCAGGATGTTGTTTTGAACACCGTTTGGTGTCCACATGCCGATTGCAATGCACTCATTCTTTTTCATTTATTCAGATTCGCGATGGACTGATCAGCATTATTAGATATCAAAGGTGAAGAAAAATAAAATGGCCTGATGATTAGGTATTCATGGCAAAATATTTTTTTTTTTTATCTCAAAAGTACTTCAAAGCAAATGCTACAATAACATACCTTTCTAATGATAGTAGATCAGGATCAAAATGCTGATTTATGGAAACAAATTTAATTCGTTATATATGTATGATTTGTACGAAGCGTGTATTCACAATATATACATTGTCTGTATATCTGTGATGGATAATTTCTTTGTAGTTCATCTTCAATATTTCCTTTTTCAGGAATGCAATTAATAATTTATTCATGATTCTATATATTTTCTCATCTACGTTTTTAAGTGAGCTGTCGGTCATACAAAACTGAAATGTATTTATTAGTTCATCTGATGAAGCAGTTATAACATACGTTGTCGTTCGCAGATTTTTAGGCAAAAGAAACACATCGGAGAGAGAGAGAGAGAGAGAGAGAGAAGAGAGAGAGAGAGAGAGAGAGAGAGAGAGAGAGAGAGAGAGAGAGAGAGAGAGAGAGAGAACTATGATTTGCAACTTGTGGGATAAATGGGATAAATTACGTCAAATAAATTACCATTCATGAATGGTTTTATAAGGGAACCACGTGTTTGTGTGTGTGTGTGTGTGTGTGTGTGTGTGTGTGTGTGTGTGTGAGAGACAGACAGACAGACAGACAGACAGACAGACAGACAGACAGACAGACAGACAGACAGGTCACTCATGGGATAAAAAATGTTGAAACACGTACGAGAAATACATTCTAATGGGATTCAGGATAAGGCAAAAAAAAAAAAAAAATAGAGGAAATCCCGTGGGAAGCAGGAAACTCAAGGAAGACAGTAAAGTTCGGGGGCCATTTTAAGCCAGGAAACCTAATACCCTCTGGAACATTTCTATTGTGGCAATCCAACAATGCCCTGGGGACCGGAGAAAGAGTCACGAGGCAACATTTAACGAAAAAATTTTCTTTGGCTACGGGATCAACAAAAGGAAGCAAACAGGAAGAGGGAAAAAAAATAGGTTTCTTTCGGAAAGAAAACAGTGAAGTGGAAATGAAACATCAACGATTGAGCTTAGTTTTGACGCTTGCTTTAGATACTTGGGGTATTTTTAATCGCTTTAAAATGTTATTTCTTCTGTTATCTGTGAAAAAAAATAATTTGTTTGCTTTTGGAGAGCAGTTTCAAATGAATGTGGCTAAAATTATAAATGTAAAATTTGGCTGTGCATTAACACAATCTTTATAGGTTTCTTAAACTTCATGCATATTGTTTTGGTTTTTTCCATCTTTTATACATAGTAGAACCGTTACGTTGGCATTTTCCTGTGTATCTAGGATTTTTTTTTTTGCAATTCATTTGTTAACACGTTCATTTTTTAATAAGTACAATTTTGTGTAATGTTCCGTTGGTTTAAATTGTCTTTCATCCTCTTGAACTGCTTCGTAACTCCCGAAAGAGCTCTACTTCCGGTATTACTTTGTTTCCTTTTGCTATAGAATTTAATTAAAAGAAGTTCCCCGATTAATGTCTCCGAGCTCAGCTCTTCTGTAAATCCTTTAACTCGCATGATAGCCTTATCATTTTATTATTATTTTAAATTAAAATATGGTATAGACGTGTCATTAATAATTGTAATAATTATAATGATATTAATAAATTAAGAAGGCTATCATGCAAGGAAAGGGATTTACAGAAGAACTGAGTTCAGAAACAGTAATCAAACCTCTTTGTAAACGGGTTTACAAACGGGTTTACAAAGAAGGGAGTCCGTGTTTTGATTGGATGGTCACAACTGGGGAGCTCTCCTACTGGCTGCAAGTCTGGCTGAGTGACAGGCCCTGATTGGCTGGCACTGGGGCGTTCTGCTTGCTGGGCTCACCACTCGAGGAGGAGGTGGTTGATGCATTATCTTAAGGGTGCACCAAAAAATGGCGAGGGCATCCTTGTAGTGGGCATGGTATAGTCAATGTTGCTGTTGTGGATTGTGGTGCTCCTCACGATCTTCTGTTATTGAGGGGTGATGCCCTGTTCCTTCATGCAGTGTTAGTATGCTGTCCATTCATGTAGATGGATGGGAGGCTTCTTAGAAAGGTGAGTTGGTCATATCAGTGTATGAATGGTGATATCCATTCTTGAGGCTCAGCATTTGGTAGACTATCCCTCTCGTCCTCACTGGATTGCTGGTGGTGGCGGGGCTATTCATGTGATACTGGGCAGTCCTACAATTCTTACAGTAGATATTAAGGATGACCGTAGCATGATCCGCTGGTATTGAGGGGTGATGCCCTGTTCCCTCATGCAGTGTTAGTATACTGCCCCTTCATGTAAATGGATGGGGGGCCTCGTAGAAAGGTGAGTTGTGGTCTTACCAGTGTATGTATGATGACATCCATTCTTGAGGCTCAGCATTTGGTAGACTGTCCTTCTCATCTTCACTGTATTGCTGCTGGTGGCGGGGCTATTCTTCATGTGGTACTGGGCAGTCCTGCAATCCTTATAGTAGATAGTAAGGATGACAGTAACATCTACTTCAACGGGGTTACATGAGACCGAATGATGTTTTTCAGGTCAGCCTCATTCTTCTTGTAGCCAGCCAATCAGTACCTCAGTTGCTAAGCCAGACTCACACCCAATAAGAAGGCTCCCTGACCATGACCATCCAATAAATGAATCATCACCCACCACATTTTTGTTAATCTGTTTTAGGGTATAAATGTACCATATGTGTACCCCTGGCCCCATTCACCTTTTGTAAATGGTAGTTCTAACTACCAAAACATCAGGATAATGAATGAACTTTAGTCAGCTTCTTCATAATTTACCTGCTGAAACAAAGAAACATTTACAGTAAGTTGAGAAGCTGCAGCATAAGCTGAACAGCATATAAAATATAATTCTTTTCAACAAAGTATGTAAGAGGGTCTTGTTCTGTTATTCTGCCCTATAGCTCCATGACCTTGATGACAGAAACTCCAGGGACACACTACAGTTCCATCGCTGACTCGTCTATTGGCAGTTAGTGATCAAGTAAATTAAAGGGAAGGTGGTCACAGACTTGAAGAGTCTCAGGTAGGACTAGGATGCCATCAGAGAGCACCCTTACAATGTCTTAAGTCTCTTTAGGACACAGACTACTCCTGCTGTCAATTCACAAGAAACTTGTGGGACATAATGGCAGATATCTTCATATCCCCATGAAAAAGGGTGACACTTATTTCAGCCTCACTGACTATCAGTCTTCTGCCACTGAAAATACCTTACTCCAAATGGAATTGAATTGCTACACCTTGGAAAAGCTTAAGCCTGGAGCTAAGCATCTCGATATTGAGGCCCTCCTTAATTCTATCTAAGCCTGGAGGATGCTGGGCTCTTCAGTACCACTGTGATTTTCAGACTCTCCTTGTGGTGGAGACTGACAGATTGCAGTTCACATTACAGCCACCTGATGACCAGGGAGATGATAGACATCACAATAGAACTTCAAGAGTGAGAAGATATTGTGATCCAGTGTGCAGATAAAACAGCTACCTACATCCTGATTAGGTCTGGGGAGTACTCCAGGAAGCTTGATGACATATTTGGGAATCCATCCAAGTTTTGCAGTATTATGAGGGATCCTGCTGATTTTAGCAGGAGGAAAGCAAATTGCTTCATCGACAGAAATAACGCTGCCATAGATTCTGTGCACCTTCCCAAGATTACGGGTGACTACAACATTGGGCACATCTACAGCAACATAAAAACACGTAATGCCAACAACCTTCTCTGCCTCATAACCAGCCAATACCTGTCACTGACTTACCACCTGGCCAAAACACTGAATAAAATTCTGTCAACATATGTCCCAAGTGCACTTTGCTTTGTACTGTCTGTAGAGTGTCTTGACAGCTTATGCACTGAGAGTCTCTTTACAACGTTCCAGTTGACAAAACCATACAGATGATTCTCAGCAGCATCTACAGGGATGAATCCACCCTTACTTTGACTATCCCAAAAGAGTCCCTTCACTGCCTGCTGGAGCTCTTTACAAGGAGGCCCCTTTAATTGATCAACAGGGATGACAATGGACTCCTCAGTGATAGAGTTGCCATGGGTTTCCCCTTGGTGTCTATTTGCCAACTTTTACATTGGAGTTATCGAGCAGTGCATCTTCAGAAGGATCCCAAAGCCTGCCAAGGTACATGATATACATAGATAACATCTTCATCAATGTTGCCAATGAGGAAGTGCTCAGAGACACTGCGTCACACATATTTGAAGAAGAACCAGTTCTCCACTTAATGTGTGAGAGAACAGTTTAAAATACCATCCCATTCTTAGACCTCCAGGTTACCAGCACTTCCCAGGTCTTCCATAAGAAGGTCCACATAAAACTGACATGCATCAGGCTCTGGCTCAACAGTAACAGAGAATGCCCCAATAAATTTCAAAGGTCAGTTATAAATGCCAACATCAGTTGTGCTTTCTCCCACTGCTCTAACTGAAGTGGCACCTCCAAACTTGAGCATGTCCTCTAGAGACTAGTTGACAACAGGTTTCTTACTGTCAAGTAGCAAGGTTGTTGAGGAGTACCGTCAACAGGTGGGACCAATGGGAGAACTGTGGCCTTGGGAGGCTGCTGAAACCATAAAACTGTTTTGAACAGGAGATATATGAATACTAACGCTGAAGTACATGCCGTGGTTGACATTATGATCTACTAATAATGACTGGAGGACTGCCCAGTACCTCATGAAGAATAGCCCCACCATCAGAAGTGATCCTATGAAGTAAAGAGTAGTCTACCAAATACTGTGCCCCAAGATTGGATGCCACCAATCATAAGTTTGTATGACCATGACTCACGTCTCCAATAGCATCGCCAGCCATCTCCATGGGGAGTAGTTTACTAACACTGCATGAGGGAAACACCAGCATTCCCCAGTGCCAGAAGATTGTGAGGAACACCACAATCCTCAAAAGTGACATGGATCACTGCCCCCTCTGCTACAAGGATACCCTCACCATTCTTCAATGGAGAACCACACTTAATGTTTCTCAGGAGACCCTCCTCTTTCCGACTGCCGTTAGAAGAACAACAAAGTACACCCCTGATATTATGTAACAAGCTCCTCTCCTCCTTGAGCAGTAAGCAGTAACCCCAGCAACAAGCTCCTTGCCACCTCCTACCCAGGTTGCTACTTTCATGTTTGAGTGACCTAAAGATAAACAGAGGAACAATGGGTTTTTAATGGTGTAAACCTCTGCACCTCCTCGCCATGGTTAGGAACCTTGGTCCTCTTGCTTGATAAGCAGGAGGGCTACAAAGCACATCACGTGCAGACACATTTAGAAACTTTAGGAAGCATCCTTGTAATATATATTTTCTGGAATAATAACATTTGATACGTGTGGAGACGAATAAGAATCTACACAAAATACTGATAAGATTTCTAAGAAAAAACATTTAATTATGAAAGGCCATAACATATTCCCTTTGTCGGTCACTAAAACGAAGCCAATTCTGATAATGAGTAAATGGATAGAGTTACTCGTTTTCATCAAGAACGAGATAAGTGAATTTCTTTTCCTTTGAAATATAACACTTTTATTACCCTA
>JANJGK010000048.1:11906573-11910660 GCA_039081455.1 Macrobrachium rosenbergii
CTATAACTCTATAGCAACCGAGACGTTTCAAGAAAGCATTCAAACATACTGAAGTTATTTTTCTGTGAACGTGGGAATGTTTTTTGTTTTAAAATTTTCGCTTTCGACAATGTGATGTGCGATATATCGTCACCTCATGAACGCATGGATGAAGGAAAACTCGTACTCTATGAGTAAAAAGGAAAAGAACAAGAAAAGCAATAAGTCTAGAATTACTCATAAACAGTTGGGGGTACGTGTGTGTGTGTGTGTGTGTGTGTGTGTGTGTGTGTGTGTGTGTGTGTGTGTGTGTGTGTGTGAGGGGGGAGGAAATCCTGGAGACGTCTCTATTAATTAGGTGGAAAATTCACCTCTCTCTCTCTCTCTCTCTCTCTCTCTCTCTCTGTGAAACAGAGGTAACAAATTCAGATTAAAAGATAACATACACTTTCGAACTCAGTTGGATGTGTGTGTGTGTTTATGTGTGGAGAGGGGCGGATCCTAGAGACATCTCTACTAAGTGGATGGAAAATTCACCTCTCTCTCTCTCTCTCTCTCTCTCTCTCTCTCTCTCTCTGAAACGGACGTAACACATTCAAATTAATTAATAACACATACACTGTCGAACTCAATTGGATGTGTATGTGTGGAGGGCGGGGCGGGGGGGAGGCGATCCTAGAGACATCTCTATTAAGTGGGTGGAAAATTCATCTCTGTAACCATATGAAACAAGCTGTGTGAATGTTTTGATGTTGTTACAGTCTAATCATCGCAGTATCTTGACACTAACACCGCGGTAAAAGACTAAACAACAATATATACTGGTCAAAATAATATCAATGAAAAATGTGAGAATTTAAATGAAAGGCAGCGTCTGAAAACTATTCATGAAAATATTTAAAGATACGATACTGAATCGGTCCTTTGCCATATCCTTTCTGTTCCCTTGGCAGCACAATATCTCATCATACCAGATCAGTTTATTCAAGAATAATTTGTATGAGCGCGTCATGCAGGAAATTGGACTATTTCAGTTCGACGCTTAGCCCGGTAATGATGATTTCTGGTGATTAAATCAGCAGGATAACGACACGAATCCTCATTTTTAGCAGATTATTATAATAATTACTGTTATTGTTATTCAAAATTATGTGAAAAGGGATCGATCTTATTACTTGCTTGGAATTTTTATGTAGTTTTCTGTTTTGTAGTATTTGGTTGAAATTAATATAACTTAGAACTGTTTTGTTTTACACCAAGGCTAATACTTCATGATCTTTGTTAAGACAAGATTTGTAACGAAAATTGCCTGGATCTAATTTGATTACAGACAGATCATCAGTAACTTAATCTCGCTCAGGAATTATTTTAAGCTACATGGTAATTCTATCATGCGTGCATAGGTTTATAATTTTTCGATGATTTTCATTATTAGGAGAAACCATGCCAAAGCTTTGCAATTACTAATATTGGCTCTGTCTTTTTCCACATGACAATTTGTTATATTGAATGTAGGAGGCTAGTGATAGGGCTATAGTCAGAGAGAGGTAAGGTTTCATTCTTTCGTTAAGAAACAACATTAGAACAGGAAAAGAAATTCATTCGTTGATGCTTCATTGTGCTTAGGATCTAAAACGTATTGCCAATTAGAACACTAAAGAACACCAAATTCCTTATCTCGATACTGCGTCAGGATATTTGAAAGATGGCCACTTAAATTTATTCTGAAATCGAAATCATGTTTTAGTTTCCACCTATGAATTAGTAATCTTTTTTATATAATATTTACATTTAAAATTTTAATGTAATGCCTCTATATTTCCCGGATCCAAAGATGCAAATCGATTGCTTCCAGGAAAAGCAACGAATGTATTTCTGTTTGAAACTGTAATGTCTATATTAGATATAGAATGGCTATGTTAGAAATATAATGGAACTACACTCCAATATATAGATGAGAACAGTAAAAATAGAATTAAAATAAAAAAACAAGAATTCTTCAATGAAAACTTAGCAATTTCATAAATCAGAAAAATCTAAGATATACCAAGTAAGTCAGACCTGGAAGATTAAGTTACCATAATGCTCTATTAGACCAGATCCTTTGGCTCTAGTAAGAGTCTCGAAATCCTGCAGTGAAACCTCCACCTAGGCCTACTGGACTGGAGTATACAATAAGAAGACACCTGAGTATTTGATACAAACTCCTGCAGTGTGATGTTCACTACTCCAGCAATTACCAGTCATCCCATAGCTATTCTCTCGATAAAAGACTCAGTATATCTGATGAGTTCTTCTAATGGAGTCTTTTGTCATGTATACCCACAAAATGGTGATGTATGGGCTTCGTTACTGCTATGGACTTGTACTTCTCTCTTGAGAGTCGTTGCCGTTTAGTCAACTTTGCATATATATATATAATATATATATATATATATATATATATATATATTTATATATATATATATATATATATATATATATAATATATACATATATATATCAGCAACTGCACGTGACAAATGTATACGTAGGACAACCACATGAGAGGTGAAAATTAAAGACCAGGTACCAAGCGGTTTCGTGTATTGCGTACACTACTTCAGGGTACAAAGAAGTGTACACAATAAACGAAAGTATTTGGTACCTGGTCATTAATTTTCACCTCTCATGTGGTTGTCTACGTGTATGTTATGTATGTATGTATGTTATGTATGTATATATATATATATATATATATATATATATATATATATATATATATATATATATTGTATATATAGAATTTATATACATATATATATATATACATATATATACACATATATATATACATATATGTATATATACTGTACATACATACATACATATACATATATATATATATATATATATATATATTATATATATATACATACATATGAAATTATAAACTTCATAGAAACGAAAAAAATATGTGCAATTAATCCGCATGACGTCAGTGTGGAAAGAAACGATTAAGTTTACTTTTGCGCGACGGTTTCGTCCTCCATCAGACCATGACAATGATAATATATTAGGAAGAGGTATCCAAGTAAACGTACAAAAGAAAAATTGTGATAGTTGAAAGAATTCAACAAGCGACAATTAAGATTTTAAAAACTAGTTAAAAGATGGTCCTTACTATAAGAAATATCAAGGACATACTACCGAATTACAGTCTTTCGTGTTTAAAAGATAGTTACAGAGGCAATATCGTAAACAAAACAAAATTACAAAAGATTAAAAACACAAGTGAACATATTCAGAGGAGAGATATTTACAAATCTAGAGCCTTTTGAGCTTGTAGTGCTGGTTAAAATTGTGAGGGACAGCTGCATCTAATTAATGTAAACCTGAAGAAGAATAAGAACTATATGATTCTACGATATTCTTTTCCATAAATCGCCGTAGTCAAGGTCCGGTGGAAGACGAAACCGTGCTAAACGACACCTCATCGTTTCTTTTCATACTTCCTTCATGTGGACTAACTGCACACACATACACACTCACAAACACGCACACATATATGTATAACTGAATCACGAAAATATCGAACGTGATGAATATATATAAATAAAGGTAAATCCCACGAGGGAAAGTGAAACAACGGAGTGGTGCTGGTCCTTTCGACAAAACAGTCCTTTACTAGCAGACTAAAGAAAAATATAAAAATAAGTTTACAAGAAATGTATAAATGACAGATGACATGCAGATGTCCAATGAACATGGGTGCTATAAAGGAAACAGGTGCATCTGGAATCCAAACACAGTTGAAGAATTAGTGGTCCTACCCAAACAAAGGTAAATAGTTGAGAGGTTTTACAAAAGATTCGGCCCAACCACTCGGAAGCAGGGAGGAGTCAATTAAAGGATTATACAGAGGAGGAGGCTGACCGCCAAAACTGACCTTAGAATGAATATGCTGATTACATTATGTTTATAAAAGTACAACACTTAATATATTCTCCTTTTGGTAAACAATAACAATTCTTGCAAAATGAACTTTTTAAAAAACTATTAAACATACCAATACACAGAAAATATATATAAGGTAACTAATTAGTAATTAAGTCAGTGATTTTATTTT
>JANJGK010000048.1:11910760-11918260 GCA_039081455.1 Macrobrachium rosenbergii
TATATATATATATATATATATATAAAAATATATATATATATATATATATATATATATATATAAATATATATAAATATATATATATATAAATATATATAAATATATATATATATATAAATATATATATATATATATATATATATATATATATATATATATATATATATATATATATATATATATATATATATATATATACTGCTATATCTTTCCAAGCATAGCAGCCACCAGACGGTTCAATTTAAAGCTGGGAAATACAACAGTGCATTTTGGCACTGCATGACAAGGAAGAGCGAAAGGAACATTGGTCCCCCGTTAATCCATTAATCGCACTTTGTATATCCCTTTCAACTTTCTCTTCTCAACATGTGACGCTGCAGAACCCTTTGTTTACAGACATGAGGTTGTGAAGACACTAAGTATGGCTGGAGCAGAATAGAGCTGGTGATGCAGATTAAAAGAAAGGACATCTGGCATGAACACCTGGATCTTGAGTCATAAATTATGCACATGCATAGGGAAATGACACCAACCCCATCTACCTGTGGATGACCTCCTAATCCCTGATCAAAGTCATATAAGGGTCTCACCGAAGGAACAAGAGTGAGCGACATAGCTGGACAGGGGCAAGACACATCTCTCCTTCCATTCCCACCTCCTTCAGAGAGCCATGCCCTACCATGTGGTCCTATCTTGTAGGGACCCTTAGTATTCTTACCAGTGAAGCCCTTAGCCCTCCTGCACGACCATTACTCTCGCAGAAGCCACCTCTTGTGCTCGGTAAAGTGACCTGTTGCAAAGGTTCGTCAAGTCAGTCACACTGTTTTAATTCTTGTACTAAACTTATTTCCATTTCTAAGTGTCAGTATTTCCATATCAACCTGGACTTGTTAGGGCAGTGCTATGCAAAATGCTTGTGTTTAAATGATTACATAAAATTGTGTGTTCAAGGCCTCTTAGGCACCCTCTGTGTTCGCCTTGTCCTATGCACATTTTACTGTGTCCTTACTGGCTTTTAATTCATAAATCTCTCCATTTACAGAGGGTTTGTTAGCCGTGGAAAACTCTCTTGACTGTGCCTTGTATCAGCATTGTCACACTGTCGGATATACCTTCAAGTTTTCCTAGTTATAATTAACCTCTCAGGCCTTGCCTGCCTGATTAGTCCATTTCATCTTCTGATAGGTCATTTCATGTAAATACACGTAATTATAAACTTTCCCTAACGTGTTTACTTACAAATACCTTGTGATTAGAGCCCTCAGCTCAGTTAAATTCCCCCTTTTCCCTTGTTTTTTTTAGTGATTTCCTGAATCAACAGCAGTCAGCTTTTATACAAAAATAGAGGTAACGAAATCATTAATTTAGAGTCTATAACTGGCTCATGATAAGCATTTCCCTAGGCTAAATCGTAAAAATGGCGACCGAGCCTTAAATATTGCAAGCAATGTTGCAGAATTGAACCTTCCCCCCTTTGCAACTTACTATACCAACGTCTAGCGAAGCAAGGCTGGGTGCAAGACAAAGAAACGAACCTTTAGCGTAAAATCCACAAGCACACAGTCAAAGAGTTCCACATAGTGAGTATTTTTATTTATATTTGGATAGGAAGTGAAATTGTGACTGCAAATAGCAATAGGGAAACGTTAGTCATGCGCATGCAATCCATTTATCGAGAAGAGATAGTTAGTATCCGTTACACAAGTTTTGAAAGCCCCTGCACGAGGACCTGCATGTTTTCCACATAGGTAAGCTAGGGAATTGCGAAGTGTTGGAAAAAGGAAATAGTGCGTGTATTTCCTCCTTGTGTTTTCCAGACAATTTGTCGTCTTGGAATTTTAGCTAGGCACATGTTTAGGTCCCATGTGGGCCAGCCAGCAAATTTCGTACCGCTGGAATTCAGAGAGTTTAATATCTCTCTCTCTCTCTCTCTCTCTCTCTCTCTCTCTCTCTCTCTCTCTCTCTCTCTCTCTCTCTCTCGTAGCTATGAGGAATCCGTTAGGCAAAAGCATAATTCCTCATTATGGAGTAAAATCTCAGAAAAGACAAAATTTGTTCAGGCCACGTGGGCAAATAAACATGCTTCATATTTTCATTTGTGCACATTCCTCGGTACAGCACCGCACATGATAAATTCTATTTCATTTCAAAGCGTTTCCATTCATAACTGCCCGCTATTCAATAACCACCCGCTATTTCATTCATAAGCGTAAGGAACCTATTTTTTTTCCCTTTTGTTTATTTGTTTATCTTTCGTTTTGCTTGAAGTTCGCTGTGACCGCGTGGTATTCACGTCGCTCCCAGTTAATTTTCGTAAAGGAGAAACTTTTATATTTGGGTTCCTCTAAATAACATAAGCAGGATGTTTGTATAAGCTGGGTCAGTCGTGGAAAAATTCCCACGCTGTTCATTGTCCTTGTTGCCAGGTGCGTACCAGGCGAGCTTCAGCCCGACTAGACAAACATTACCCTTTTCCGGTCTCGTCCGAGGAAGGCTTAAAACGGGGAAAGGCAAATTCGTACGCATGTGACTTAGGCAAACAGCTCCCATGTATAATAGAATTAAGTTTTGTGCCTATATTAGGGTGGAGGAAACGGCTCTCATTATTTTTGGTGAAAGACGCTCATTTATCAGCGTAGAATGCAAATAGTCTAATTTTAACTTCTCTCTCGACGATGAACTTAACACTTCTATAAAAATAAATAGAAGTGTACTTCCAAAATGGCTGGTTTCTAAACCATCAATTTGCGTCAGTTCATAAACCTTAGGCCCCCTGCAGCAGTATCCCAGCGTCTCTCAAAGCATTATATATTTTTTTTAAGGTTTAAACTACGTCCTCTTTTTTTTGTGGGGGGGGGGGGGTTATTATTCTAAGAGTGTCACGACACTCACTGAGTTCCCAAACCTAACCCGTGTCGGAACTCCCCTAAAATGAAAATGTTTTTTCCTTATCACGAGAAAAACTAAATTCTCGGGAATGGGCAAAACGCTCCCCAAACCAAGCCTTAAGATTCATGCGATAGCCGACCAAGTCCGTGTGTTAATCCAAAACCACGTCGTATTAGACATAAATAAAAAATCAGTTCCCTGCAAACAAATCACGTCCTACGAGGCGAACCAAAAAACCCCAACATTCACGCAATAGCCAGCCGAGTCCGTGCGTGAAATAGAATACAATTTACATCTTTTGAGACATTAAAATCCGTTCATCCCAAACCACTACGTCTTTCCAGACATTAAAATCCGTTCATCACGAACAACTACGTCTTTTCAGACATATTAAAATTCGTTCATCACGAACAACTACGTCTTATTCAGACATATTAAAATTCGTTCATCACGAACAACTACGTCTTATTCAGACATATTAAAATTCGTTCATCACGAACAACTACGTCTTATTCAGACATATTAAAATCCATTCATCTCGAACAACTACGTATTATCCAGGCATATTAAACTTCGTTCATCACAAACAAACCACGTCTTTTTCAGACATTAAAATTCATTCATCACAAACAACTGAGTCTTTTAGACATACTGAAACCAGTTCATCACAAACAAACCACGTCTTTTTTAGGCATTAAAATGCATTCATCATGAACTGAGTCTTGTCTTTTCAGACACCCTGAAATTTGAGTCTTTTCAGACATTGATTATCTAAAGGGTCATACCCATATAAGCGTTATCTCAAGATGTCTGCGACATCCAGAACCAAGCAAAATGAGGACTTCAGGTTCTATTTGTCCACTGGAGAGGACACGGGACTGTCAGGACAAGCTCTGAGGGAGTGGGTTCAAGAGAGAACAGACGATGCCAAGGCGGAGAGAGAGGTAGAAAGAAAGGCAAAGAAGGAAGAGCAAGATAGGCTTGATAACCTCGCAAAGGAAGAACAAGAAAGAAAGGAGAGGAAGAACAAGAAAGAAAGGAGAGGAAGGAAGAACAAGAAAGAAAGGAGAAGGAAGAACAAGCGAGAAAGAAGGAAGAGCAAGAAAGAAAGGAGAAGGAAGAGCAAGAAAGAAAGGAGAAGGAAGAGCAAGAAAGAAAGGAGAAGGAGAGGAAGGAAGAACAAGAAGAAAGAAGGAAGAACAAGAAAGAAAGAAGGAAGAACAAGAAAGAAAGGAGAAGGAAGAATAAGAAAGAAAAGAAAGGAGAAGGAAGAGCAAGAAAGAAAGGAGAAGACGAAAGAACAAGAAAGAAAGGAGAAGACGAAAGAACAAGAAAGAAAGGAGAAGAAGGAAGAGCAAGAAAGAAAGGAGAAGGAAGAGCAAGAAAGAAAGGAGAAGAAGGAAGAGCAAGAAAGAAAGGAGAAGAAGGAAGAGCAAGAAAGAAAGGAGAAGAAGGAAGAGCAAGAAAGAAAGGAGAAGAAGGAAGAGCAAGAGAGAAAGGAGAAAGAAGAAGAAAGAAAGGAAAAGGAAGAGCAAGATAGGCTGGACAGACTTGGAAGGGAAGAACAAGAAAGAAAGGATAGGCTCGACAGGGAGGAAAAGCAGCGGGCCATGAGCTCCAGATGGCCCAAATTGGCACTACCAGCTCCTCTCTAGCCGCTGGCGCGTCCGGCCTCACTCAGGTTCATACCTTTATGCCCAACTGGACTGAGGCTGAGCCATAGGTGTGGCTCGATCGGGCAGAAAGGGTCCTTAGCACCTACCCACTCGCTCCCGCCAAAGTCTCCCTACTCTTGGGAAAACTCCTCGGAGGAAAGGGTCTAATTGCTTTCAGTGCCCTCCCTGAGGAGGATCAAGGGAAATGGGTGGAAGTGCGCCAGGTGATCACAAAGGCGTACGAGATCACCCCCCCGAACGCTGGAGACAACGCTAGAGAAGCCAGATAAAAAAAGCAGGACAGACCTGGTCTGACTGGGCATATCAGTCAGATAGGGCCCTCTTTAAATGGCTACAGTCCCTGGGAGTCTCCATCGCCGAGGACATCCTCGAGCTGTTCAAGGATGAAAACTTTTATATTAGGCCCCTTCTGCCCTAGCAGCCCATGTATGCGAAAAAGCGCCCACGACTATATATATATATATATATATATTATATATATATATATATATATATATATATATATATATATATATAATATATATATATATAATATATATAATTATATATATATATATATATATATATATATATATATATATATATAATATATATATATATGTATATATATACATGTATATATATTCATGTATGTAACGTATGTAAATACTGTGTATATATATATATATATATATATATATATATATATATATATATATATATATATATATATTTATATATTATATATATGTATGTGTGTGTGCTGTTTTGCGGTTGGATATGACACCTGGATGATGTACTTGAGAAATACATTTCACTTTCCCGCAGGAAAAAAGGAAAACGTGGTTTGAAGTTTGCGCGAGAGTTTTAGCGATTGTCACTTTCTTTCGAGAGCTTTTATTGAATCCTCTTGTGGAGGTTGGCGGAAGCCGAAGCTTTCGGGTAAACTTTGTAATTCATTTTCTTTTCACTACTGAGGAATCAATTCCCTTTACGAGCATACTGGTGAAACTGAACATATAAACAGACCGTGTCGTGTATATAGACTATGTTATAAGAATGGATAAATGTGTGAATGTTCATACTTGTTTATAAAAAAAAACATATAATAATAAACATAAACACTTTGATTCTTAAAAATTTTTTGAATGAATTTCCTCACGTAAAGTATGAGAATTCTACATGAAAATGTATAATTATAAGTTCTTGTGAAGGTTCGATAATTTTCAGTAAAATGAATAGCCACTTTTTTTATTGTACTAAATATGAATTGTAAACTTTATGAATAACAATTGCTTGATAGATCAGATATGAATAATAGGACATATATTTTTCCATGATGAACATTGAGATTTTATTTGTCAGTGCCAAGAAGCTACATTTGAAGACAACGCCCTTTACTGCAATCTTGATGTGCTAGTGTCATGTACCTGTAACAGTATTTCTTTATTAAATGTTAGTGTTATAGAGACCTACAGCTGTCACGTTCGTATGAAACGCCTATAATGAATGCACGAATAAATTCTCGATCTAAAAATAACTTTCAGAAACCGCAGGCTTAGCTAATAAATAAGCAATATCACACATGAATCACGTACACGGATATCATTGATAAAAGTATTTCAGTTTCACGTTCATCTATTTTTTTTTTTATTTCTGCGTCTTTCCTTCTCCTTACGCTCTATGCTTGACCTCTCGTAACGTTAAACATTTTAATCTTCAGATGCGTGCATAATTATAACCGCGAGAAAAGCAACGCGCTAATCTAATCTATTTCAATACATAATCAGGCATCAAAGAACCACTAATTCCAACGTCGAATGTTCTTTGTTTTTGTAAACTCGTATTTAACTAATTTCCGTTTGAAACAGTGGGACAGGCAAAGCGTTAATTGTGTCTGAGAGTGGAAGGGAACCCCAGATAATCAATTTAATGCAAATTAAATTTCCAAACAATTGGAATTCCAAGTAGCTCATTTAGCATACGCTCCAGCTGGTAAATTCCGCTGACATTAAATGCATCATTAATTGTTCCGAATGTTCAGGGGCGCATTCAATGCAAACTATAAAAAAGATATGTAAATAGGATTTGAATAGTTGACCAATTATTTCGTCAGAGCATTGTAGGAACATAATATTTAAATTTAAAAATTCGATTTAAATTTAAAAGATTCTATTTAAAGTTTAAACATTCTATTTAAATAATAAAAATTCTATTTAATTTTAAAAATTTTATTTAAATGATAAATTTTTAAATAAAAAAAATTCTATTAATTTATAAGTATGTAAATTTGAAAAATCCTATTTAAATTTTAAAAGTCCTATTTAAATATTAAAAATTCTATTTAAATTATAAAAATATTTAAAAATTAAAATTCTATTTAAATATTAAAAATTCTATTTAAATTATAAAAAATCTATTTAAATTTTAAAAGTTCTATTTAAATTTTACAAATTTGATTTGAATTTTAAGAATTCACTTTAAATGATAGAAATTCTATTTAAATTTCAAAAATTGTACTGAAATTTTAAAAATTCGATTTATATTTTAAAAATTCTCTTTAAAACTAGGCCACTGTGTCGAGAACACGTCGCTGAATGTCCAATTTATGATTGTCACTGGAACTGGACGACCATGATCTGGCGATAGCATTCTATCACTGTTGTGCTTTCACAGAATGTGTGTAGTTTCATTTGTTTAATCTATAGCGTTTCATTGTGTATATTTCTTTTTATATTATTGCTTGTTTCTTTCTAATTATCTATAAATGAATTATCCCTTCGCTTTTACGTTCTTCATATCTCGGCAGTGCCTCTGAGTAGTCGTTTATCGTTGTGATGAAGAGGCATTCTGTAATGAAGGGGCTCCCAGTGATTGAAGAGCAAAGGTTGATTATAGCAATACAATTCAACTTCTCTCTCTCTCTCTCTCTCTCTCTCTCTCTCTCTCTCTCTCT
>JANJGK010000048.1:11920760-11930760 GCA_039081455.1 Macrobrachium rosenbergii
ATTAAATATAAGAAAAAACAAAAAATTTCTTCGGCGAATCCGATTTTCTGTACAGTGTATAAAGCTGTATAAAACTCGCAGCCAGGGCACATGAAACTCTCAGCCGAGGCCCATGAAACTTTCAGCCGCAGCCCAGTGGTGGCCTGTGTTATTGGCACCTATTGCGGTGCCAGACTCACGATCATGGATAAATTTAACATTAGATAAAATAAAAACTACTGAGGCTAGAGGCTGCAATTTAGTATGTTTGGTGAATGGAGGGTAGATGATCAGCATACTAATTTGCAGCCCTCTAGCCTCAGTAGTTTTTGAGGTCTCAGGGCGGACGGGCAGACAAAAAGCCCTCTCAATAGTTTTCTTTTACAGAATGCTAAAACTGAAGTTTACTTCACAAAGAAAAATCATGGAAAACTTATATAATATACCATTTAATTTCTCTTCATGGAAATGGTGACAAATACCCTTTAGTTATGTTACTTTACGTTTGAATGAGGCATACAGAAAGTAAAATTTATCAGTATGTAACTGACAACATCAGAGGATTTTCAGCTTCCAATAATGTTTGCGGGGTTTCATTATATTGATTATTAGATCGACAACAAACTTTTTTTTTCCAATTGAAATTAATAATGATGAGGATTCTTTTATGCAAAATGTCATTCAATCATAAAATGGCCAAACGTAAACTGGGATATTCCAATCAAACTGGTGGCATTGTTCATCACGGAAAACATTCTCGACAGAAAAGAAAAATTCAGAACCCACAAATGGATAAAAGGTCAATCGTTCCAGCTCGATGTCTGTGTTCATGTTTTTTTTTATTGCTGACAAGATTCTGGATTTAAAATTTTGAAAAGAACCGTAGGTCTTGCAACAGAACATGAACAATTTTCTTTTTCATTGAAATAATTTCTCTTCAAATTAGACCTGTCGTGATTGTTTCATGGGTGATTCATTACTCTAATCTTCATGTAGATCTTCATTTGAGAAAATTTCTGTGATGGTGAAAGAGAGAGAGAGAGAGAGAGAGAGAGAGAGAGAGAGAGAGAGAGAGAGAGAGAGAGAGAGAGAGAGAGAGATGTACATTAAGTAATTCTACATAATCCCGGTAGCAGGTGAAAAATCAGACAATACACTTCAATTTTTTTCTTGTTTAATTATGATTTTGGTAGGGATGGCGTTATATTCATTAGCAATATTATTACCTTACTGTCTTCTGTCTGTTAGGAAGATGTTGCATGGATCAGATGTTCCCAAAGAGTGCAAGTAAAATTCCTTGGTATGTGTGAGTCTAAAAACAGCTTTACCATTTAAGCTAGCTGGAAGACTGACATTCATGGCGTACCTAAATGCGAATAGAAGGCGTTAGTGTTAAAGCATTATTAGTCTAATAAATGTGGCGTGATTTGTCTCTATTGTTTTTCAGTGTCAGTATGAACGGATTAGTTAATTTAAATAGAACAATTCTTGTACATATAACTGCAAACTTAAATAGAAGTTGAATTTTTCTCACGGTCGAAATATATTTATAACGTCAGGTGTTTCGCTTGTCATTACGTAACATTCTACAAAGACAAACTTTTACTTGTAATTTTGGAGGAGCTATTGACTCATAATTATGGGAAAACATAGAATTTGTCTCAATAGGACGATTCCCGATAAAATATATGGTGATACTGCAGGATAGTTGCCCGAAGGTCATTCTGCTATACACGATGTGAGAGGTTAGAGGAATTTATTTCTGGTGATAGAAATTAATTTCTCGGTATAATGTGGTTCGGGTTCCACAATAAGCTGTAGGTCCCGTGGCTATGTAACCAATTGGTCCTTAGTCACGTAAAATAAGCCTAATCCTTCGGGCCAGCGCTAGGAAAGCTGTTAATCAGCTCAGTGGTTCTGGTTAAACTAAGGTATACTTTTTTCGGGGGTTAGAGGGGGAAGCAAGCGCCCGGCCAGGTCAGGGGATGGCGCTTTAGGTTAAGGGAAGGCAAAGTTAGGATGGGTCCCTGTTAAAATATGTCCCTGATCAGTTTTGAACAAGCCGAAAACAGCGGAAGTAGGCCTAACCCGCGCAAGCCTTGTGCAGTTTTAACTACAGACCCGTGAAGTTTACACACCAAGGCTTACTGTGTACTCGGTCTACCGCAACCATAATTCTGTATTATACTTGTAAACCAGTCTTGGTTAGGGTCGCAGCATTTCGTCATACTTCTTTGTCGACATGGCTGAGTCACAAAAGTTTCATGATGGCTTTGTGCATGTTCAAGACTGTCGTGCAAATCGAAAGTGATTTGGCGGTTGTATGCTGGCCGTAAATCAGATGTGATTAGGGAACAGCATTTTTGACCCTGACCTTCAAAGACTAGGTCCTAAGCTATTATGTCTAAGCTATTACAACATAAATGTTAGTTGTTAAAGCAGAAGACCGATTTAAGACCGAAAATCCTTTTCACGGTAGGACGCAGAAAGATCATTAGCGAGCGAAGAAGAATCAAGCGGGGCAACAGCGCAAGATGAACACGGCAGTTCCACCAGAGTAAACTCATGGTTAGTTATGTTAGATCGGGAAATGTTTCAAACAAATAATTAATTTTCTATCATCACCCCGGAGCACAGTATTACACACGGGCAAGCTTTGCTTTTCTGCATGTTACTGACAAGAGAAACATTACCATCTTTTTACTTCGGGAATGAAGATAAATATTCTTTGTCTGTCGGTCTGACAGATATGCGCGGCAAATGCAGACAATATTCTCTTCATCTCATAATGTTCTGTGCGCAGTGCTCGTATATCTATTCCAAAACTCTTCAGGTCCAGGAAAATTTCTTCACCCTTAGTATAGAGAAACAGTTTAAATTCACTGGAAATTGTCTTTTCATATTGCTTAAGAGAAATAGCCCAAATTCAGTCCTTCTCCGTAAAGGAGAGTTAATCGTTTCCTTTTCCTGCCTCTAAATTAGGAACCCTTTCAATTAACCACAAATGAAAATGAAAGAAGCTCCGCCTTCCATTGCAGACTGACCAGATGGTGCCACTTAAAATACACACACGCACACACACGCACACACACACACACGCGCGCGCACACACACACACACACACACACACACACACACATATATATATATATATATATATATATATATATATATATATATATATTATGTATATCTACATATATAATGTGTATGTATTTATATATATGCACATACATGCACACATACATACACACACACACACACACACACATATATATATATATATATATATATATTATATATATATATATATAATAATTGCATAAACCAAGTGAAATATTTATTGATGTCATAGCACGTGCTTTCATGTTTAGAAGTTTTTGTAAGTTGTGATGTGTCTTGTATACAAAATTATTGAATTATGACTTTATTGTGAGAATCACATTGACTGAGAGGTGCGTTACGTTGCTTTGCTAAATGCTATTAAAAGAGAATATTCTTATTCATTATTTACTCAGCAATACGCCTTTGTGTAGAATTCACCCTCGGCTGTAGTGTGGTCGTGGCGTTTGTAAAACTATGTTGCGGTGACTGCTTCGTAAAGTAAAAGCATGTTGTTTTAGTTATTTTATATGGATTAGGATACTGTAACTGAAAACAGAGATGGTACAATTAAATCTGAAGGCCTTAAGATAGCGAGAGAGAGAGAGAGAGAGAGAGAGAGAGAGAGAGAGAGAAGAGAGAGAGAGAGAGAGAGAGAGAGAGAGATGAGAGAGAGAGAGAGAGAGAGAGAGAGCCACGAAATTAAACTAGGTTGAAAATGCAAGGTGTAATTATGAATCCAATGTGTTTTTAGTGGAAATGTTTTCGATGCGATGCAAATTTGAATGGTGTTTAGTTCTGTTTGGGGTCAACTGCTTCCGTGATTTAGTGACTGTGCTGATATTTAAGTAAATGACTGAGAGAGATTTGAGCGATAGCAAGAAATAAGTGAGATAAGCAGGATTATCTTACAACAGATACCAATGAGTTTCTAGGATTTTGTTTCGTGTTTGTTAGAGTAATGGGTATGAAGATAAATCCTCAATTTTCAATTAATCGTCAACATCTCTCTCAATAAACCACTGAAGTAAAACTATATCTTACTTAATTGTAAAACTCTTGTTTTTAGTTTTTAAAATGATAATGATGATTTTCTCTTCAAAGGATCACCAATAGTTTACTAAATGTGTGTACAGAGAATTAATGATTTTTCTCAGTTTTACCTAACAATGTTTGAATATCATTACTAATATTTAACATTACTTGTTTTATATATGTGAGAGATAGCAAGTCTATGTATGTCTGTCTAGTGGCAGTCGCATTTTTAAAGGGTGCAGTTATAGTATCTCTCTCTCTCTCTCTCTCTCTCTCTCTCTCTCTCTCTCTCTCTCTCACTCTCTCTCTCTCTCTCTCTCTCTCTCTCTCTCTCTTTTAGAAGTCCATTGCGTTTGCAAGGTTGCTGTTAATAGCAATAAATCTGAAAATATTTCTCTTACTGGATGAAATATGAAATGAGGTTTGATGATGCATCTGATTTACGTCAATAATTTTCTCTTAAGGTGAAAGTCGGTTATGGTTTTTCACTACATAAACATCTCATTATATGACTTGAAAAGTACAGCCCTTTTTGCGAGTCGATTAATTTTAAGATTTCAGTAAATATTTATTTGTTGCTCGTACATAAAATTAGCCCCTGAATAACTTGCAAAGGTAGTTTTTTTTTTTTCCTTAAAATAAATTTTCATTGGTAAGTTGAAGCAAACGGTATTTGTAAGTTCTGTGCTACTTGAATTGAATTAGAAAGAATTAAATGAGATTTCACAGAAAACAAGTAAAAAATGCGCTAAAGTTTCTTCGGCACAATCGAGTTTTCTTTACAGCCGCTACAGGGTATGATCAAGGCCACCCGAAACAGATCTATCTTTCGGTGGCATCGGTATAATGCTGTATGAGCCGGGGGCGATGAAACTTTAACCACTGCCTGGTGGTGGCCTATCCTATATCGTTGCCAGAAGCACGTTTATGGCTAACTTTAACCTTAAATAAAATAAAAACTACTGAGGCTAGAGGGCTGCAATTTGGTATGTTTGATGATTGGAGTGTGCATGATCGACATACCAATTTGCAGCCTTCTAGCCTCAGTAGTTTTTAAGATCTGAGGACAAACAGAAAAGTGCGGACACAAAAAAGTGTGGACGAACAGGCAAAGCCTGCACAATAGTTTTCTTTTACAGAAAAAATGACATCCTTTGCAGCGTTCACATTCGTGGAAACGAGGTAATTCATCTGCTCAAAATTCGTTATTTTCCTCAAAGAATGTTTCGCAACCTTTTCGTCGAAGCATATAACGAATTCTTTTATCTTTCCAGCGCAAAATAGGAGGGTTTTGAAATTTCCGGGTTTCCCCTTTTAAAGGTGGATATTTCCCCTCTGATGTTATAGTCTAATTAAAGTCCTCTGCTTCAAAAGAAAAGAAAAAAAAGTGTCGATTTAAATGCAAATGATTCGCGATTCCCGCTGTTGGCCATAACACAAGAATAATGACAGCAAATTGAGTTCACACAGTTCTCATTAATGATTAAATTGGTGCGATGATAAGCCGGACTATTCCTCTAAGCTCAACTACAAAGGGACAACGGTTTCCTAGGATCATTATGACTGATATCACAAATCAGTAAAAAAAAAAATACGATACTGAAGAGAGAGAGAGAGAGAGAGAGAGAGAGAGAGAGAGAGAGAGAGAGAGAGAGAGAGAGAGAGAGAGCCCTTTATGGAAGTATGCTTGGCTGAGAACAGGAAGGAGAAACTTGGGCACGGGTGACTTGTGAACGGGAGAATTGTTTTCTCTCGTTGCCTCTCTGGCAGAGGAATCTCTGTATGGAAATCCTGTGATACTTGAAAGGAGAAATTCCTTCCCTTCACTTATCTCCCACTATATGTGTGTATATACATATATACATATATATATATATATATATATATATATATATATATATATATATATATATATATATATAATATATATATATATGCTCTTTTTTTTAAAAAATTAAGTGCGGGTGTTAGATGTGATTAAAAGCAATTGCGAATGATGTTGAGATTTGATTGCGTAACATTTGTGAGATCGTCGTTCATGAAACTGTGGGAAAGGTCAAGGAAAGACAGAGGTGGCAAAAGGTGAATCAAGGTCTTTTGTAGTCATTTAGTTGGTGGGGCAATCATGAAGGACCAAAAATTGGTATTATGTGTACAGTGTGAAAGTATTGGAGAGGAAGGATGGGAGGGAGACAGAAAAAGTGCAGGCCAGTGGAAGAAAAAGGTGCTCAAAAAGTTTGAAATTGCTATGATATTCCAGAACAGGGAACTACGAGCATGAAAGAGCCGAAGTGCTCTTGATTTCCTTTTTGTTTAGATACATGAAACGGCTAATTTTCAGAAGTTGTCTGCTTTGGTTTACATTTTGTGCTAAATAACCTAATGGTAAACGGATAATGACTGTGTACATAAGATATATCATGGTATGGAAGGATAAAATGTTTTAGAAACAGCCCATATGTATATATATATATATATATATATATATATATATATATATATATATATATATATATATATATATATATATATATATATATATATATATATGTGTGTGTGTGTGTGTGTGTGTGCGTGTGGGTGTGCGTGTATTATCACTACCAACGCCACGTAACCCTAACGGCCTTTGTGAAATCACTCCACTCGTCTCCTGTGCTTCATCTTTCACAAGTCTCCACTCATCTCCAGCCTCCTTTCCACAGTTCTCACGTAATCAGTCTGGGTCTTCCAGCTCTTATGGCGGTCACAGGGGCCAACTGACCCCATGTCTGAGGAATTGTGCGAAGGACTTCTAAGCCAACGCCATCTCCCTTTCATCATGATCTCATCTTCAAATGAAGCTTCTGTAATTTATCTTATGGAAACATTTTTAAGTTTACCTTACCATCGTCTTAAACCTATGTTCGAAAATGATAAAATGTTGTACATTACTTTCACTGGCATACCATCATTCGTGTCTTCATGTTTGTATAGCAATGTAGATCGTTCTAGTAAAAACTCTTCAGTATTATCAATAAGTTTGAGCTTCAAATCTTATTCACTCTGCCCATTGTTTTGTTTTGTCTTAGTTGGGCTTTCGTTGAATTCCAACCCAAGAGAAACCTGTTCTGGGTATCACGTTCGTCATTTTTATAAATATTAACCTCGTTAATCTTTTTTTTTGTCTAGTGTTATTTCAACCATTTGTGCATAATCTGTCATCATTGCTTCTGCTTTTTTAATTTATTTTGAGCCCCCTCTCTGTAAATGTATCAGGTAAGCTTTGTAAATCTTGTAGCATTTTGCTGGTATAAACGCCACGGCACCATCTTCATGTTCTAAATCCATCAGTTTTCTGTCGTTACTGCTATCTTAACCATTTACGACCACTTTGTACATTATAACATCTATGTAAGGGTAAACAAAAAGTTAACATGGTACTCTCTTGTAGCACCGCAATATTTTCGGGAAATCCTCTTGACAAGACCCCATCTACATTCACTTGCACCTACTTTGTTCCTAGATAATTCAAATTAACTTACGTAATTGGAATTCCATATTGGTGCCCGACTTTCCATAATATCAGTGTGTGAATGCTGGCAAATGCCTTTGCGTAATCAGTGAATGCCCTCAGAGGGGAATCTTAAATTATGTGCATTGTTGCATAACATCTAACACAATGCGGAAGCTGTGAAGCTTCCTCGCTACCAGCTTGATCGTCTCGAAGGGTTATATTAGTTTCTTTCTTCAGCATACTAAATATTTTCTTCAGCATACTAAATACTTTCTTCAGCATACTAAATACTTTTTCAGCATACTAAATACTTTCTTTAGCATACTATATACTTTCTTCAGCATATTAATACTTTCTTCAGCATATTAATACTTTCTTCAGCATACTAGATACTTTCTTCAGCATACTAATACTTTCTTTAGCACACAATGCTTTCTTCAGCATACTAAATACTTTCTTCAGCATACTAATACTTTCTTTAGCACACTAAATGCTTTCTTCAGCATACTAAATACTTTCTTCAGCATACTAAATACTTTCTTTAGCAGACTAAATAATTTCATTACAACCTACCAGACTCAGTGGGGTTACTTAGCTATGATTCCAAATTTCCCTGTCCAAACATGGGAACAATATATAATACCAAGAAAACCAAGAGTAAATATGAGATAGTCACTGCATATTTTGCAAAACATTCTAGTATGCATTATTTGTTATTAGGTCTGTTCCAAATGAAACCATGGGTTTCTCTCCTTTCAATTTAGTCTTTGGTCATAGTGTGAGAGGTCCTCTTGATGTGGTCAGGGAGCACTGGGAAGGGGAAACCCCAGAGATTATTATTAGTATACGAAGTGTTATTCCTCTTTCAATGATATCCTCTCTGTAATGATTCCATCATATCGTGGTATCTTCCATGTTCTAAGTGTCTTTATTCCTTTGATTTATTTCTTTGATTCCTCTACCCAAACTGTGGAATCAATCATAAGCACATTCAGGACTTCATCAGATTTTGGTATATCAACCTAACAAAAATATTTAGCTTACCACTGTCTCTTTCTTATTCTGACTTTATTATTAACTTATCTCTCCATTTGACCGCTATTTTCATTTTTAGTTGTTTCTAAGAGAAAACTATTGTGCCGGCTTTGTCTGTCCGTCCGCACTTTTTTCTGTCTGCACTTTTTCTGTCCGCCCTCAGATCTTAAAAACTACTGAGACTTGAAGGCTGCAAATTGGTATGTTGATCATCCACCCCCCTATCGTCAAACATACCAAATTACAGCCCTCTAGCCTCAGTAGTTTTAATTTGATTTAAGGTTAAATTTAGCCGTAATCGTGCTTCTGACAACGATATAGGCGCTGCCACCACCGGGCCGTGGTTAAGGTTCCACGTGCCGCGGCTCATACAGCATTATACTGAGACCACCGAAAGATAGATCTGTTGTCGGTAGCCTTGATCATACGCTGTAGCGGCTGTACAAAAAATTCTCGCCGGAGAAACTTCGTTGCATTTTTAATTGTTTTATATCATCCACGGATATTTCAGTAATAATTCCTTTGGCTGCAGTAACTACAACTCCACTCCCTGAATGCGTAGCTTTGGCAGCATCATCGGCCATATTGTTTCATTATTTCCCTTTTTGTCTCTCCTTGATCCTTGTTTCGTTCTTCAGTTCCTTACTGGATCTTTTAAACTTTTACTCTTTACTTTTATCTATTATTTACTGTTTCACTGGCTGCTTTCCAATATCGAAGAGTTTTGTGTTGTTACTGCACATCCTAGTACTTCTTTTCCAGCTGAATGATATATCTGTATGATGGCAAACTATTCCTCATTGATTGTCTGCCCCATCTCAGATATGGTTTCTAGAACTGAAAATCTATTGGACATCCGACTTGACAAATTTCTGATACACACAAACATATATATATATATATATACAATAAAAAAATATATATATATGTAATTCAGTGGATGAACCCTATTCATATGGAACAAGCCCACAGGGGCCACTGACTTGGAATTCAAGTCACCAAAGAATATGGTGTTCATTTGAAAGAAGTAATCGAAGGTAATGGGATATATATATATACACATATAAATTATATATATATATATATATATATATATATATATATATATGCGTGTGTATATGATATATATATGTATATATATGTATGTATGTGAGTATGTATGTATGTATGTATACATATGTGTGTGCGTCTGTGTGTGTGTGATTGTCTGTGGGTGTATGAGTGTGTTACCTAATATTGATCCCCTCTTTACATAAAACTAAGCATCAGTCACCGTCATGTTCATCGATCAATGAATAAAGAGATTAAGAAGTTAGGAAAAAGGCAGGTAATTAGTCGTACTGGTTTAGTGCATGA
>JANJGK010000048.1:11935760-11946297 GCA_039081455.1 Macrobrachium rosenbergii
GTGATAAATGGTTTGTTACCTAAGTGAATCGAGCACTCGACAGTACAACCAACGACCTCCATTCAACGTTCAAAACCTTATGGCTATCAGTGGAAGCCGTTGGTTATAGTGGCTGCCCCACAAGTCACAAATAGCATTACTTCCGCCTGCATTCTCAACACATTCAGGCAGCTTAGATTTAATGTTTTTCTTCTTGTTAATTTCCTTCCAAAAAATTCTTGAGGTCCCCTTTAAATTATTCGCAGTCTTCCTATTTACAATGTTTTCCCTTTGCCTTTTACAGTATTTAAAAGCCCACTTAGAACGTAGTCTTGAACATGTCATTCCCAGTATATGGGACCAGAACTTGGTTTAGCATTGTCCCTCCACCATTGCCGTCTCTCGGTGATGGTCGTCTGCCAATTCATTCAACCCAGGAGTCTCCTCGTAATTAGGTTTTGACCGTAATGTACTACCTGATGACAATTAGGCTGTAACGGTATTATTATAATAATAAGTATTAAAGATCTGTGTTCCAAATTTCAACACACAGGATCTCGACATGAAAAGGACTTAAGTAGCTTTAAAGAACTTTCTGTTTTAACATAAAAGTAATTTTCATTACGAGCTGCATAATTTACCGTATTATTCAGTTCTAAAGCTGTCACAATGCATCATGATCGGATCCAGTTAGGTCATTATTTACTTGGATCTGCTGAAACTTCCCCATGAGAGATATGGGGCAAACAACATGATCTAGCCACCGAGTGTGGCCCGTGGGATCGCTCATCCAAGCGAAACTGTCCTGTGGCAGCAATTGCACACCAGCTACACTATAGTTGCATTCATTGCAAAACTGAATAAGCTCTTCACCAAATCTTGAAGCCGCCAGTAGTTACTATGCAGTTATAACGTGATACTCCATCAGACAAAATAATCTATATACTCTTCCACGTTTTCCCCATTATCATGTGGAAAGTAACAACCAATAATACAGAAGGGAGTGACGAGAATCAATTTTTACTTCAGTGCAAATTAACCATTAATCATTTGTTGCAATGCGGGAAATATGCCCAGCAACATTTTTTCTGGAGAGAAAAGCCACCCCACCAAAAGCTCTTCCAAGCAGCAGCCCGTGTGGTAGGTCAACTGGTGATGGCCCCAAAGACGAGAAATTCTTATCTATACATCCCAAAAAATCCTGTTGCACAGACAGCCATGTCTCTTGTAAGCAAACTATGTCTGAAATTTCACACAGCTCCCTCAAACAATGAATATTTGATTTTATAGATCGACAGCTAAATGGAGAAATTCTCATGAGTATCTCCTAAAAATGTACATAAACTTTAAGATATAAAAATGTATTTAAAAAAATTATATATATATATTATATATATATATATATATATATATATATATATATATATATATATACATATATATATATATATATACATATATATATATATATATATATATATATATATATAATATATATGTATGTATGTATATATAAGTTCATCATACCTTATTTTCACAAGCCCATCTTTGTGCCAATTCTCAGGTCTGTACAAATCAAGAGTCTCCTCTTTAAGCATTCCCTTAATTATCGCCTTGAAAGACATAATTTGGGTGGCGTTGCACCTGCAGCTGACACTGTTGCCCCCTCATCTCCTGCAAAATCTTCCACGTGAGCTTTCAAAGCCTGGGCATCTACGTCAGGAGACAGTCTTGAAACAAAAATACTCACATCCCGCACCTGATGGGCAGCCATTAATCCTTCTCCAGATATCATTCCAATAATGGCAGATCACCGTCGTCTTGCCTGAAACTTGGAATTTGCGAAAAACGTACATTATTTTTTCGACGCCTAATTTTCTTTAGCTGGTGTCACTGTAACTGCTATTCCTGGTCGTCATCCAAAATTGGTGAGCTGCTATTGTCTTCTTCCGGGTACAACTGAAAATTTCTCTGTCCTCCCCGGATTTCGTATCAATTGATCCCAGAAGAACGATTGGTAATTATGGTGGAGTCGCTGCTGGGGTTGTTTCACCTGGCTCTCAAAATACAGCCGATGTTGACTCTGCTGAGACTGCTGCTGATTTTCGTTGCATTGCTGTTGTTGCCTTTGATGCTTCCATGACTCCTGATGCTGCAGCTCTTGCTGATCATGATGAATTTGCTCTTGTTCCCTTGACCGCTGCTCAGAAATCACTAATCGAGTCTCCTGCATGTCTAGAATTTGAGATTTCATTGCTTCCACCTTTGAAGCAAGGCGCTGCAGTGTTACAGATAAGACTGTCACCTCACCCCTCAAATTAGCGTTGTGGGCGCCTCAGTGCTGCAGCATCTATGAAATCCATCACTACAGTAGGCACTTGGGTGCATCTGGTTATGCAGAATTTGCACCTCGGGGTGACTTGTTGAGCCAAGAAAGCAACCATCTCTTTCAGATAGTTTAAAGCCTTATTTGCACCCCTGTGTACCTTTGCCATTTCTTGGCATCCGTATTTATCATACATTAAACATTTAGCCTCACTTATATCTCCTTCATTATATAAATTCGTACAAACTGGTAAACGTCATCATGAACCAGAAAATTAATATTGTTTGAAATAAAGAACAACACTCCATTATCAACATATTCCAAAAGGGTGTTGGCATCAGCCATTGCGAGTGAGTGTGGTTGTGTGTGTAAGCTTCATAAGGTAACATAGAAATTAGTAGTATCGTTTGGCAGTAGTTTTCGTATTTTACTCAGGAAACACTTTAACCTTTCTGTCTTTACATATTCTTAAAAATTATAGGAACCTCTTGAGGGAAATAACGTCATGCGCAAACTCGAAAAAGCTCTAGATTCCTTATTTATACTATCAAAAGAAACTAAGTCCATAAGTTAAAAATCACTGTCTTACTGAACTCATTTCACTTTACGCGCATTTAAAATTCATCTCTAACATGATAGGCATTCTACAACGACCAAATAAATGGTAAAAATCACGTCTTTCATCAACATCAGAAATATTATCATTATTATTCGGAGGATGAATCCTACTCATATGGAACAAGCCCACTCGGGCCTTTGACTTGAAAATCAAGCTGCCAAAGAATATGGTTTTCATTCGAAAGACGTAACAGAAGGTACTGGGAAATACAGAAAGAGGAGATCAGATATTAGAAAAAACAAATTAACAAATTAATAACAGATAAATGAAAATGTAAGTAAATTATTAAAATGCAAAGAAAATTGTAGTAAGGTAGTAATTCATTGCATCTTCGCTTAAACTTCTGATTTTCCGATTGCCTGACATTCTCAGGGAGGCTGTTCCACAGTCCAACGGTGTGAGGAATAAAGGACCTCTGGAACTGAGAAGTTCGACTGGTTTTCTGTATTTTAATTTGCATAACATTTGAAACAAGAGGTAGTATGCTATGGCGTACGACGTCGATAATAAATTGCAATGTTTAGATAAAATAGATACATTTTTGCTCGCTTATTTTTAATGTGGAAATCTACGAAGCGAAACGCTGAAAAAGTGTACACTTGTATCTATATCAATACATCAATCCCAGAGGAATATTATATGGGATTGTTGATAATTTGTAACAATGGCTTACAATAAATGGAAATGAGAATGTGCAATTCTTCGTATTTTATATGAACTATCACTATCATTCCGCCTGCAAACAAAAACATTTTTTTTTTCAGATTAATCCATCAAACAATTACTTAAACCGTAAAGTTAAATTTTTAAACCGATATCAGATGATTTTTTTTTTCTACCGTTGGTCTACAACAACAAACTATCATAATATATAGTTATGTGCTTGCTTTCATTTTTTACTTTACTTTTTATTTTTCATTGAGGTTTTCATGGAACACTTTAGTGGATTATCTCTATTTATACACACGGAAACACACACTATATATATATATATATATATATATATATATATATATATATATATATATATATATATATATATATATATATATATATATATGTGTGTGTGTGTGTGTGTGTGTAGTATGTGTGTGTTGGGGGGGGGGTTGCTGGTTCTGCGGATTTGCGTTTTTCTGTCAGATTAGATCAAATTATTATTATTATTATTATTATTATTATTATTATTATTATTATTATTATTATTATTATTATTATTATAATTATTATTATTATTATTATTATTTCTCAAAACCTGCATTCGACTGTTATTTTTTAAACACTTCCTTATGAATAACTATCCCTCATTTGATCTTTTCCTATATGAATTTACTAAGCATTTTTATCGTTTTAAGCAGTAACATTGTAGTAATAAATGAAAAATACAGCACAAAGAATATCATGAATTTTTCCCCAAGTCAATTAACCACCCTGACGCTAATGAAAGAGGGAGAAAGCTTTTTATCAAATTCTTAAGTCAAGAATATGTAATCATTATGAATCTGTTTTAGTTACCTTTTTTTAAATGAAAGAATATTTTAATTTCAGATAATTCATATAAAAGTTCTTTCAGACATTAATCAGTATTTAATGTTAGTTCTTTCTGGAGAGCGTAATCTTTTACATTCATATATTACTTACATAATGAAAAACTAGTATTTTTACTAACTGATATTAGGACATGTTTTCATTTTTTTTTTGCACGTGTTATTGTGTCAAATCATAAAGCTACTCTTTATGAATGTGTTGAAAAATATGTACTACGGACATGTGCCACAGTCATATCGTTCATAGATACTTAACTTAAAGAATAACTTCTTTACATCAGCACTTACGATGTAAGATCTATTCCCTTTTCAGAATGGATGTCACTGTGTTTTAAGAACGAAGGAATATAGGGATTTTCAAATTAATCTGAATGGAAGTGCACCAGTCTTTATATTTCAGTGCTTGACCATAGCCTTGAAAATAAAATTCCTAAATGGAATCTGTCGAAACAGGGACAGAGGATAGAACTTTTCAAGTAAAATATGATATATGGAATACTATGGAAGGTCCTCACCGATTTCTCAATCGAAGTAAAAGCCTATAAATGACATTAGGCTGAAGATATCTAGTTTTGTAAAGTGAAGGAAAGTGAGAGATTCCGACTGCACTGCTGGTGCAAACTACACGTGAGCATTATTTAAATAAATCTAAATAATCTCAAATGAATACATAAGAAAGAATATAAATTGCCAATAAATTGTGACTTATTCTGCATTTACGATTTTCAGAAATATGTCTTGGATTTATATCATTCCTGAGAATAATTGCTAAGAGGGGAAATGTATCCAGCATAAATTTCTTTACGAGAAAGGGCCAATCTTGGTTGCTTTTAGATGCCTCGAATAAATGCAAGCTGGTAGATGAATGCATCCAATAAAATACGAAAATATATAATTTCTGAAATGTGCTATGAGAATGAGACCTTCTAAGGCGTTGTCGAGGGAAATCTATCTGTTATAGAGATGTGGTACTACTGCTCCAGTAATTCGGATTATTTTCGTACCTACTGCTCCAGTAATTCGGATTATTTTCGTACCTACTGCTCCGGTAATTCGGATTATTTTCGTACCTACTGCATCTCGGTTCAATGCAGATACGAAATCAAGGGGATGAATTTAAAGGAAAATATTTTTTGCCGTTGACCCAATAACATATGCTTGTGAATGATCAGTTACCAAATAACTTTTTGACTTTCAACACGGATATTTAGGAATTATTATTCACGAGAATTCATGACTGTTAGGGGTACACTAAAGGTTAAAAGATTCTTGAGGAGTGTACACTCTTCATAACTCGAGGGCATCGTATCATAAATTTCGTGAAACCGTATGGGAATATAATTATGATGCGCTGTTCTTTTTTTCTTGTATTAACAAAAGAATAGCACATTGCAAGAAAAGCTTAAAAGGGTACACAAATGACAAATTAAAAACTTTTTCTAAGAAAATTTTAAAATTTGAGTAAAAAACTCAGATTAGATGACCATTAAAATCGTTTCATTACTTAAGGGTAGGCTCTTATTCTTGACAAAATTTCCCACTGCAAGTAAAAATATGAAATTCCACCCTTGCCTAAAAAGTAGTGAAAACAGAAATATTTCAAACTAGTGTAGATTTTCATATGTTAATATGAATTCAAGTTAAAAAGCAAAGATTCTCCTGACGTTTAAATTGAACATCGTTTTTCCCGTGCTTATATATATATATATATATATATATATATATATATATATATATATATATATATATATATATATATATATATATATATATATATATATATATATATATATATATATATATATATATATTATAGTATATATACATTATATATGTATATATTATATATATATGTAATTATATATATTATATAAATATATTATATATTATATATATACATAATTTAAATGCCCGATAAAGATTGGTGGCAATTTAAAAAAAAAACTTCTTCATGAGTACTCTCAAAAGAGTACAACAATTATGACAGCTAGGAGAAAACTTTTTGAACAATCTAAACTTCTTGAAATGAAGTGGTTCCAAAAACTAATTTCATCTTTTTTTACCTCTCCTTCTCCTGTGTCCTTCTGACTCATTTAACTTTTCAGTATTTAAGAAGTCGATCTGTTCCCTTTTTCCTGCTTAACCCCATTTTTTTTTATCTTCCTCTAAATTATTTCCTTCAGACTTATGTATTCAAGAAAAATGTCTGCCTTAAATTAAGTAATAAATTTTTTTTTTACCATTATGTTCCGAAGTTAATTTACATGATTTACAGTGATAGTTACGTGGTTTCCCCTGTAATTGTCTTAGGGTATTTTTTTTTATTTAATGAAACAATAAAGGGTTCATATTCTCTATAAAATTTTCTTTGTGAATATTTTCAGTCCAGAAATATATATTCACAATATCATTTTACAACCTGTGGTGAGGTGTACAAGAATTTTTGACTTACGCCTTTTATTAATGTATTATAATAGTAACTTATATTTTTGTTTTTAATGACTATGGTTCTTTAATACCCTCTTTTATTAACAATTCAGTAACACCAATCATTATCTCATTAATAATAACTATTTCCCACCCATAGAGGGCTTTGCTGAGAATATTTGCTTCATGAGATACTTACATCTACTGTATTCACTTACTTGTAATGAAATAAAAAAAAATATTCACGGAATTACCATCATCATCACATCATATGTATTTACTACAAATGATTGAAGTTCAGTCTTTTTCCAGAGCTCTTTTCCGTGAGACCCTATTACAGCGATGTGCAAAAGAAGGAAAGAAAGAAACTAAAATAATGAAGATTGCTTCCACAGTAATTAACTTAGAATAATCTTAACCAAAGAGAGACTTTGTATTTTATAACATCTTAAAACTAGAGAAAACAGAGAAGGCAATTTTCGGGTGAAGGTTTTTCTGTGTAAATCCCTTTTTACTTCTTGAAACAAAGCCAATTGACTCTCGGAAGCGCAACTGCAAATTCCCTAAAGTAATTTCTTGGCAGAAAAAGAGGGACAACTTTGTTGAGTAAAAATAAAATCTAACGCAGATTTTTCTTGTTAAAGAGCAAATGCTTTCGTTACAGAATGTTTAGTATTTACCATTCAGCTAAGATGATAAAGATTATTGTAATTTTGTATGGTAGTAATTGAACGACTGTGTTTATCAATTTGAATATTTAACATCAAAATTCTGATTCCAGTGAAGTATGATTATTTTTTCTATATTTGGATAGAATAATCTTTGTTGATTATTTGACATCTCATCTTTATTTTTATTAAAAAAATGAGTTGTCAACTTTCACGACTCTTAATCCAATATAAGAAATAAGACATTTCATCATTAATCTGCCGGCCTCATCTATTCTTAATGATTTAAGTAATCAAGATCATAAATTCACTCTCACATTTTCCCTCAACTGGTTTAAGAGCCACTGACTTCCGGTCTTTAAAGACCGGAGAAGTTCCTGGCCTGGATAATTTTCCCATATTCCCATAAAATTCATTTAGGAATTTGTAGATATTACTATTATTTCAGTACATGAAATCTATTCACATGGAACAAGCACAAGGGGCCAATGACTTGAAATTCAAGCTTCCAAAGAATGTTGGTTTCAACCTCCCACCGCAGACCCCACACTGCAGCAGTAACTGATCATGATACAGAGCCAGTGATTTTTCATCGCCCTAGGGAGACGCGAACCCGCGACATCTGAGTGGCAGCCACGACACTAACCACTATACGAGCGGACCAGATAGACAGGCAATGTTTTTTTTAGCACTTCTTACTGTCTGTCTCTAATCTTTCCTTTTGGTGGAGGAACTGGCGGATCCTTTTTCAAGGAAATTCGAACCTCCATTGCCCTTACAAATTGCATTTCAATAGATTTAACTTCGGCAGTCGCTGGTATCCGAATTTATATATGAAATTCAGTTCCTCTGACAGCTGAATCTAAGACTTTTCTCTCCGACCGCCGATATGAAACCTGTATGAAAGGGTTTCATTGGAAGCTCTCGCTTGTCATACGGATGACAAGTCATTTCTCGCTGGGACACTTGGGGGAATGTTTTGGCATCCTTTTTAGTTTTCTGTAAAAGAAAACTATTGAGATGGCTGTTTGTCTGTCCGTCCGCACCTTTCTGTCCACCCTCAGATCTTAAAAAACTACCGAGGCTAGAGGGCTGCAAGTTGGTACTTTGATCATCCACCCTCCAATCATCAAACATACGAAATTGAAGCCCTCTAGCCTCAGTAGTTTTTATCTTATTTAAGGTTAAAGTTAGTCATGATCGTGCGTCTGGCACCGCTATAGGTGCCAACAACACAGGCCACCACCGGCCGTAGCTGAAAGTTTCATGTGCCGCGGCTGAGAGCTTCATGGGCCGTGGCTGAGAGTTTCATGCAGCTTTATACGCTGTACAGAAAACTCGATGCGCCGAATAAACTTCTCCTCATTTTTTACTTTTTAATTGCTTTGGAATTCTGGAGACTCCGAAGCAAGATCTCTCGTTCTTAAATTATAGTCTATAAACTTTATTTTTTCCGCTTCTAAATTTATTAATAGCAACCATAGACTTTTTTTTTGTCCGTCTAAATACGTGCTTATTATGGAAAGGTCGGAGCCAGATGTTGCAAGGCACAGACTCTTGCCTCATCCAGAAATAAAAAAAAAACTTAGAAATAGAAATAGCATGGAAATAATAACCTTTGAGAAAATATATAATTTTGGCATTAAAAAAAAGCGTTAAATTACTTTTTATCATATCACATGAAAGTCAACTAAATCCAGTCACCATTGTATCATTAATCTTCCAGAGTGTGATTCATCAGCGATAGACTTCATCCTGTAGCAGACCTCAAAAAACTCTTTTCCTCATACATCATGCATTTTTCATACCTTATGAAACGCCTCTCCTGATGGATGCCATCCATCACCCCATAAGGTTATGCGTCACCAAGGGTTATCGAAAGATTTATGGGGAGAGGAGCTGTATACGCTGTCCGAAAGTGTTCTTTAGAGAGAAACCCTCGAATGTGGCATGTGAGAAGGCAGAGGTCTCATTGTTTTTACAGGGAAATAATGAGTGGCGAATTTATTGAAAAGAAACGATTATAACTATTCTTTCACAGGAATTATTCTCAGTGACTAGTGGGCTTCCCTTTTATGTATCCAGAGTAGAAAATAAATAAAATCTCTTTAGTTATATATAAGACTTTCTCTCTCTCTCTCTCTCTCTCTCTCTCTCTCTCTCTCTCTCTCTCTCTCTCTCTCTCTCTCTCTCTCTCTCTCTCTCTCGGTAATTTACATAATAATCCATCAGGTATCGTCAATCACTTTCTCGTCTATTGCGAATTATCTTCTTTATACCGTAGCGTTATTAACTTCAAGATGATAGATAAATAGTTTGTTGCCCTTAATACCTATAACTGCAAATGCTCCATGGTATAAGTTTGTCTTCGCGTGTGGTAATCAGACAATATTTTCCTAGTATGTCAAGCGCCTTCACTTTCAATGGATTTTAATCTTATAGACCATTAATTGATAAAGTCTTTCTGCACAGCTCTCTGTCATTTTAATCACATAGACCATTAATTGATAGATTCTTTCTGCACAGCTGTCTGTAATTGTAATCTCATAGACCACAGCTGATAAAATCTTTCTGCAAAGTTGTCTGTCATTTAGGCAAGTACGGTTAATAAGCTTAGAGGACATGTGTTAGCAGTTAGTAAATTATCAACCGAACTTTCGTTAGCCATTTACAGTGCTGTCAGTCAGTTCTCTAACCTTTAATTTATCTGTTAAGTCTATTGTTTCTTTTCTTAGAAAAAACCAGTTTCAATTTAGAATTTTTGAAGTAATTTCCTCTTGTGATTTTACACTCGTACATTATTTGGGATTTTTCCTTCATATAAGTGAACTATTTTTACCATATAATAACGTTAATGCTTTGGTTTTACGAAACAAAAGACCTCGTTTCAAGCTCAAAATTTAGGCTGAACGAAAGTCTCCCTGGAAAGAAAGCCAAGGATTTTATGAAATAAATTTTCGATGACTTTGAACAA
>JANJGK010000048.1:11946397-11951397 GCA_039081455.1 Macrobrachium rosenbergii
GAACAAACAACTAATACGTGTGCGTGTGTCTATACACACACAAATTTATATATATATGTATATATATATAATATATAATATATATATATAATATTATATATATATATATATATATATATATAATATATAATATAAATATATATATATATATATATATATATATATATATTATATATATATATATATATATATATAATATATATATATATATATATATAATATATATATATATATATATATATATATATATATATATATATAATATATATATATAATCCACATATAATATCCTAATTGTTAGACATCAGACATACACGTGTGGACTGAAACGGTAGTAAGTTTATAAATTTAAACTCGGTAAAACAGTTACCCGTAAATAACAAAACAAATTTCGTTGGCAGTAATTCCGAAATTTGAAAAAAACTTTTCCATCAATCATGTTAATCAAATTTACCTGGTTTGTTTCATTTAAATTAATTTCCAATTTCCCCACAGCGTGTAATGAAATTGACCCATATATTAAAACCTGCCCCGTATAAAACTTGAAGCTGATTCTATTTTAACAAATAAGGATTTATTCTGGCATCAGAATAGGAATAAGCAACTTTAGAATACTTTTCATCACAGACGTGAATAAGTGTCCATATACTGAAAGATATGATATAAGAAATGAGAGGAAAAATTACCGATTAAGAAATCCTAAATGGAAAGAAAAAAGAAAATATTCCGAGATAACTGGAATGGTAAAGCCTAGATGGTGATTGTGAAATAATTCTCCGTTTGATATCAGGTAAAAAAATTATATATTTTACGCATCTTTCATGTTTTACTTCGAAAGGTTAATAGTTGTTTTGCTGCCCTTGATTATTATTTGATAACTTCCTACCCATAATGAGAAATACATTGACAAACCTTCATCTTATTGAAACAAACAACTAATACGTGTGCGTGTGTCTATACACACACACACACACAAATTTATATATATTTGTGTATATGTATATTATATATATATATATATATATATATATATATATATATATATATATATATATATATATATATATTATATATATAAATTTATATATAATATATAATATATAATATATATATATATAATATATATATATATATATATATATATTATATATATAATATATATATAATATATATATATATATATAGATTAGCATGCAGCAAATATTTATAAAACATAAAATATTGAATACACCAAAAGGTATGTCGCTAACAAAAACACTGTCACGATTTTTCAGGATCACATTTTCTGCGGTACTAGTAAAATCATGTGTACTATCACGGTGTAATTCACAATCTGAAGTTCGTCCTACTTCTTTTATCAGCTGCGGAATAATATAATACTACATCATAACTGGTCAATATTACGACTGTGCTAATTGCTCCTTCATTAAGAAACTTTTATGGACTTCGCTGAAACCGACATCATAATAATTTTGCCAATTAACAGGTATAGGTCAAAATATCATTGCAATAAAATTGTTAAGCAAGGGAAGTTTGAACATGTGAAAACAATTGTTTATTGGTTATAAAATATTTACATATGGTTATATGTTACAGATATTTCTTGAAGTCCTCATTCTTTACAGTAACTCTATCTACTGGGACATTTAGTTTATTCATTTTCAGCTCTTTTTACTTTGTTTGTTTATTTGATTAACTGTAGGTATTTTAGATTTACTTCTCTTTTTCTGAATCTTTTTAAAGAGTTGCGCCTTCAATACCTGACCTACATTTTAATGAGTTGGTGCATCTGATTCGAAACTGTATTTCAATTAGTGCCTTCGAATACCGAAGCTTAGATCTTGATGAGTTAGTTAAATAAGTTAAGTATATCTTAGCTTAACCAGACCAATGAGCTCATTAACAGCTCTCCTAGGGCTGGCCCGAAGGATTAGACTTATTTTACGTGGCTAAGAACCAACTGTTACCTAGCAACGGGACCTACAGCTTATTGTGGAATCCGAACCGCATTATGACGAGAAATGAATTTCTATCACCAGAAGTAAATTCCTCTAATTCTTCATTGGCCGGTCGGAGACTCGAGCGCTGGGCCAACAGCGTGCTAGCCGAGAGCTCTAGCCACCCCACCAATGAAGATGAGTTAGTGGCGTTTAATATGGAAAGTTTCGTCGTATTTTTTTACTTAGTGCCATCCAATGCTTAAAAAAATACTGCACACTTACAGTAATTAATTATTTGCCTTTTATTTGGCGATCTACCGATCTCTCAATTTAGTTAAAGCTCTTTGACTTCTACGAAGTTCATTACCATAGAAAAGTTCCTCATTGGGCGGGTCGCTATCGTACTCGGCTACCACTCTGCGGGGCCCGCGTTCGATTCTCCGATCGGCCAATGAAGAATCAGAGGAATTAATTTCTGGTGATAGAAAGTCACTTCTCGGTATAATGTGGGTCGGATTCCACAATAAGCTGTAGGTCCCGTTGCTAGGTAACCAACTGGTTCCTACCCACGTAAAATAAGTCTAATCCTTCGGGCCAGCCCTAGGAGAGCTGTTAATCAGCTCAGTGGTCTGGTTAAACTAAGGTATACTTAACTTAACTTTACCATAGAAAACATTTGTTTGCTTTAGAATATTTTGGACACTCCAGAAATACAATTTCCCGTGATTTCCATCATTGGCCTGTTCCAAAAAAGAAGCAAAGAAGATTATTCCTCTGACTTTAACTTTTTCTGTTTCTCTGAACGAAGCACGCGGTTGCAACATGTTCTGATTACGTTTACAAAAGAAGAACGAACAAAGTTAAGGACTGCAGGACGTGAGTAATCGGATTCTAGGGTGAAACTCCTAAGAAACCTTCTGAATAATACAGTATTTTTCCTATTGTGATAGTTCATTTAGCATGCAAGCCTTTTCAAGACGTTTACATTCCTTTCCATTTTTTCAGACTTCTCTTGCATGTGGATGTAAATTACTTTTTTCTATTTAACTATGTGTTATTTGTCAGAAAATAGTAATCTTTTACTTTTCTTACAAAGCTTTTAATTGTTATTTTCATTATTTCATTCTGTTTTTACATGTTTCATAGAAAATATGATCTTAGGTGTGTAATAAGATTATTATTTAGAGTAACTGAAAATAAATCGCTCTTAACCCTTGCAGATCAACACATCTGCATAACAAAGGGCGCTTATTCCGCTAACAGACTTTTAGGTTCGAATTCGGATATGTCTGGAAATAGTTTATTTTGGTTTGGGAATCCTTGTGCTGTTTATATTCCTTATTAAGTTATGGCTTTCGCTAGGCAATTTCTTTCATGCGTCTCTGAATTACTTAATAAGTAACTTTTGTTTCTCATTTTACTATTTCCCGTGTTTTCCTTTGGTTTTCGAGCTGCTAATGCCGTTGGAAAGATATTCCTAGAGATATAAAAGATAATGAATTTGGAACCTAGTAAAATCCACTGATGTCTCACCATTAGATATTGCCAGCTAGTTTCCAGTGGATGGATTCGACTTCACCCTTACTGTCAAGAATATCATTTTACTACAAAGAAATACTGTATTGTAGTGTATTGTTGCAACAGTCATCAGGTTTGAAAGTTATACCTAATACATGCGAGATATTTAATCTCCTTTTGGTTTGTATATAGATTTAGTATAAGTTTCTGATGATTAAATCGTACCAAAACTATAAGGAAAGATGGTTTAGATCTAGAATGGGTGAGTGCATCTCTATATTCCTCCATCTACTTTATTCCTCTTTTCACAATAAGGATAAAAAATAATGATGTCCATATACAACAGACTTTTAAAAAATGGTCACCATCGTGCTTTACTTTCAAGTCACGTTTTCCTGCTAACTTTACTCGGTCGATCTTGAAACATTGTTCTTTACTAGAAACGATAATGACTGTTACCGGCGCATTTATAATAACAGATCGTGTATGGGGAAAAGTTACTGTGAACGATACACATATGTATACATATACATGTATGCTTGTGCCAAGTTTCCAACTTCAAGAAGAATAGGGAAGAGATATGAGATTTCTTTTTCTGGATGAACTGATAATTACGAATATCACAAACTGCAAGCTCGCGGTACATACAAAACCCACTTAATCAATATTTCAAAGTCATTGCTTTAGTTATCAAGATTTTTCAGTTATGATTGCATTGGCAAGCAACTTAATTTTGCGATCCTTGCGGACTGCGTATAAGCAAGGGATATTTAAAATAATTTCTGAACAACTTTCTTCCCTCAAATACACCGACTACAAAACTGATAAAGTGGCTTATGAAACGAATCATATTTCCTTTCATACTTCTTATACAATGAGTTAAAAATCATATCAGGACAGCATCAAGAAGATTAGCGAAACTTTGAGGACGGACAATCCTTCTGCTTTCAGCGACCGTTATGTCGTTGGTAGCCATCGTTAACATTTAAGATATTGCTATTTATATCATATAGGACATGCGATAAATCTTGAAAAGTCTGTCCCGGAGACAAATCCGACACCAAACGATCGATAATACTTTCAACCTTACAAGACTTAGTACAAGCTACAGTATAAAACAAGCAAAGAATTCACCGAAGTTTTTTCAACGCAATCGAGTTTTATGTACAGCATATAATTCTGTATGAAAATTTCAGCCACGGGCCATGAAACTCTCAGCCGCAACCCATGAAACTTTCACCCACGGCCTGGTGGTGGCCTGTGTTGTCAGCGCCTATAGCGGTGCCAGACGCACGATCATGGCTAACTTTAACCTTAAATAAAATAAAAACTAGTGAGGCTAGAGGGCTGCAGTTTTGTATCTTTGATGACTGTAGGGTGGATGATCAATATACCAATTTGCAGCCCTCTAGCATTAGTAGTTTTTAAGATCTGAGGGCGGACAGAAGCAGCGCGGACGGACACACAAACCCGTCACAATAGTTTTCTTTTACAGAAAACTAAAAGGATAACTAAAAGAATACATCATGAATGGTTTGTAAA
>JANJGK010000048.1:11961397-11966397 GCA_039081455.1 Macrobrachium rosenbergii
CTAGGAAGTATCTCAGATGCTCTGATCAGAATATGAATAAATTACTTACAGACATTATTCATTTCACCGTAAGACCTTTCAGCGCAATTTGTAGGCCATTATGAGTCCAAATCATACAATAAAAATATAAAACAATACCTCCATTTGATACAGACAATTTGGTACAGGCCTAGGCCAATGATGTCTTTAGATGATATGTGTTACTATAATGAAAGTAAACCTCACTGTCCAATTCATAAAAAAACTGAACCAACCCCTCAGTTCTAATTTAAACTCATTCATTACTGTATTAGAATAGACATTTTTTTTTTAATAAGAAATATTTAGTCTGTACTGTTACACCTTTTTATTTCTTTCCTATTATTAAGTGAATTGCTGCAAGAGTTAGCTTTCCACCCACTCATCATATTAAAAAAAAAAGTGGCATAACACTTTCCTATACAGCTAACTTCAACTCGTGATGTATATTTTTTATATTGTTTAACATAACATAATAAATTATGTCATTATCTTTACAATTACATCAAATTCCTTAACGTAGAACTGTGTATAGAGTTACACATACAGCACCTATAAACGTGGTCAACTCGAACAATAAAGCAATCATGAATCAAACAAAATCTTTCCCTTCTTGGAGGAATGTTAGGCAATCAGTTAAGTATTGTTTTGAATAAATATACGTTGATAAAAGATAGAAATGAATATATATCATTCTAATATATAACCATAAACAATTTTATTTTCCTAAATGATGGGAATACTATTCCTTACTGTGTTTAACTGCATCAGCAGTTGCCATTTCTTAATTTAATCCCTATTTGCATCAAATACATTTACCCTCTAAGTGCTTTTCAGAAAAGATTTCCAAATCTAATGATCTACATTCCTGTAAAGTTTTAATCTAGAATTTTCAGTCATTATCTTCCAGGTAATCAGTACCAAGCAACGTGAAATGAAATTTATCTTCCGTATGCAGTAAAGTGTTTTGCCAATTTGCAAGATAATTAATTCCAACCATCAACCACTGAGTGTCCAAGGTGATATTTCGATTATTCCAGTGCAGCCAACAATGTGTTGTTCTTCCTACTGTACATGATGTTGGTGATCATGTAATAAATGACGCAGGGCAAATGACTTGTGATTATCACTTTTCACGTGATGAAGCGGTGGGCAGATGTTTTGTATGTTTTTCGTTCCTTATGCAGACACTGCCTTCCACTTTTTTACAGTGTAAATTGTTGTTGTTCTCTCTAGGTAATAATTTAGTAATAAACCTCACAGATAAAGACAGATTTTGCTCCAAAGTGATTGAGAAAGAGAGAGTGAGTTTGGTGGTGGTTTCTGCTGGCTGAAATCATCGCCCTTAGCCACTACTATGCATGCGCAGACATGTTTGCTTACTACGGAAATAAATGATCGATTTAGGTTTTCAATGTAGATTTTATCGAGGTAATAAACAATTATATTAATTATCATAAATTATGATCAAAATTCACATAAATTCTGATTAAAAACTGATGTTACAGGGGATTTATTGATGCAGGTTAATCATACTTCTGGTAGCACCAGAAGAAAAGTGAAGTGTCAGGTGAAAAATGAGAATAAACCCAGAAAACTGAAGGAAACGGTGACGTAAAAACGAAAATGTCGTTTGTTTTGTCTGTGTTTCTATGTCTGTCAAGGGGTACGGATTTGATTTTGAGTTAAAAACCTTTCTGGAGTGGCATAAAGGCCGTGCGCAAAATTTTGTTTAGATCTGTCGAGCGGTTCGGGCGTCTATAGTGGACAAACAAATATACAAACACATATATATATATATATATATATATATATATATATATATATATATATATATATATATATATATATATATATTCATGAAGCTACCAATGTCGTTTAAAATCCAATTCACTCTACCTCGGGAATATCCCCGATGGGGAATGACCGTCGAATGGAGTCGCTGGAAGTTACCGTGTCAAGCAAGGGATCGAGACACGGGGGTTCCGGTCCATTTATCACTTTAAAAAATTCCCCTTCGGTGATCATTCCCCATCGGGGATATTCCCGAAGTAGCGTGAATTGGATATTAAGCGACATTTGTAGCTTCATGAATGTATATAAATCACGGTGTGATAAAAATCTTATACATATATATATATATATATATATATATATATATATATATATATATATATATATATACATATATATACATACATACACACACGGCCATATACTCATTTTTGCGCATAAGTTATGCGAATTTTTTTATATGATAATCCTTCATTACATTAGAAGCCAAGATTATAAAATTTTTTATTACAATAATAAAAGTGCAAAAAAAAAAAAAGTTATAATCATAAATGATGGAAAAAAGCCAAGGGCCTATAAAAAAAATAACAATGCATGAGGACCTGGACTGCAGACTAATTATTGGGTTAACCTAGACCCAGAATCATGGAAAATTCTCAGATTACACTACTGACAGACTCGGTTGACCGACGCTTCCTTTTCTTCTATAAACAAGAGCTCAAATTCTCTTTCGTTTATCTTGTACTGAATCCTTTAACCTTCCAACCTCCAAGAGACAGCTCTATCACTTCTGTCTTAGTTAACCCCCACCTTTCGCAATCCTTTTCTTTTTTGCTGTATTCGGTTCTGGCCTGGAAAATGGCATTAGGATGCCACTCCCGTTGCTCTTTGCTCTTGAAAAAATAAAAGGTGTCCCAGTCAGAAACGATCAAGAAAAAACAAAAAGAGATCTCGGTTAATGACCACTACGTTGAATACAGAGCAAACGGAACCTATTTCCTAAAGTGCGCGGCGCTCACTGGCAAGTATCCAAGGACTGCTGTGGCCTTCGAAAGGGATCCTTGAATTTTATGGTAAGGCAATTTCTTCCTCAACCGAGTGCTCTTATAACGCTCCCACAAAACAATGCCCCGTCTTCTCGCTCGCTTTAGTGGCTTAAACCGAATTGCTTTGCTTTTACTCGCGTCTTCCTTTTCCTGTTTACCGTATTTTGGTCATTAGGGGCAATTTTTTTTTCTGCAAATTACTGCAGGATCTATCCTGGTTTATGCATTCTCCATAACAGTTGCGCGTGGTATTTTTTGGTCTCTATGTGCAGTTTGTTTAAACTAACTGGCACTTAAACATACGCAATATTTATAACAACGCACCAGCAGATATCTTTCTAAGTGATACAGACTTGCATATACCCTTACACGCACACACACGTTTATTCACTACTTTTCATTACATATGCGTTCAGCATAATGGGTAAATATATGAATATACAGCACATTAGTAAAATTATAAAGACATTTTTAACTGACAATAACAATTATCACATTCACAAAAACACATCAATCCCAAGAAACTTGATTCGAACCGTGGTTATATCAGTCACTGCAGGCTCGTCGTGGTCATTAAATCGTCTTGGTTATGTAAAAAAACAAAGCTTTCTGCTGACTTGTCAAGTGTGACACACAATACATGACTCTTTAGAAAATGTGAGCCTTTACACGCAGCTCCCTTCATTCTACTAACATATAAGCGCTTGCGCGCGATCAAGCACCCACACATTCATACACATACATATATTTATGGGTATGTATATGGGTGTATGTAACGCTAACGAGTTATGAAAATCGATATTTCGAACTCGTTAAAAGATTGATTGCAAAGCCGGTGATTTATTCCCAGGAAGAATGAACTGATGGTGAACTTCTTGCAAGATCCATTCTGACGTTAAAGTAATGCATTCTCTTATCGTCAAATGAAAACCAAGAAAATGAAGGCGAGTCCATCCGATACATTGCTTTATTCAGTTTTGAAATCAGACACTAACAATGCATTAATAAAGATAATGGGAAAAAATGCAACATAAACCAAAATACGACAAAAAAACCGCTATCTCAAGTGATTTTCATGCATGCATTCTGAAAATTATTTCTTCGATATTAGCTTTAAAGTAAAATCTGATGCACACAATAAAAATACCCACTACATTTTTCATGCTCTGAGAGAGAGAGAGAGAGAGAGAGAGAGAGAGAGAGAGAGAGAGCGAGCTCCATATGGTTCAAAATACGAGTCTGCAATTTTAGGAGACATTGTGGGATAAGGAAGGCATTAGGTTGGGAAGGACGGATAATTCCAAATACCGCTGATACAAAAATTCCTGGATTTCTCCCGAGGACAGCGGCATCCGTCTAATACTGATAATGGCTTCCTACCGCTTAGGGAGGAGGGATCCAGCACCGACGAATTCAACCATATGGACATTACCTGGAAATCTTTTATTCTAGGTATGGCTGATCCTTTTAAAAGGTCTGGGCTCTCAGAGGAGGGCACTGAATAATAGACTCGGATTATTCGTGACTCCCTAGTATATGACATTCCTACTCTCTTGACTCAGGCTGACGGAATCCCTACTCTCTTGACTCAGGCTGACGGAGTCCCTACTCTCTTGACTCAGGCTGACGGAGTCCCTACTCTCTTGACTCAGGCTGACGGAGTCCCTACTCTCTTGACTCAGGCTGACGGAATCCCTACTCTCTTGACTCAGGCTGACGGAATCCCTACTCTCTTGACTCAGGCTGACGGAATCAAGTTTCAAGAAATATTTATATTAAACAACTGTAATTGACATACTTCATTATTCTTTAATAACTGGGAGGACCGCTACAACGCGTAGGAATATTCTTTATTATAATGTTGATTGCTTTTACCACCATTGATACCAGCAGTGGTAGCGAAAGGAATACTATCACCATTATTCTTTATTAATCTTGAATCTCTGTTTTTTTCTAGCAGTACACTTGATCATTTACAGAAACTTGAACCTTCAACAAGATCGTGTTTATTAAAACCAGGTGTAAAAGTACCCATGACTTCATTTACAAGCATGCACAATGTACCAAGTGTACATTTTGATATTCAGAAATACAGCATACATGTATTTTTTATACTTTTACCAGTACGAGAAAGTGGATTCA
>JANJGK010000048.1:11968897-11970592 GCA_039081455.1 Macrobrachium rosenbergii
ATATATATATATATATATATTATATATATATATATAATTACCACCAAAATATTGGATACATTTGTATCTGAATTTCGTTGAATAGATGAAATTTGCTAACGAGAGTCTACCGTATAATCCTTAGCAAGATCAAATGGCTCGCTTGTAGTAATGTATAATATGGAATAATTTTCGATTATACTCTGTCATAACCCAGTTATTATTATTAAAAGTAGTTTAACCAGACCGCTGAGCTGACTTTCAGCTCTCATAGGGCTGGCCCGAAGGATTGGATTAAAATACCAGTTCTAGGCCTGAGGCCAAGCTTATGACCCACTAGAATGACTAGATCATTTAGTATGATAAACGAATTTAAATGAAATTAAAAACCGCACATAGGCACATGCTCTCATACTGGTACACATACATAAAATAAATACATTTACTCATGCTTCCTTACATACACACTAAAAGGTATATTAAAATTCGGATTATAAGTCAAGTAATATTTAAAAAAAAAATTTTTTTTAATTCGACTAATGCTATAAGGGTTTTCATGCTTTTATTATTTACTTATTTTTATATTTTATTAATTAAATCACGCTTCCTCATGAACATCAAAATCGGAACGACTGAAAATGTAAAAGATTCGGACAAAATTTCCTCCACTGACTTATTTCCAAAAGTTGACAGTCGCTGTTGGTCATACTTTGGACACTCCAATAATACAAATCTGACCGTTATTATTAGTATTTGCAGTCTCACCACCAATAGTTGGCGACTTCAGGAAAAAAACATGACTCTTAGTCATTATCAAGTTCATTCCTTCACCTCGTCATCAAGGAGGAACCCCCCATAGTAGTAAACTTACACAGCATCGTCTGCTGCAAGTACCAGCAAAGGAGTTTGAGGAGCAGAACGACCCTCGCCTTTATCTCGCACAAACACTCCTGCTTCCAGGATATTTAACCTTTCCTCTCGAGCAGCTGAAGCAATTCTTTTGGACATCACTTGCTCGGTCTCCCTTTCATATTTTCAGAGACTCCAGAATTCCGCACGCTTTTCACCAAGTTGTCCACCGCTCTTTCTTCAGTGAAACAAAACACAAAACACACCCGTTCCTCTTTTCCTACCTGCTAACCTTTTTACCACTTCGTCTTATTTACACGTATGTCAGCCTTGCAAGCCGTCTTCGTCTTTTCTATTCATATTTCACCATCCATCCACGCGCTTTTATTTGTATTCCCTTTTTCTTTGTGCCTATACCGGCAAGCGCTCTTTGATGCTTCATTGACTTCATGATTGAACACCATATGCTATCTAACCTTCCATTCATTCGCGGTATCTTTAAAACCAGCTCGTTTTATCAACCTTTCCGTCTATACGATACTCAGTTTCTTTTCTAAATCAAACTCACTTGTCTTAACTGCATTTGTATTCGTATTTATTCTTTTACTCCATATAGATAAGGATCATTGTCAAACTCCACTTCTCCTTTCTGAGTGTTACACCATTCAGATGTCTGATCTTTCAAATTTTCTGATTTCGATGGCTGTTACCTGGGTAACTTGCTTTTACTTAAATTTTAAAATCATCTCGAAGGTTTCTTCTAATTTAGTGTTAGAATGAAACAAGTAAAAAATGAGCCGAAGTTTCTTCGGCGCAATCTAGTTTTCTGTAAAGCGTAATATTAAGACCACCGAAAAATAGGTCTAT
>JANJGK010000048.1:11970692-11973192 GCA_039081455.1 Macrobrachium rosenbergii
TGCAACATGTTCCAGAAATTTTCGTTCAAATAACAATACTTTATTCTTTTGATATATACAGGGAAATGTACTTTTTTATTCGATTTTGGTTATTACTCATATGGTTAACAATATAAAAAAGAATGGTGAATGAAAAATTCATGTTACGAAAAATGACGAAACGTTTTGAAAAATTTCATGTCAGAGGATTGGGCACAAGAGTCAAAGATGAAACTATAATTCAAATCCAAATAAAAGCCTATTAACTAATAAAATAGTGAATACTCATCAACGAAATTATATAAATTAAGAGATATTCTACCATAATCGTTGTCAAAAACACAAAAAAGCAAAAAATCTCATAACGCCACACTCGGGCAGGAAAGTTGAACTGTCTCGTCACTTGCGAAGTTGCACCGATTAGATGGGTAACAGACTCAGCCGCACCACATTGTCTCACGGGTCATCGATCATTAGCTTGCATGAGTAATGTTTCTATCGTAGATTTTGCTCGGCAGCTTTGGCGTAAATAGAACAACCGTGTATAGATGGATACGACAACAGAGAGAAAGGAGATATGATAAATTTATTGTAAAATGTGGAGGACGACCCCATTGTTGCACTACTGTTCAAGATCATCATCGGATGATCATTGAAGGAGCTCTGCCTAACTCCCCTGACAACTGGTGTTACTATAAAGAGAGAACATTATGCTCTCCCTTCAACTTAATGCCTATACCATCCGTAATAGGCTACATGAGGCCAAGATATTATTTCATCATATTCCCGCCAAAAAACCCTTCATAACAGAGAAACACAAAGAAGAGAGGCTAGGGTTTGCGTTGCAATATTCTCCAGTGGCCGATGATTTCTGGAAGAAAGTCATCTTTTGTGATGAGGAGGAGACATTCTCCACTGATGAGCATGGTGGTCTTCTTCACTGTTGACGTTCACCATTAACTAAGTTAATGTTGAACTTCTTGCTATTTTAATTCTTTAGAAGCTTAGATAATAAGAAATACAAAAGTAGGCGTTCTATATTCAGTTAATTTCATAAGAGGTATCAAAATGATAGGCCTAAGTAAATGGAAGAAATCAGAAATCACATTATGAAAACGGCATATATATATATATATATATATATATATATATATATATATATATATATATATATATATATATATATTTATATCTATCTATATCTATATATATAAATATTTATATCTCTATCTATCTATCTATATATATATATATATATATATATATATATATATATATATATATATATATATATATTGTCAGGTATGGTCGTTATTTTATTGAAACGAACGTCTCAGTGTTGTGTGCCTGTTTCCCCTTCTTTCGGTTTGTTTTCGTCAGGTTGGCGAGGTAACGACTATCTCGTTGAAAAGAGCAGAGTTACTTAGGTTTTTGAAGGCAGATCAACTAGTTCTCGTGATGCAGTCAAGAACAGGCAGCAGCAGTTTTCAAGCATCGCCTTGTTGATGGTGATGCAGCAACAGCAGCTTTGGAAGGATCACCTGGTGGTTGGTGATGACGGCAACGAGTTTTGGAATGACACCTCGTTGATGGACTTCATAAGGCAGGTGTTCGTTACCTGTGAATCACCAAGGGAGCACGTGAACTCAAGTTCTCGAGGAGGAGGTTGTGACCGGATCGTGATCAACAGTATTGAAGAAAATTTCTTCAGGACAGCAGTTTAGCTGTTGTGTCGACCCTGTGATGATCGTTCGGTGGTGAATCAGGGATAGTTCGGCGGCATTCGATGGCCGTCCTCAAGTTTTTTTTTTTTTGATGGTGGCATTCATTGATAGAGCAAGAGTAAGACTCCATTTATTTATGGTGTATCGTTATTTGCACGTCGTTGTCGTGTACAGTGTTTTATCACTGTTGAGTATGGTGTTTTGTTATCATTGCTGCCGGTTGAGCTAAAGGCTCTTATCATTATATCATTATTATTGTGGGTTGAGCAAAAGGCTCACGTAGATTGTCATATTATTGTTATTGTTATTGAGGAATATGTAACTCTGGTTTATTATTATGATTATTGCTGTTATGAGAGCAGATGTAGCTTTGGGTATGATTTGTTATTGAATTATTATTATTATTGGATTACGCTGCTGTTGTTGGTAATTTTTTTTCTTGATTTCCTATGCTTATGATCATTCATTTATGATGTTTAGCTCCGCTTTCCAAGAACTAGGACTCATTGTATATAATGTAACATATATATAACGTAAATAAATTAAGTTAAGGCACTAAGGTATTTTATTTGGCTCCTTCCCCCTTTGGTTGTTGCAGTCCATCAGACCACTCCAACCCCCATACTTTAAAAAAAAAAATCTTAAAAAAAACAGAATCTGACGGCTCCACAGAAAAGGAGTTTCGTTACAATGACGATCTTGCCAGGATTGGTTCTGTTGTGGCTGATGGTTCTGTGGAATCCTTTTTGGGAGGAAGTGACGGTGTAATGTTAAACAAATTTTTTTCTTAATTTTTT
>JANJGK010000048.1:11978192-12000692 GCA_039081455.1 Macrobrachium rosenbergii
TCAAGATATGATTTCTTTAATCCTGTGCAATAAATTTTTTAACAGGAACAAAGAAGGGAACGGGATTCTGAATTTTCTTCGCGTTACTGTCCATAAGTGTGAGAGATTTTTCCCGTTTTAATTTACCGAAATTCTACGAATTGCTACGTTAGTTCAATGTTATTGTAACCATGCTAAATTATCTGTTTAGTATATATTTTTAAGACCTCTACGTATTTGCAGTCCACAGTTTATTAATGCTGAAAAAAACACTATTTATGAAGTTGCTTTGAAATTCAAGTACCCCAGGGCCTTCACAGAGGGAGAATCGAACAGAACGAGGAAAACAGTTTACTTAACTGACAGTATATCTGATTTTAATATGAAAACGTAAATTTTGCTTTCAGTAATTTGATGTTAGGGGTTTGGTAATAAAAAAAATTCTCCGGATTTAAAACTACTTGTGGCAAGTATGAAAAATGTTTATGGAAAAATTGGAAGATCAATATATTCACGAATCAAACAGTACCAACACTGCCTAAATATCAAAAGTCTGCGAGTTCACTATGCTATAGGTTAGAGTGAAACATGGTCCTAAATTCCGTAAAACACCATTGTTGAACGAAATTTTAAGGAATCCAGTTTTATAAAGCCTAACAGATATGCTCTACACATACCAGGCCTAGGTGTGTTTTCTGGTGAAAAAAGACACAGGAATATCATTAATACGAAAATGCCAGTCTTTGTTTGTACAAATCATAAAGTTCTACCATTGTAAAATAGCAGCACCCATCTGTAGTCAACTGCTTGTCTCTTATGTACATCTCAAGCTCAGCAAAAGCATGGGCACATGCCTCTTGTCTGTACTGCACATAATCATCTCCAAGCCTGAGTGTTTGTTGGGATAACCACTCCACAGTAATGAGCGATGTCTGCTGTTTCTGCTAGATGCCGGATTAACCTCATATTTTCTCTTTCTCTTTATATCTTTTTTAAAACTGATGATCTGATTGATGTTTTTCATTGTGATTACTTTATGGCCATTTTTCTAAAATGTATTTCATTCGTGCAATGACGATGAGTGAATGAAATGTTTGTATTTGACGTCTGGCTTGAGATGTGAGGTCATTAACTATTAATCCACTTTGAATGTATATTATTTATATATATATATATATATATATATATATATATATATAAATATATATATATATATATATATATATATATATAAATATATATATAAATATATATATATATATATATATATATATATATATATATATATATATATATATATATATAATATAAATATATATATATATATATATATATATATATATATATATATATATATATATATATATATATATATATATATATATATATATATATTTAGTGTGTATGTGCGCACGCGCGCGTGTATATGTACTGTATATTTATATATATATATATATATATATATATATATACGAGTATATATATATATATATATATATATATATATATATATATATATATATATATATATATATATATATAAATTTCATTGACGGCAATCCTCGTTTCGTTGGATCTTTCTTTCCGATTCTCATTAGTCAGTCTGTGGTAATAGATACGCAGACTTCTTTCTGATGTTTATTGTTTGTTGCCCTTACAGCTGTTTTGCTAATCTGTGGCATTTTCGTACTAATGATACTTAAATTACGGAGTTACAACCTTTTTGTTTCGTCGGCAGCTGGAGCAGGACATCAAAGTTACCAACATTTGTTTGGAGAATAAAGGATGAATTGGTTTTTAAGGAATCAGACTTTGGGTACAACGAGCAAATAGGGAAAGGCGAGTGTAGAAGTGCAATTATACATACAGCTCCGTGGAATTTCAAATAACACATATCATTCTTGTTATATGTACATAAAACTGTTTTCAAATATATTCAAGAGACGATATGTTCCTGAAAAACGAGGATGAGGACGCCCTGCAGTGCTTTCAAGACTTCAGTGAGAGGTTTGGCCTCCTTTTTAGTACCAGTGCTGTGAGAACTACCAGCTCTCCTTTCTGGATATATTGCTCAGTTTACAAGACAATAACAATGAAAAGCACTTCTAGCCACAAAAATTGGGTATTGCCTTAACGATGCCGTCAAGTGTCCCACCTGCTAGTTGGAATCTGCCTTTAAAGCTTACGTTTGTCGTGCCTGGGCCACCAGACATAAAAGATTAAACTAAGTCACCCAGCAGTAGGTCTACAATGGGTTCTATGTTGTCATCGAGAGAACCAGAAAGCGAATTTTGATAGATTGGTATAATTAACACTCAAACGGCAGCAGTAACAACAACATCAACAAAAGTGACAACAAAAGCAACATGGTGACCTCATTTTATAAAAACCACATAAAAGATGCATGAATTAGGCAAATCATTGTTAGCAACGTTTTCTCAGTTGGCGCCAAAATATTAAGCAAGACAGTGGTTTACTATTGTTACGAAAGATCATGCATGTTATCCACAAACATGACACTAACCCTGTACTGCCAAACTCAGTATATACGAAAGTGAAGACTGTAGCCTCTCTGTACTTTGTATATAAGGATGACCAGACTCGGCATTCAAAAGAAAAGCATATTCTGCTCCACACAAGAGAAGCAACTAAATTCTGAAATGAACCACATGTGCCTGACTGTCTTCAAGGTGCTCTGCACAATGGGCAAGAGGTAATCTGCTGACTTCAGAATTTCTAAAATATCATCAAGTCAGTGCATAGAATAAGGAAATTAACAAATAAGACTACTTCATTCTACCATGCAGCGGACATTGCATATCGAAACCATCGATGACGTTCACAGAGCATGCCATTGTCTTAATTTCTTTCTGGCTATTGTCGGCCATTTTCTGTATTCCAAATATAACGATCTTTGAATGCACAGCGTGTAAGCCTTAATTCATATAATCTGCTCTTGGAAATTAAATAATATTGGTCGTGACGCGCCCTGTAAAACACAGATCATGATTTTATCTTTATTCTTAGGATTGAACCCCGACTTTGCAAGGAATTATTCATTTACTCCCAAAAATGGACCCGTGATCAGCTAATAAAAACCTGAAGGGATATAAAAACTTCGATAGTTTGAACAAAGAAATATTAGCAACTAACAAGCTGCCATAAATGTCAGTGCTCCACGTCCTTAAGCACGCAAGCAAATCATATATATATATATATATATATATATATATATATATATATATATATATATATATATATATATATATATATATATATATATATATATATATATATATTGTATATATGAAATATAAAAACACCGTATTGCTTCTCAGTTATCAATAGAAGGATCCACAGTAATACTAATGTGTATAAAGACGAAATGTATTTGTAAAATTATTTTCACAGTTTAAAGCTTTCGTCCATTCTTCTGTGGACTTGATCAAGTTCACAAAAGGATGGACGAAAGCTTTTAAGATCTGAGGGCGCACAGAAAAAGTGCAGACGGACAGACAAAGCCGTCACAATAGTTTTCTTTTACAAAAAACTAAAAAGTGAAATCTTTAACTTGTGACGTTCTTAACTTTAATCGTTAATCCCATACTGACGCTTATTTTTGAGAATTCAATTGTTTTGGAAGATATTTGAAAATATGGTATATTTGACTGATAATTAAAAGCATATCAGTATGATTTTCTAAGAAGTTTTGCATAACATAATTTTTTTTTTATATTTTTAGGTCAAGTTGACCGAGATTATGTAATGTGTACTCTTTAAGGGAAAGCGTGGGAGTGTGTGCCAGAACTTTCGAGGGCTGGAGGTATTCATATAAATAGCAACCCATGTTTGTTTAGCTAGGAAAGACCAGAAAGTTAGACAAGAAAAGAGCAAGGGAATTCTCAAGTCCCCGGTCATCTCACTCAGAAAAAAAAGATAAGAATACAGTTCTTTCAGTTCTACACAACCATTGAAGTTTTTGGCCTCAAGATACGAATGAGTCTAGGGCCAACCACTGACTAATACTACAGAAGTTATCGTTGCCTCCTGAGACACGTCATAGACTTTGTTTTTACACGTACTTTATATTTTAATAACACCGGGTAATAAAGCCATTGGCCACTGTTCCTAAAGAACCCTTCATTCACACACATTATGGGACAATATTGGTACTGCGACCCGGTGTTATTCTATTGTGTTGCCCCAAATCTGATTTTAACATGGCAGTGAAAGAGATAACAAAGTTTGTGGAGTTAGCCAAGGAGATGGGTTTGGAAGGCCCAGAATTAAGAATATTGTGAAGGAACAGCAAGAGCTAGCTGTGCAGAGTGACAAAGGGAAAAAGAAGCAGCAAAAGAGGAATCTAAAATCAGTAAGAGCATAAACTTTTGATGTTAAGACTCAAGGTATAAGGTGGTAGTGTAACTTTAGAAGGATAAGTAAGCAGCCCTAGCACTCCTGCAGTTACTGCAAAGCCCTAGTTACCCGATTCGATAAGAAGCACGACGACTTAGGTGCTGTCATTGGAAGCTGTGAGTGGTTTTCAAAAAGCCAAAATTGGGCTAGGGGTGGTTGGGTGACTTGTCTCAAGAGTCATCACTTACAGGTAAGAATCTGCAAGTTTTTTCTAGTGTGCCTTGTGATGAAACCTTGAGCTATGATAGCTTGAGAGATCACTTTTGAAGAGATATAAGGCCACTGCAGAAGAATTTCTAAACCAAGACAAGGTGAAAACGCATTCGGAAAGAAGTTTGATGATTTAACAGACTTGTTCATCAGGGAACAGTTTGTCAGGACTTGTTCAACCAAGATCATACTATTTCTCAGGGGAAGAATACCTCTAAAGGACATTGCTGAGATGGTGAAGTATGATGAGCAATACTTAGGAGCCAGTGAAGAAGAATAGTGTGACCATTCAGAAACCCAAGGGCTGCAAGATAGTTGAACAGAAGCAAACAGATAAGAGTTATGGTATGTGCTTGCTAATGAGCTATAGGAAGTGCTGTTCATCTTTATAATAGTGGTTGCCCATATTGATTCATTCCTGATGCAGCGTGGGCTACATTGCTTAAAATCACACATATATGGGCTCTTTATCATTCAACAATACCAGCTGAAGACAACAATTCATGTCCTGGGTGCCCTGGGGTACATGTTCACCTGAGTTGTTGCTGATGCTGATTTATGCCTGTCTGGATGATTCCTGATTTTTTGTCCCATTAGAATCCCGTAACATCCAGCAATCCCAGATAAAAGCTGCAATTTATGCTTGACTAAGGATGCGCTAGTGATGGTTGGATGAAGCTGTACAGTAGTTAAAGAAGAATCCAATTTGCACTGGCGCTTGGAAGTCTGTGTAGTAGTAAAAAAAACTATGCTTGAGCAGTGGTAGAAGCAAAACAACTTCTGATAACAGAAGTCTCAACAAAATCAATTTATTGCTTTTGCTTCCATAACTTTGATTAGACTCTCGACTTGATTTAAGAATGTTCTTGAGAGCGTTGAATGATTTTGTTAACTAATGTATTTCATGCTGTTTTTAGTAATATTGCATAATTAATGTTAAGGGATAAAGGGTAATTAATATTGCATAAGTAATGTTAAGGGATAAAGCGTATTCATAACCGAGGAAGTCTTTTATTATTAAAAATATTGAGTTTAATAAAGAATCCGATAAATGAAAAACTACTGTATCTGTTCAAGATTATTGCGTGCTGTGTTTCCATTGGGTAGTCATTTTAGTTTTCTGTAAAAGAAAACTATTGTGCCTTTTTTTTTTTTTTGTCTGTTCACACTTTTTTCTCTCTGCACTTTTTCTGTCCACCCTCAGAGCTTAAAAGCTACTGAGGCTAGAGGGCTGCAAATTATGTTGATCATCCACCCTCCGATCATCAAACATACCAAATTGCAGCCCTCTAGCCTCAGTAGTTTTTATTTTAATTAAGGTTAAAGTTAACCATGATCGTGCTTATGGCAACGCAACAGCACAGGCCACCACGGCCAGTGAGAGTTTCATGGGCCGCGGCTCATACAGCATTATACCGAGACCATCGAAAGATAGATCTGTTTATGGTGGCCTTCATTATACGATGTACAGAAAACTCGACTGCGCCGAAGAAACTTTGGTGCATTATTTACTTGTTTATCCTTGAATTCAAATGCTTCATTGTTTGATCTTGGTAAAAATTAACGAAAAACTAGATTAGTATGTAATATTGAATGACTGCTTATTGTTTTGTAATTAAAGGTTCATTTATTTGATGAGCTGAATGCTACAATTAATTTCTATTTTCATGTATTTTACGTGCATTTTACCTCCATTTTCATTTTATTTTCTTATTGATACTGAAGTTTCATTTCCCACTTTGCTAGTTATGTGCAATAAACCTTTTATGTCGTCTTTTTAAAGGAAGCTTATCTTGTTTTTAAAGAAAGCTTATCTTGTTTTTTACCATATTTATTATTTTTCTTTAGTATTTCCTTTTCCGGATGTTTAACTTAGTAATATATCTTACTCTGTGTTGAACTGAACGAAGTGAAAAAACAAAGATTTACGTAGAAATGGTTAATATTCGTTCTTGAAACAAATCGGGTATAGTGATGTTGGAGGTCAGAAAAATCTTGAGTGAACATAAAAAGTACAGCAGTTTTTTGGCCATATTGAGAATGAAATGAAAATAAAAGTTCTTGAAATGGGACTCTTTGGTGGATAAGAGACTGTTAAATTTTCTTTCAGGTCCAGCCACTAGTTACTACAGATTTCTTATTATAGCTTCTGAATATTACTAGTGGATATGGAATTACTCTGAGACTTGCTGGAAGCTGAAAGGTAGCCATGGATGGCATACCTAGAGGAGCCTAAAATAAATATTTTTTTTTTTTATATTTCCTCGACAGTATCAAGGAGCCCATCATAATCCAAGTACACAAACACACACACGCACACATACACACACACACACACACACACACACACACATATATATATATGATAAGCTCATAGGTCACAAGTATTTTATGAATTACAATACACAGTAGATTTTTTTATTAATAAGTGTGTCTAAAGGCATTGGGAAGAACCCTGGGAGAATGTTTAGCTGTTGTCTGACGTACATCCTAATTAGAGAATTGTATGCATGTTAAATACGTTGGGTAATCTTGAGACGTGAGAACATCCCTACCTCGCAACAAGACTTTGTGAGTTCGTTCGCGGGAAATGTCCAGGTTCCAGCAAATGCATTTGTAGGTGTGTTTTTTTGGGCGGAGTCCCAGGGTGTGAAAGGTTTAGTTATCAAACAACTTGTCATTCGAAGATCAACACCGAATATTAACATAGGTCTTCGATGAAAGACTGTGGTTCGAGACCTGTCGATTAAGAATTGTGAACATTGCTGTTTGGAGGTAGGAAACATTTTAGGTTTCCCAAACTGTAGATTGTTCTTTTCATTTAACATATATCTCACTTATGTCAGGCATTTATTAAACTGTGTGTACTTTATAAGTAACATGGGAGGAATTCCCATATCTTTATTTTTATGCATTTGTTTAATAAGGGTTTTATTTGACTTCCTCAGATTTTTGCTGAGGAAGAGGTGAAAATGTACTCATTGGGAATGAACTGGACTTTGACTTGTTTTGACCTATGGTGGGAAAGCCAGTTAAAGAGAATAATTAGTTGAATATGGTGGACTTTAACATGTTTGATCAACTGGTGAACAGCAGTATTCCATTTTATTTCGTCCCTTGTTTCTTGTAATCCAGTTATGTTAGATTTTTGTCAAATAAATTATTTTGGGTAACTCTTGTGTTGCTGTAGACCTGAAAGAGAGAGAGAGAGAGAAAATGAGTGTATGTATGTACAGATGTGCATTGCCAGTAGCCTTTTGATGTGGTCACTGTCAAGCTACCAATAGATGGGTCCTCTCGACTTTTTAGGAAAAGATAAGTGATGAAATTTCCTCTTGACTGTGTAACAGATATTTTTGGTTGGCAGCTGGAACTACATGGGTGTTGTAGTGTTTAGGTACGCTCCGAAGGGAATTATCTTACAAGAAAATTGACATTTGTAGGAATCAGGGTGTGCCTTTTTGGTTGGTATGTGTGCCTCTTTGCTGACTGAGGGAGTTTTTGCAGACGAGACAACCGCACTCTGTTGATTGAGTTCAGTTGCATTGGTGGCTTGTGTTGCGGATGTGAGTGCATGCGTTTGAAAGATCGAAAAGTGTTGTCTTTCAGGTTAGCTACATGTTTTGCTGCCATTGTTGTGAGAAGGGGTTACGTGAGTGTTACTATGTTTTTTTTTGTTAGTTACTTGTAATAGGGGCTAATTAAGGGAGAGTTCTGTTGCTTTTTGTGGTTACATCATGAAGTTGGGTGAGTGAAGCTTTCATTAGTGAGCGGTGATGATTTTGTGACGTCATTGAGAGAACGTACTCACTTTAGTCCAGGGCTGGTTTGACACCGTTATCCCATTCTCTCTGCGAGACCGTTTTCTTTGTGTGGGTGGACTGAAGTATTTAGTGTGTTCGGGAAAATTTCTGGTTATCAATTGCGACGGCTTTGAGTTTTTTATTTCTTAATTGTTCACATCTGTGGTTAGGGCTACTTCTTTGATCTAATTTGGCTTTGAGAATTTGATTTAATGGTTTGCATATGCATTAGTGTTGGGGATTTGCTAAATTTAAAATTTTTTTAAAATTTTTCTCCTTTCTCATTCTACCTTTGGGGAGTTATAAGAAGTTGAGAGCAGGTCGAGTACTTGGAACTTGTAGGGTTAGCTCGTTCGGATACTATGAAGGAGGCTAACGAAGATAAGAAAAAGGTGACAATGATGCACAAATTTACATCTGTAAATGCAGGATTACAACCGTTTCCTGGGCTGGTTGGTGGCTTTCTTCCAGTTCCTCTCGAAATTTTTATAGAGGGAGTGTCTAATTTTATAGTCGCCAAGAAAATAACGGAGTTTGGGGATATAGGTTCGGCAAGGGATGGGCTTGAAGCATCCCAGTAAAAGCTCAGTCGCTCAGAAATATCAGGGAGCTCCATTATAATCCAAGTGCGCGCGCGCACACGCACATATATATATACACACACACACACAAACACACGTATGTTAGCCTCTCCTTGGTTGACCCAGTATCTGAGTTAACCCTTAACGCTCTTCAGCATGTGAAAATCAGCTTCAAATGTTATTACATTTGTATTGACCCAAAATATTTCATATTCCTTCAGTACTGGGTGTTTATGCAAAATCCAGTTTTCCTTGTAATAATATTTATTGTATATAATTTCTTGATAATAGCTTGGCATATTTTATGCTCAGAAATATCAAGCCACAAATATCACTTGATATTAATATCGAGTTCATCATACCTTGGAAATAACTTACACTTAAGGGAACATAGAACTGGTAAGTGCAGAAGTCCATCTGCCGGCTGGAATTGAGATACCGTGTTAAACAGTCGATACGATCATTCAGCTATCGACTTCAAATGCTCCTATCAATTAGAAATCCCTTGGGCGTTAGTTACTCTTAACCTATAGTGAATTCGATATTAAGTGATATCTCTCTCTCTCTCTCTCTCTCTCTCTCTCTCTCTCTCTCTCTCTCTCTCTCTCTCTCTCTCTCTCTCTCTCTCTCTCTCTCTCTCTATATATATATATATATATATATATATATATATATATATATATATATATATATATATATATATATATATATGTGTGTGTGTGTGTGTGTGTGTGTGTGTATGTATACTGTATATATATAATATATATATTATATATATATAGTATATATATATATATATATATATATATATATATATATATATATATATATATATATATATATATATATATATATATATATATATATATATTACGGAATACTATAGTTTCTGGTAATAGTATACCTCTTCTGAGCCTCGAAATCATTAAATGCAGCCACTTGCTCTTGCAGTACCTCTCCTCTTCCGCGAACAAGGTAAGAATATTAATATGGTGTTCATGGAATATGTTAGGTTTTTTCTTTAAATGAGCAACTATCTTGTTTAACGAAGTTTAAAAAACTCAACCTGATCTTCATGTTTATACATAACACAAGTTTTTATAGGTTCTGTGAAGCATAATGGTATTTATTTATTTATTTTTTTTTGTCTTCGTTTATTCCACATTCAAGTATCTCTATTCCTATTAATGGATGCATATTTCGACACGTGGAGTTGATTTCAATAGTTTCAATGGAATTATACTGAACTGAAGAATAGTAGTTATAATAAGGATTCATTAATGAACTGCCGCGTGAATCAAAGGAAATCGCAGCAGTAAAATGAGGACTAATACAATGTTCATCATAAGAATTCCAATACCACCTCTTGTGTTCAAGGCTCTGTCGTAAACATCAGTTTTGCAATAATCTGAGTTACGGTATATTGCTTCCCAGAAATTTGCAAGGTTTTTTAGGCTGCTAATGAAATTGTTATAGGATGGGGCAAGTTATAGTTTTAAGACTTTTAAGCAGTAAATAACAAAATCGAAATCCAATGAAAAATGGTTTCTGAGAGCAGCCTAAAACGAAGAGTGCAGTAAGCAGTTTGAGAAAAGAACTTTCCCTCGTATTTTCCGCAATATTTATTATCAAAATTGCATCAAATAGCATTTAATTATGGAATGATATGAAAAACTATATTTTATATTCACAAGAATTGTGATATTCTTAGCCATATTCATAAACAGAAGTTATAGAGAGATCTGAAGTGTTTACTGTTGTTGCAGTACAGCAAAATGGGGTCCTATGCTTTTAGAAGGCTGTTTTATTAAATATTGTTAAATATAATATGGTAGAATTAGAAGTTTTTACACCAGTGGTAGAAAAAATGAACGTATTATTAACAGGAAAAATAGTAAAACTAAGGTAATCGAGTTTAAAACGTATATGTGTATATACAGTATATACATGTGTATATGGATATGTATATATATACATACACGCATATATATATATATATATATATATATATATATATATATATATATATATATATATATATATATATATATACATACACATATTATATATATATATATATATATATATATATATATATATATATATATATATATATATATATATATATATATATATAAATGGATGTATATGTGTGTTTGTGCATGTTCCAGCATAACTCGGAAATGCATTGAGTAATTTCAACCAGACGTGGAATACATATGACTTACTATCTGGAAAAGAATAGTGTGGGGGTAAGACATTACTGGCACCAAATCGGCTTGCAAAAATAACTGAAAACAGCAGATATTAGTGCCTAATCCAAAGTTTTGAAGGTTGCTTAGATGAATAATGACATTCTTGATGCCCTTTAAGTCCGAGTTCAGCCTCGATAGGAAGGGGGAGTGAGAAGGGGGTGGGAAGGGGATGACCTGTAAAAATAACCAAAAACGACAGATATGTGTCTAACCATAGTTTTCAAGGTTGCTGAGATGAATAGTGCAACTCCCAATGCCCTTTAAGTCCAAGTTCAGCCCCAATAGGAAGGTGTGGTGAGAAGGGGTGAAAAATAAATGTAAAAAATGACATATTAGTGTCCAATCCATAGTTTTCAAATTTGCTGAGATGAATAGTGACACTCCTCTACGTCCAAGTTCAGCCCCGATAGGAATTGGGGGTGAGAAGGGGTGAAATATAAAATGTCAAAAATGCTGGGCAATGTAATTGAAACAAATCTTAATATGAGAGAGAGAGAGAGAGAGTTTGTTTGTTATTCAGTTTTCCTGGTCAGCACTGGGCTGATCAGCTAGTCTATATATATATATATATATATATATATATATATATATATATATATATATATATATATATATATATATATATATATATATATATATATATGTATGTATATATATATATATATATATATATATATATATATATATATATATATATATATATATATATATATATATATATATATATATATATATATATATATATATATATATATATATATGTATGTATGTATGTGTGTATGTTCCAGCATAACTCTGAAATGCATTGAACAATTTCAACCAAACTTGGTATACATATGACTTACTATCTGGAAAAAAATACTGTGGGGAGTAAGACATTAACACCAAAAGGGCACCAAAGCGGGTGGGGGTGGAAAGGGCTTCGCTGAAAGAGGGCACTTCTGCTCATAGACTTAGTAACTAAATAAACTCTATGAATTTATCATACCTCACATTAGTATACATGTGACTTACTATCTGAAAAAGAATACTGTGGGGGTAAGACATTATTGGCACCAAAGGGGGTGGGGGTGGGAAGGGCGTGACATGTAAAAATAGCCAGAAATGATAGATATTAGTGTCTAATCCATAGTTTTCGAGGTCGCCGAGATGAATGGTGACACTCCCGATGTCATTAAGTCCAAGTTCAGCTCCAGTATCGAATAATAACCAATTGTATGAGATGATTAACCAATGCTTAATAATATTGTTCAGTGTTGACAATAACTGAAAGCCATTGCATTTTGTTTATACAATTATGATGCCTAATCATGTTTTATCAACAAAGTATCTGAAGCATGAGGGCTTTTCTCCTTTATTGTTTAAATTTATCATGTATTTCTATCTGCTTTATGTAATTATGTTTAACCTAAAAAACCCTTCGGACCTATTAATATAACTTTAACCACTTTTCTAAAATGTAATACTTTAATAGGAAAGTCATTTTCGGATATTCTATTCACGAATGACCTTGGATTTTCCCCCGCATCCGTAATCCTTCTGCTCTTCAGAGTAATTACGTGGACATTAGGGGTTTGGATTTAATCTCATGTTATTAAGACGGAGATTGGACAACACGCGGAATGTCTCTTTGCCTTCTAGAATTAATTCATATTCCGCAATTATATTTTAAGTTAAGTTTAATAGTTAAGTTTAATGCATTTCTAGACATTTGAGGAAATGTTACATGATACATTCCATCTTTTTAAATAGTTACCAATAAAAGTTTGAGTCGCAATAGGTAATGAAGTACTTGATTCTACACTAAAATGAACCAGAAGTCTTGCGGTTTAAAGTAGGTGAGTTTAGAGAACAGAAAAACAATAGAATTAATAGAACATATGAAAACGGCAGTTTCTGAGTGTGCTAAACCTAACGCCAAAAATATTGATATTTTTCATTTTTAGGAGTAAGAGGAAAGTCTATAGTTTCTCGCTTCAAAGAAACAAGGCTGAAAACGCGTTTCAATAAAAGACAGACATCGTAAATATCTCTGTGCTGCAGTTACAAAATGATGACAGAAAACCAATATCTAGCCAACCATAAAAGAATTTTTGTATGTCCTCACATCACAACTATTCTATTGTAGTAATCTAACTTTTCAGTTTTAATCTTGGTGAGAACCAAAGGTGAAATGAAACTTTATATAGGCTGAGCTAAGTATGAGACTATACCATCTGAGAACACGAAATTAAGAATGGTCATTTTGCCCTCTCTCTTCATCTTAGCAACATCTAAATGAAACATATATTATTAAGCTGAATTATATTTAGGTTTTGGTCGTTACAAGTCTAATACCGTCGTCTAAGACATGAAAAACGAAAACAAGTAAAGTTATCACAACCCATTTTCACCCAGTCTTGTGATTTATATATGGATAAGGAGTCATAAAATAGGACGCTTTTACAAGGAAGGAACATTAAACCCTTCCATTAACGGTCTCCAGTAAAATATTACCAAATTAAATGAGCCTCGAGACAGTCAGAAGAGGCATTTGTTTCCTGAAGTATATAAGAATGCTGTGATTGTTAGACATTTTGCGTCTCCTAACAAAAGAAGTTTGCCCTTGTTAGTGACTTGTATTTTTCATCTTTTTATAGATACCTAGACCTAAATATTATATCTTCATATCTAAATCATATCTGAATATCTGCTCCCATTCCGTTCATTTTCATCGTTTTTAATCTGGTGGCAAAGGGCTTCTTGTCAGGGACATCACTGGCTTGACTTAGGGATTATAATCATGTCTCGTTTTCCTCTTTCGTGGTCCATCTCTTATTGTGGTCAGTCGTAAGACTCAGTCACGCATTGGATCATAAGTAGTTCACATATCTGTGAAAACATATCTGTTTGCCCTGATCACTGCAAAAAAAATTGCTGATCACAATACTCTTTGCATATATAAAAGAGGCGCACACCATGTCAATACGTCCACTTTTCCAGCAGTCTCTGTTTTGATAAGTCTGTGATACAGTTAACATTTCTTAATGAATAGTTTTTGGGGGAAAATTTTTATTGTGGATGATATTTAAAGAAATTTGCGAAAAAAAATTCTATTGTGGATGATATTTAAAGAAAAACGTTTGTTTAGAAAGCGCTAAGAAAAATAAAATAACTAAACATACATTTTCAAGTAGCTATATTGTGAGTTTTGCCAGAGAAGGATACTGTTGTAATTATAAGGATACCGTCATAGTTATCAAAGGCCTTTTGCTTCGTACAGAATTGGAGGCGATGATGATGGTGATGATGAATATAAATCTAGATAACTTGGGATGAAAACTAAAGATTTCTTGGATTCGGAAAAATTTAAGAATGAAGGTCTGTTACTTGGAAATAGTACAATAAAAGAAACTTGTATTTTGGATGAACACATATGAACAAACATATACATGGAACCAATTTACTAATTACGTGTTATGGCATCTAAAGCTAAAAAATCAGCTGCTGTCATAGTATTTCAAATGCAAAGTTACTTCTGAAAAATTAAGTATTCAATGATTTATGAAATATTTAATGACATTTTGGAGTTTTTGACTTTTCTGCTTCGCGCTACTTGGTCTCCCAATTCTCAATGACACCCTCGCATACTGACAGATTAATATTGATTCATATTTTTCCAAGGTATTAAGCACGACCGCGAATTTTGTTAAGATGTGACAACTTTCTACGGTATTGATTACTATCTGTGTGTTCAGGTCAGAAGGAAACGTTTGCGTACAGAAGATGATCAAAGGTTAAAACCTGATCTTGACGCGGCTGGAAACTTGTCGTCCAAATTCTGAAATCGAGCTCCAGCGAAGACAAAGGAGGGGCAGGAGTCTGTTGCCCGTAATATATCAAGTCGGCAGCAAACTTTGTGAAGGCTCGCCTAAAGACAACACAAGTAATATCACGCCGTGTACACATTGCGCGTTTGTACGAGTAGGTGTGCGTGTGAAAGAGAGACAGAGATTGTTTGAATGCGAACATTTTTTTAGCAGTAGTTTTACTGTACGTAAAATTGGAATGAGTTCCATACAAAAATGTAAGAAGTAGGGTATATGAGCAGTGAGCAAAAGAAAGTGTACCACTTTTTCACAGCAACTGAAATGAAAAGAGAATATCAGATGGGAAAGCGAAATTCGAGACTGGGCTGTAGATGACGAAACATTTACCAGAGCTCGGGGAGAGATGGAAGAAATCTCTGTGATCTGAACGAAGACAGATTTCGCTAATGAAGATAAATGTCGTGAATGTTTATGCGAAGGAAGGAATTCATTCCACTAACATTATCGTATAACTACTGGCATCATCTTATTCAAAAGCAAAACAAAAAAATCATTTGAGCAGATCCATGCGGAATGACGTCAAACTGCCTTCCGGAATGAGCGTGATCGTTTACGTCGTATTGATAAAATATCTCATTAAAGAATTCCCAACTTTCTGCTACTGCAGGTAGCATAATGGCTTTATAATGACTCAAGAAAGGAAGTGGTATTTTCTTCCCAAGTTTATTACCTCATGAGAATTTCAAATGGCTATTTTCAGCGTGGGGACTTGGTTTCTGCTGTTTATTGCGTCTTTCGTTGATATACGATCTATGTGTAAGGGCTTGCATAGTTTGTCAAATAAGTTTGTGTTCTGGTAGGAAAAGCTAATGTACTGCGCAGCTGGGATGTCCGTAATTCATAACCATACATATGGACAATTCCAAGTTTGTACGTTAAGAGATGTGAGAGAGGAATGAGAAATCTTGGGTATAATAACACATTCTCTTTTTATCCCATATTTTGGTCCTCTGCTTTCCACAACAACGGTAACAAAGAGTTCCCTCATTCATTCCGTTCATTTATGACGCAAGGTAACTCATGATGCTTTAGGGAGTTGTGACTCTGCTTATCCAGTAAGAAAAAATTTCAACGAATACCATCTTGACCTGGCGACCTTGAGAATACGTTATCTTTGATTGCAAAGGTGCCATTGCTCACTCAAACTTGTGATGTTAGCGGTGATCAATGCAGAATAGTTATTAGGTGGATGATTAGTATGTAATCAAGGGGAAATGATAGTTTGCATAAATCTGAATGAAGATCGAGAGAGAGAGAGAGAGAGAGAGAGAGAGAGAGAGAGAGAGAGAGAGAGAGAGAGAGAGAGAGAGAGGGGTTTCAGATTTCCATTTTTCGCCAGTTTGGAAAGACAAAAAAAAAAAATATAATAATTATAGAGGGGAGATACGAACTTACTTGGTGTCGTTATAGGAGAATGATTAAATAAGCATACGTAGCAGATAGTCTGATTGACTAAAGTAATTTTCCACGTATTATTTCCTAATTAAGAGACCCTCCTCACGAATTAACTCTGGCTCGCGCGCATGCGCATGCACCCCCAAACCACCGTGAGACGTTTGTAAACAAAGAATAGCTTATTAAATCTCCTCGAAGAGCTCTAAATGCATTAATACTATAAAGAATCACCATTCACTTGTGCCCTAAAAACCCAATAAAATTCGTTAGTTCTCTATTTAGGTCAAGCACGTCTAAGCTTTTCTAATACTTTAAGGATAATAGAATTCAAGATGCTGAGTGCGTTTCTCATATCTAACTGGTATTTTCTATTTCTCTTACATATTTCTTTTTAGTTTTCTGTAAAAGAAAATATTGAGATGGCTTTTTAGTTGTCTGTAAAAGAAAATTATTGTGCCGGCTTTGTCTGTCCGTCCGCAGTTTATTCTGTCCGCACTTTTTCCTGTCCGCCCTTAGATCTTAAAAACTACTGAGGCTAGAGGGCTGCAAATTGGTATGTTGATCATCCACCCTTCAGGCATCAAACATACCAAATTGCAGACCTCTAGCCTCAGTAGTTTTCACTGTAAGGTTAAAGTTAGCCATAATCGTGCTTCTGGCAACGATATAGGATAGGCCACCACCGGGCCGTGATTAAAGCTTCATGGGTCGCAGCTCATACAGCATTATACCGAGACCACCGAGAGATAGATTTGTTTTTGGTGGCCTTGATTATACGCTGTAGCGGCTGTACAGAAAACTCGATTGCACCGAGGAAACTTTGGTGCAATTTTTACTTATCTGTCCGTCTGCACTTTTTCTATCAGCACTTTTCTGTTCGCCTTCAAATCTTAAAAACTACTGAGGCTAGAGGGCTACAAATTGGTATGTTGATCATCCACCCTTCAATCGTCAAACATACCAAATTGCAGCACTTTAGCCTCAGTAGTTTTTATTTTATTTATTGTTAAAGTTACTAATGGTCGTGCGTCTGGCAACGCTATAGGCGCCAACAACATAGGCCACCACCGTGCCGTGTCTGAAATTTTCATGGGCTTCGGTTGAAAGTTTCATGGGCCGTGGCCGAGAATTTCATACAGCATCATACGCTGTACAGAAAACTCGACTGCGCCGAAAAATAATGCCGTAGAATAATCGCAGGTTGCATTCGAGACTCGTGAATTATGTCGTGGAAGGTCTCCTAAGACTTAGAGAATACTCTGTATGGTATAACTGCCTTGTAGGGCGCACATAGCCGTAAGTACTTTTTCTAAAGGCCGTTTAAAATTGTCTCGACATTGTTAATGATACAGCAATCCATAGGTCTTTACGTAGTAATGACTCCCGCAGTAAAACCGAGTTATGATTTTCTTATTCATAATCTATTGGTAGTAACCATTTTTCTCTCAGATTTCACATTTCCAACCCATACGAGTAGAGCCATCAGTTTTCGTGCTCACCGTCTCTTTCCCATTATCGTGTTTTTCTTCCTTTAGGCCTGGGGCTGGCCTAGTCCCACGGCTTAACGCTTTGAGGTTATAACGAGCCCCCCGGGTGTGATCAGAAGAGAAGTAATAAAGCATTTGGAATTTCTTTAACTGTGCCTCGTAAACTACTAGAACCTGACGGCCCGTGAATGTACCATATAATCATTCTGGAACATCATGAAATTTCTACACTTTGGAAAAGAGCATAATTTGGTACATCGGTGGAAATCTGCGTTTACTTGCGCATGAAAAAAGTCATCGGAGTGGTGTTTATTTTTGTAGCACGGGAGAACTGATCATTCAAATTGTTATGCTGCGTTGGTAGCAGCAACCTGTTTAGTAGTAGCAACCTGGGTTGTTAAATGGTTAAATACTCTCCACAGCAAGGCAGATTCGTTCAGATATCGAGTGTCCCTTTCCTGCGGACCAAGTTTCAGAAACTTATTTGTGTCCCTCAGTATGCATTAAATGTTTCCCAGGAACAACTAGTGTTTTCGTTGTTGACAACAGTTATTTCCATTTAATCTAGATCACACAGATTTTAGTCTTCAGTAAATTCTTTGATGAACACTAGCAAGTTCTCCCTCCAAACATCTTCAGACATTGATGAGAATTCCTTATCAGTGGTTTATGTCAACCTCTACTTGACGAGAGTCATTCCTACGGATACATTTTCTTATTTAGTTTCCACCTGCTCTGGCAAAGTGCAGCGTCAGCGAAAGTGCACAGCAGCTAACTTTAAGTGGATCAGAGACAAAAATTCACTATGCTCAAATATTACAGTGAGACTTTATACAACTTTATTTCGACTTCGAATTTTTATTATTGCTAATAAATACCGGGTTAAAATGGTAAATCATAATTTTCAAGATATGTATGTGATGGCATTGTCTCCCCCGCTAGCCCTGATGTGTCCAATCAACTTGGTTCATTCGAGTACTAAGGCTTTTCTGATTTTTGTCCCCATCCTAAACCAAGTCAGGACTTGTCGGGGAGACCAGGAATCTTTATGAAGTCGTTGCAATGGCTTTATTTTAGGAAGAACTGGCGAAAAGAACGTTCCTTGTTTGGCTGGTATATGTTAAACAAAAACTAACTGGATTTACATCCATTTTCAAAAGAGAACTGACCTTGGCTGGAGAGAATTTAAGAGAGTCCATCGATAATGGATATGGATCATTTGATGTGTTTTCCTTAGATATTTTCATATGGATATTCATGGTCAAGAATAACCGCTAATTCTCAAGAAAAACCGCTAATTCTGGATCTAGATCCTGAGCGTACAAGGATGAGCGTTATATAGATTTATGTTTTACCAGGAAGTCTTTTAGCCAGCTTGGTACGTGTAAGGCAAATGTCTTACCTTTTACCTTTTGAGTGAGTTCGCCATTGCAGCTGATAACCGCCCCCCCCCCCCAACCCCTCAGGGTTTGGCCGACCATTCGCCTTTGATGGTCTTATGGAAATATGCAATACGACATTTCTAAAGCTAAAAGAGCAGCGTGGGCTTAAACCTTCTTCTTTTTTTTTTTTTTTTTTTTTTTTTTGCATTGTCAGAAATAGTGTTTATAACCATCAAAAAAGAAAGATAATTCATGCAAGTAAATTAAGGAAACTTGTTCCACTCAAAACTTGTGTAGTTTTTCTCTTGTTACTATGCTAAACTTTTGAAGATTTGGATAAAAAGCAAAGAGGTGTGTCTGTCCCTACTCAATTTGAAGATTTTCGTATGAAATATTGTTATCAACGAATGCGTGTTTATGCACGTTTAAAAGATAACAAAAAAAATATAAGTCGTAATGTATTTTCCCAAGGATGTCCCATTATCCAAATGCAAGAATTACTACCTAGTCCACTCTTTCACTTTCCTTTGAATTCTCGTCTGAAGGGAGCAATTAAGAAAGCAAATGTCTTCTCCCAAGTAAGAAAGAGAATTCGCATTTCATTTTTCCCCAAACATAATTTCATGGACACTGATAAGACGAACGAAAATATAATTGCTCATTAGTGGCTGTGTTTAGCCTAACGAGAGAAGTTAAAGGGATATGACGAGGACTAATTAGGAAAGTCGAGATCATTTTTCTTATTCGGATTATAAAATCATAGAGATGTGAAGGGTCCTCAGCGTCCTTAGCTGATAAGGAGAAGTTACAGCGTGATAACTATCCTTTCTGCAAAGAATGCTCATTTTGAAAAGTGCCTGCGGATCTTATTTGCTGGTTAGTTTGTCTTCGATTGGTTCTGCTGATGCAGTATTTATTACTTAGCTCCTATCTTTGAGATACATTTTATTTTTTTATTGAAAGATGATGATTTCAAAGGAGAGTTAGATTTCTCGTTTACAAAAGGAAAAAATGTTAATAATTTGACATTTTGCGATTCGTTATGGAAAGTAAGACTAGATTTGGAACAGGATAAAGTTGACGTATTTGGGAAACCAAAAAGGAACAATTTTCAAGGGAAAGAATAAGAAATAAATGACCGATAGCAACAAAGTTGGGATAAGAGTAACGCAGAGGAAATTCTTAAGTTAGAGTCACAAGTCACAAGCTTCTGGCAATGTCTTCTCTGGAAGTGTCTTCATATGAAGACAACTATTATAAGAGAATGAAAAATAAGAAACATTAGTGACAAAAAAAATCATGATAACTTTTGTTGGTTTATATACAGCAAGCTTTGCATCAAGAGAATGAAGATAAGTTTACCTTAGTTTAACCAGACCACTGAGCTGGCCCGAAGGATTAGACTTATTTTACGTGGCTAAGAACCAGTTGGTTACCTAGCAACGGGACCTACAGCTTATTGTGGAATCCGAACCACATTATAGCGAGAAATTAATTTCTATCACCAGAAATACATTCCTCTAATTCTTCATTGGCAGGCCGGATCAAGAGAATGGATTATGTTGTTAGAATATAATGTGGATTATGTTGTTAGAATATAATGTATTTTAACTCTAAAAGCTACATATGACGAGTTATATTGATGAAAACCGGGTGGCTTGTTCGCGAGCTGCTTCGAGTGTTTGAGATTCTGTGGAATATCGAGCATCCCGATCTGGTCTGGAGGTCAAGCCTCGCCAAGAGTTGACTAGAGGCAGTGTATGTAACCGGCTAACCAGAATTATTCCTCAATATGCAAGAGTCTAACATACTTCAGATATTTTTCTTCCTTTTCTGTATTCATTATTTCCACTCCAGGAATTTTCAAAACAGCCGTCAGCCAGTTCAGGTTGTTCAACCACAAAGACGGAGTACTCACAAATTGTCGGTGTTTATGTAACATTTAAGCAAGAAATATGTCGACACACCGTGATCTCAGTCAGTTTTCCATTGAATAATAAATGTGTCAATTTACGGGCAGTGAGAGCATGGGAAACAAGTATGATCTCTCTGTTTCCAGGTGTATCCAATTGCATTTGTGCCGAGTGCCAAAAATTTTTCTATTCTTGAGAGCAGAAAAGTCAGACGTGGGCGATCGGAATGTTCTGCTGGAGACGCAAAGGAATCAGAGCAGAAACATAATGCAACTTTGATCTCGTCATGGTTCGTGTCGTTCTGTACAACAGTCCACATTCTGCGATGATGTGTCTCGCAGTTGAAAGGATTCAGTAGCTTTGTCTCCTCGCATCCAAAAGATTATTTTTCAAAGGACGTCACGCCCCCGTTCTTTCGGCGTCGTGGATTAAACGGTTACATCTTCTTTTGTGTTATATATCTTGTTAGAATACGTTGTCTGACATATCAAGGAAAACCACCTTCCTTTTCCCTCAAACTTCTAATTTAAGGTGAAAAGTCATTACTCGATCTGAAGGTTATCAACAACACAAAAATTAAAACAGTTTAGTGTTGACCAGTTTTAAATCAATGAAATTCATTTACTGAAAATATTGTTAAAATTAAAACACTTTAGTGTTGATCAGTTTTAATCGATGAAATTCATTTAATGAAAATATCGTACAGAGCAAATGTCGAGGTTAAATGAGACACGCTGAAAGGTTCTGCTGTTATGCAATTTGGGTTTTTAACCAGTTGTTAATACTAATTATGAATTATTTTCGTAATCTTTAGGTCTCCTGTAATCTAGCCATACTGGTCGCTGGTATAGTGGTTAGTGTCTTGTAATGCCACTCAGATGTCATGAGTTCGCGCCTCCTCCAAGCGATGAAAAAATCGCTGGCTTTGCATCAGTTACTGCCGCGGTGTGGGGTCAGTAGTGGGAGGTTGACACCAACATTCTTTCGAAACTTTAATTTCAAGTCAAAGGCCCTGTGGGCTTGTTCCATGTGAATAGTTTTCATCTATTGAATAAAATAAAATAAAAAATACAGTGGTAACGTAAAAAAAGTACTCAGCTTAATAAAGTAAGAAATTTCTAACATGAGTTTCATCAAGATGAACATTTGCATAAGAACGATCATGAACTACAGACCGAATCATTAAGCTGGCTGGGGTTAGCGCCAGTGT
>JANJGK010000048.1:12005692-12013582 GCA_039081455.1 Macrobrachium rosenbergii
AAATTGTTACTCGTCCACATTTCTAAGAAGCTTTCGTCAGCTTCAGCATTATATGACTGACCCCGAGGATACGCTTTACTAGTATTTGCTCGGCACTGTAATGTCATACATTTTAATCCCTTCCTGAAATTAATAAAAGACGAAATAGTTTATAATCATTTTCGAATGATTATCTGATTCCATGATGACATCCACAGCGTGATATCTGAGCCGCTGCACCACTTGTAATGGAAGCATACGACGGAACATAATTTCTTTAGGTCGATGAGGAAGCGTTGGTGAATGGGGAGGTGGTTTTAGTGTGAGTGCAACGTTGGTGTCACAGAAAGAGTTCTCCCTCTCCAAGAGAACGTTTTATAGTAGTTCCTCGTTGGACGAGTTTGTAGAGTTCTCGGCTAGCACTCTGCTAGACCCGAGTTCGAGTCTCCCACCAGCCAATGAAGAATTAGAGGAATTTATTTCTGGTGATAGAAATTCATTTCTCGATATAATGTGGTTCGGATTCCACAATAAACTGTAGGTCCCGTTGCTAGGTAACCAATTGGTTCTTAGCCACGTAAAGTAAGTCTAATCCTTCGAGCCAGCCCTAGGAGAGCTGTTAATCAGCTCAGTGGTCTGGTTAAACTAAGGTATACTTAACTTTAGCTGTTTCTCGCCAAATCCACACACCTTCTCACTACGAATGAAGCACTAACATGTCATCTCCTTCAGGGATCATGAAAATCACTTTAAATGTGCCCGTTATTATTATGATAAAATTTCAGTAGATGAAACCTTTTCACATGGAACTAGCACACAGGGGCCATTGACTTGAGATTCCAGCTTCCAAGGAATATTGGCTTCAACCTCCCACCACAGACCCAACGGTGAAGCTGTAATTGATCATGATGCAAAGCCAGTGATTTTTCATCACCATGGGGGAGACGCGAACCTGCGACATCTGAGTGGCATTCCACGACACTAACCACTATACCAGCGGACCGGCTAACAGTATTTTCAGTCTCTTTATGATAATTACATTCATCATCGGTCATGAGACTCGTTATGACGTCGTTTAGCACTATGTGCCGTTCCGGCAGCAGACGATGTTTCATACCTACTTTCTGCATGATTAATTTTGATTAAATGCTGGAGGATCAGTTTAAATCACATTTTTTTCCACATAATTCTGCTTTCACATGGATTTTTTTCACATAACTCTTTAGTTACTGTCATATATTTTCACATATCTTTAGTTACTGTCATAATTTGGTGTACTTGCCCTCTTAGTAGAAATAATGCTTGGGAAAGTGAAGTGACATTGTGTGTGTGTGTGTGTGTGTGTGTGCACGCGAGCGCGCGCCTGCGCGTTTGCTTGTTTGTGTCTATGTGTGAGTGTGTGTGTGCGCCCCCCCCCACCCCCCTACCTTTGTTTCTGTGTATGTGTGCTGTTCCGAAATGTTACAGGGGTATGTAAATTTCCTCCGCGAACATTTATTAATCTGTTCGTGTCTAAAAGTGGTCAACGCACAATGATTTCAACATCAAACGGGGCGGCAACAGATTCAATAAACGTAAATAAATATGCAACTAGAAGACAGATAAAGAAACAAGGGGGCCATGCGTTCACTAGACATCCTGGAACTCGTTATTACTAACGAGTGGAACTTGTAATAAGATGGCTCCTCAAATTAGAAGCAGAGAAAAGTGTCTTCAGAGCGGAAGTCCTTTGAATACCGATGATTAATATCAAGATGTCAAGCCTTTTGGGATTCGCAGCGCAAAAGGATTGTTCGTTTAATGAGCTGTCAGCGCCAGGACCCAAAAATGCCTCCATTTCAAAAGGAGATCGATCTAGAGATTGTGGCAGGATTCCATTTCTGCACATTTTTATTCCGCCTCAAGTCGCACTTGATTGCATCGACCTAAGGGATTCAACTTTAAGAAGAGAGAAAGACATTGAGTCATATTAGTCCTTATTAAAACCTCTGTTAGAAGAAGGGTGCACCAATGATCTCTTTAAATGCATTGCTAATGCGCAATATTAATGATATTAGAGCCTGGACAAGGGTTGTATATGATGCAGTGAAATAGTTCCAGAGATTTTGACTCAGAATTATTACAGAATGAGTAGTTGGTGCGCGCTACATGCGCTGGAACCTGGCGCTGCTGTCTCCCCTACCCTCCCGATCACGTACCTACCCTGCCCATACCCTGGGCGGACAAACAGGTTTGCAAAAGGAGAGTAGATGTTTCCCCTACCCTCCCGTTCCCCTACGTATCCCGCCCTCACCCGGGGTGTGCAAACCGGCTTGCAAAAGGATGGGGGATGTTTCCCCTACACTCATATTCCCTTACCTACCCTGTCCCCTCCCGGGGCAGACAAACCAGTTTGCAGGGGTGAGTGGCTGTGTCATGTCTCCCCTACTGTACCTTGGGGGAGGACAAACAAGATCCACTCGGATTTTATTACTACAGAATGCTTGCAAATGGCAATGAAACTCTTGTCAAGAATACTGCCGTTCAGAGAATAATGAAAATATTACGTGTACAATAAAATTATCGTGGAGGAGACAAGAAAATACTGAAACTTTATGTTGAAGTCAAGAATGAAAGGTTCAAAAGAGATCTGCAAATATTCAAGAAGGAAATGCATAAAGGAAAACTACAAAAATTTACGGATGTAGCACGGTATGAATAATGCAGCATAGGTAGGGGTAGAAATATGCCGGAGTAATAAGTGCAATGAGAAAGTTTGGGTTGCTTCGAGTTCAGTAGTTCAGTATGGCACACCAAGTTCTATATGTTGTGAAAATAGGACATTGAAAGATATGTTAAAATCATAACGACATGACTAGAATATTGTAACTTGCTTATTATCTTGCAAATTACTTATAACAAGTTTTGGAAGTCCAGCATCTTGTAAGATTTCCCCATAATGGGAAATTTATATATTTATACGTGGTGTATGTATGTATGCATGTATAATTTGTATCACAGAAATAATAACGTGATGTTAAACATAAACAAATTATAAGACCACAAGTTTTCTAGAAAACTCTTAAACTAAATTCAGCAAAAAATGCCCCAAAGTAAAATATATACACAAACACACACATATATGTGTGTATGTGTGTTTGTGTATATATTTTACTTTCTTTGAGGCGTTTTTCGCTAAATTTAGTTGAAGAGTTTTATAGAAAACGTGTGGTTTTATAATGGAAAAGATGGTGAACACACGTTTGATGTGGTACTTGAAACGTGGTAAATACCTGTTGCCTGCCCAGTGCGTCTTTCGGAGTATGCACTCCACAACTGATGTATTAGCTCGAATGGAATCTTCAATATGTGAAGCTTTTGCTAACAAACAGCTTCACATCACTGTTTTCTTTGATCTAGAGAAGGCTTATGATAAAGCATGGAGATAAGGAATTTTGAGGGTCCTTTATGAATGTAACTTGAGAGGCAATTTGCCTTTTTTTATGAAGGCAACAATGTCAGATATATTCAATCAAGAAGGAGCAGTACCAAATGGAAGTGTAACCTTGTTCGTCTTAGCAATCAATGGGGTTTCCAAAAAATTCTCCCAGATATGACATATACCCTTTTTGTTGATGACCTTTCGATATCCTTTGCAGAACAAGGATGGTAGTGGCTGAACGCCGCCTTCAGCTCTGCGTTGATAATATAGTAAAGTGGACTGACATGAATGGTTTTAGATTTTCTGCTAGTAAAGTGGTAACCATGAGCTTTTGCTGTATAAAAGGATTCCATCCTGATCCAGATCTGTTCATACATAGGCAGAGAATTCCATGTGTTGGTGAAACTAGGTGCCTTGGGCTGATCTTTGATAGCAAGCTGACCTGGATTCCACATCTGAAATATATTAAGACAAAATGCTTGAAAGCGGTGAATGTGCTGAAAATTTTGTCTCACACTTCGTGGGGTGCAGACCGAACTCAGGTGTTGAGATTATATAAAGCCTTGATATTTTCAAAATTAACTAATGCGTGTGAAGTGTACACTTCTGCAAAGCCAAATAGCCTTAAAATGTTCAATTCAATTCAACATGGAGGAGTAAGATTGTGTATAGGAGCATTTCAATCATCTCCCACCGAGAGAATACTTGTAGATGCTGGTGAGATGCCTCTGGATCTTCATTACCAACGTCAGCTGGTTCGGAGCTGGTGCAGATTTCAGAGGCTCCCTAAGTCTTTAACCAGCATTTGTATGAGAAATGAAATGCATTGGAAGTTTTATGAAAATCACCCCAACAACCTCAACCATTCACTTTTAGAGTAAATTTTATTGTCAGGGAATTAAACATGCCAAGGATGGAGATTTTACCAGTAAGATATTCAGTTAGCAACCCCCGCCCTGAAATCTTCCAGAGGTAAAATTTTGTAGATATTTTCACTTTACCAAGACGGAATTGTCCAGGGAGGCCAAGCGGTCAACATTTTTATAACATTCCTTGCAGCATGATAACTCCATTGCAGTTTTCACGAATGGCTCAAAGTCAGATGCTGGCGTCGGCTTTGGAGTGGCCGTCCCTGATATGGAAAGAAGCGGGAGATTATCATGTTGCATCTATTTTTACAGCAGAGGCATATACAATTTTAAAGGCTTTTAAAGGAAATTTCAATTCAGAATGGAAACAGTTTTACAATATATTTTGACTCAGAAAGTGTTCTTCAATCATTAGAATCTTTAAACTCTTTAAACCCACTGATTTTAGAGATATTGGAATGGCTGCTTTAAGTGAAGAGAATAAGTAAAGAGGTAGATTTTTGCTGGGTGCCTTCCCCTGTTAGAGTGGTTGGAAACGAGGAAGCTGACCAACTTGCGAAAATCGGCAGCCACCTCCCAAGAACCCAGAAGGTGCCTTCTGCTGTATCAGGTTTTGTATCCTCCAGTAGGTCAGAAAATTAGAAAGTGTTGGAATTCCCTATGGGAAAATATTTTAACAGATAAAAAAATGCGCAGTATCACGTCATTAGTGTCTCCTTGGTCCTATCCCTTTATACCAAGGAGACAAGAAACGATGTTACGCAGATTGAGGATTGGACATACAAGACTCACTCACGGGTTCTTGATGTCCCTCGAAAAGCTTCCATTTTGAGATGACTGTACTGTGCCCTTGAAGTAAGACATTTGCTGGTCGAATGTCCCAGCCTTGGGATTTGAGACATTTGTTCTTGTCCTGGGGACGTGATAGAGAAGGTCATTTGATTCTAGCTACAATTCTCTGTGAGGATTGTAATATAGAGCAGTTATATATCTTTATGTAGGAGGCGGGCCTCCTCAACAAAATTTAGATTATACATATAAAGTATATGTAAGTATTGGTAAAATATTCTAACAAATATGATTATATACATATATATATTTTTAGATTTTTTTATATTAAATTCTTTTTACACTTATTTATGTTAAGTTTTCTATTTAATCTTATTAGGGCGTCAGTAACCTAGGCGATGTGACGCCAGTTTTAATGGACGTAATAAAAAAGTTATCAGTTCTCCTAACCTAGATAAGCCTTTGAATTCAGTAATTCCCTGCCGTAAAAAATATTTTCATTGGTTTATGGATTCCTTATGATGAATCTCCCTACCTTTATCCGCTTATTCAGGAAAATGATTGGTAATTAAAATAGATATGGTGGAAGCGCTTTGACATTTGGGAGTTATTTTCTCTCGTATGTTTGACTTTCGAATCTCTTACCTAATTGTATCAGTTTTGCATTTAATATACCAGTATGGAATTTCATCCCTCTCCGAAATGCTGAGAGGCTTCTGGTGCTCATGACTAATTATCTGCGTTCTGTATTTATTATTATTATTATTATTATTATTATTATTATTATTATTATTATTATTATTATTATTATTATTATTATTATTGGAGAAGCAAATCCACAGTTATGTATATGTGTGCATATATTTAAAGATAAATCAATCTATATTGATTTGTCTTTAAATATATGTACATACACATAACTGTGGATTTGCTTCTCCATTTTAAGACTCATGCTACTGTGAGTATTATTATTATTATTATTATTATTATTATTATTATTATTATTATTATTATTATTATTATTATTATTATTATTCAGAAGATGAACCCTATTTATATGGAACAAGCCCACAGGGGCCACTGACTTGAAATTCAAGCTTCCAAAGAATATGGTGTTCATTAGGAAGAAGTAAAAGGAGGTAAAGGGAGATACGGAAAGAAAAGACCCCACTTTATTGAAAAATAAAAAGATAAATGCATAAATTAACAAATAGATAAAAATGTATTAAAATGCAAGGGTGGTGGTAGTACGGTAGTGATGCATTGCACCTTCGCTTGAACTTTTGAAGTTCCAATTACACGACATCCGCTGGGAGGCTGTTCCACAGTGTATTGTATAAAATTAGTTGATGACTTTTTCTCAAGGAAAAGGATAATATGCATCCTCTGTCGCACAGTGGTAGCTACAACTCGAGGCTCTGTATTGGATATTCTTACCTTGTGCCTATAGCATTTGAACGTTATTCTATATATTATGGTTCTGTGATTATGTAAACATTTGGGTTATTTTTATGTCACTTTCAGAGTCTGACAGTTTGTCTTAATGTGTTACTTCTCATTATTTGACTTATTTCGTAAACTTTAATTTCACCTAATGTATATTTTCTATTCCATACATTTTAATAATTGATAGGTTTAATTTTTCTTCTAACACACAGATAAACGGGTTCTCTAAACATGAGTTGCTCTAGTTGCAGGATTTTGGTAAAGGGTGAACTATACATATATACATATATGAATAGATAACTTTATCAGGATCATTACAATTTTCTTCAGTATTTGTTGGGGAGTTTCAGCAAATGAAGCTTGACAGACCAGGAAGTGTAAAATTTCACCTTCATACAATGCCTTCACGCCCTTAGATTTTTTAGTAATGAATTCCTTATACCGTTTGCTGCCAGTTTGAGGTTCCTCATTTCTCATTTCTTTATTCCCTCATTCTTTACTTAATAATTCCTGACTTTCTTCTTACATAAATCTGTAACTTTTAGTTTCTTTAAAATAAAACTATTGAGATGGCTTTGCCTGTTCGTCCGCAATTTTTCTATCCGCCCTCAGATCTTAAAAAAGGCTAGAGGGCTGCAAATTGGTATGTTGATTATTCACCCCGCAATCATCAAACATACCAAGTTCCAGCCTTCTAGCTCTGTAGTTTTTATTTTATTTTAAGGTTAAAGGTGCCATCATCGTACTTCTGGTACCGCTATCGGTACCAACAGGAGGCCACCACCGGCCGTTGCTGAAAGTTTCATGGGCAGCGGCTAAGATTTTCATGGGCCGCGGCTGAAAAACTTCATACAGCATTATACGCAGTATATAAAACACGATTGCGCCGAAGAAACTTGGGCGCATTTTTTACTTGTTTTTCTTTGTATTCGCTAAGCATCCCATTCCTGCTTTCGCCGAATACACAGATGTCAATGAATAGCTTTTTTTGTGTTATCTGTCTCCTTCCCTTTCGTTCTTGGCAGGATATTTCCTCAAGCGTCTATTGCAACTTGAACACCTTGAATGGATTTCGGAAGAGCTGTCGTGGAAACTTGTTTAAATTTCATGGTTCAGAGGAAAGGAGGCTGAGATTTTTTTCTGTGGGCGGTTGAAAAGCTTAATAGAATTTATATTCAGCGAATCACTGAGATGTCACGACGAAGTCTCTTGTTATTTTTTTTTTTTTTCGTGGGGGGGGGGTGATTTGTCTTCAGGCATAAGGGTTTGTTAACCAAACTCCCTCCTAACGGTTTTATTAATCTCCATCAACTTGCTATCCAACAATTCGTATCACTCGTCGTTTACCTGCTAACATTAGATCTCTTTCCCATTTATAGTGGTTTT